>CAUYUJ010018875.1:124951-164951 GCA_963575745.1 Prorocentrum cordatum | reverse complement strand
ACTCCGTACCCAACGCCGTACCCGACTCCGTACCCGACGGCCTACCCGACTCCGTACCCGACGCCGTACCCGACGGCGTACCCGACGGCCTTCCCGACTCCGTACCCGACTCCGTACCCGACGCCGTACCCGACGCCGTACCCGACGGCCTACCCGACGGCCTACCCGACGGCGTACCCGACGGCCTACCCGACGCCCAGCCCCACGCCGTCCCCGACGTATCCTCTAGGCTGGCCGACGCCACACCCGACGTTCCCTGCTGGAGCTCCCATGGCGGGCGGAGCTGGGGCATCCGTGGCTGCCACAGGCGACCCACATCTGCAGAACGTCTAATGGTGAACGGTTCGACCTGATGAGGCCGGGCAAGCACACTCTGATTCACATTCCACGGGACGAGCGCGTGGAGAATGCGCTGCTTCGTGTCGACGCTGACGCCGTGCAGTTGGGTGCGCAGTGCACAGACATGTACTTCCAAGAGTTGAACCTCACAGGTGCGTGGGTGGAGGCTAAGCGGACCGGGGGCCTCTATTTCCGCGCTCAGGATATGGGCGACGCAGATCCGAAGTGGGAACACTTTGGGAAGCTCGAAGTGAAGATTGCCCATGGGCTCACGCACGATGGGATCCGGTACTTGAATTTTTACGTGAAGCACCTCGGACGTGCCGGGCTTGCTGTCGGAGGACTCTTGGGAGAAGATGACCACACTGAGGTAGCAATGCCTTCGGACGAGTGTGTGCGGCGGAACAGCATGACTCTGTAGGAGGACTGATTCCTGTGCAGGGACGCGTACATGAGATGAGGCCTTTTTCTTCCACCAGGCGCGTTGGCGCAAAGCACTGTCTGCCTCATCGCACGCAATATTTCTGTGAAGGCGCGAGACAAACATCAGTATCGTTAAACCCATCCCCATCCCCACCGGGCCATGGCACTCGGCCCCACCATCCCACCCGCCCCAGTTGGGGATAGGCCAGTCGAAACCCGGAGGGAGCAGCCTACTTCCCCATCCAGGGGGGTCAATCGGCCAGTGGGGCCAAGGCCACGCCAGTGGGGATGGGGATCGGCTGCGGCGGGTTCGTGCCGTGTCGACGCGGCGGCGACCCCGCCGAGGGCGTTCGAGGTTGAACGCCGCCGGTGTCCCAGAGTCGGCCAACACGGAGCGACCCGGCGATCTGTAGGCCGCCGATCGTTCGATGCGGAGCGATCTCCGCGGTGTCAGACACCAACGCCTTTGGGGAGGCCAAGCGTGCTCCTCCTCCTCCTCCTCCTCCTCCTCCTCCTCCTGGAGAGGGCGCCTCGGGGCCCACCTCGGGGCGGCCACCGTGGCTGGAGCCGTGGCCGCTGCGACGGTGCGCTGGGGGTCGTCGTCGTCCTCCTCCTCCTCCTCCTCCTCCTCCTCCTCCTCCTCCGCCTCCGCCTCCGCCTCCGCCTCCGCCTCCGCCTCCCCCTGGAGAGGGCGCCTCGCGGGGCCCACCTCAGGGCGCCCACCGTGGCTGGAGCCGTGGCCGCCGCGGCGCTGCGCTGGGGTTCCGTCGTCCTGGGGGTACGTTGGTCCCTCCCAGACGCCAGGGTCCTCCTCCTCCTCCTCCTCCTCCTCCTCCTCCTCCTCGTCTTCGTCCTCCTCCTTCCTCCTCCTCCTCCTCCTCCTCCTCTTCCTCCTCCTACTCGCCGTGGGCGGTGGTCACATCAAGGCGTGCTCCCAACGGCGAGGCCCCCGCTCGCTGCGCCGCGGCTCGGCCTCCCCCCGCTTGCCAGCGCGCGGCGCCTCCCTGCCCCCCTCCTCCCTGCCCCCCTCCTCGCCCCTGCCCCTCGGAGGGCGGGGAGAGGAGGAGGGGAGCGAGGAGGCGAGGGAGATGGAGAGATGGAGTCGAAAAAGGGGAGGAGGAGGAGGAGGAGGAGGAGGAGGAAGAAAAGGACAAGGAGGCGGAGGATGAGGAGGCAGGAGGAGGAGGAAGAGGGGGCAGGAGGATGAGGCAGGATGAACTGGAGAAGGCAGGATGAGGTAGGGCGAGGGAGCAGGATCAGATCTCCAACCGAGCTGAACATATTCTCATACTGTCGGAGTAGTTCGGGAGGTGTGGGTCTCTGCGATGAGGAGCGGGGCGCGATTCGCAAACGCTGCACGCACGACGCAGCTATTGCGGCTTGAGGCACGTCGCTAGAGCATTCACCTTCTCGCGCCAGGTGCAAGTTCGCCTGAGCGTGTCCCGGCTTGGCGCTTCGCAACGTTGTCGTCGTCTCGCCGCTGGGGGCAAGGTGTGTGTGTGTGTGTGTGTTCGTGTGTGTGTGTGTGTATGTGTGTGTGTGTGTGTGTGTGTGTGTTCGTGTGTGTGTGTGTGTGTTCGTGTGTGTGTGTGTGTGTGTGTTCGTGTGTGTGTGTGTGTGTGTGTGTGTGCACGGCGCCCCTCCCCGCACCGCCGCCGCCCCCCCCCGCTGCGGGCGCCCGCTCGGCCGCTGCCTCGCCCCGCCACTGCCCCGTGAATGCGCAGCACTCCCTTCACAGCAGGCGCGCGCGCGCCCGCGGGACTTCCGAGCGGCCTGCTGCGAGGCCCCAGCCCGCGACGACCGAACGCGTTTTTTTTTCCCCGGAAAGGGCGCAGGCCCAGGGTTCTCTTTTAGTTGGTTTCCCCCCGGTTTTGACGGCTGTATGGCCGGCGAATTTCTTTTGCGATAAATAACGAGGTCGCGTAGGGCCGGCGAATTAAACATTGAGGATGTCTCGAGCGAAACGCTAGTTTTTCAGAATTTGTTGAGGATGTCTCGAGCGAAACGCTTGTTTTGTGTGATATATTGTTTTCTCCTGGGGACCAGAATTCAGAGGATCTCTGAAGTAAAATGCTTGTTTTCACGTGCCCAGGTCTTGAGGATGTCTCGAGCGAGACGCTTGTTTCACGCCTCCAGGTGGCCCAGACAGATGTCTAGCATGAGGATTTGTTGAGGATGTCTTGAACCAGAGGCTTGTTTTCACGTGTCCAGGTCGCCCAGGCGGATGTCTAGCATGAGCATTTGTTGAGGATGTCTCGAGCGAGACGCTTGTTTGCACGTGTCCAGGTTGCCCAGGCGGATGTCTAGCATGAGGATGTGCTGACAACGTCTTGAGCGAAACGCGTGTTTTCACGTGTCCAGGTCGCCCAGGCACAGCACAGCCCTCGGCACGGTACATCAATATCGATACCCTTAGCATTGCAGCCTGGCATGTTGCCTGGCACGTTCCGCGGAGCGTCCCGTGGCGAGTCCCCCTGGCACGTCCCGCGGCACGTCCATTGGCACGTTCCGTAGCGCGTCCCCTTGGCACGTCCCGCGGTGCGTGCCCATGGCACGTCCCCTGGCACGTCGCCTGGCGCGTCCCTTGGGACGTTCCGCGGCGCGTCCTCCTGGCATGTTCCCTCTGTCGATTAGTTCTGGGGCAGCTACCATCTGCTCAGGCAGCTCGAGCTTACGCTCCAGATCAGTTCGGTGAGGACTCGGATGCCAGGGAGGACTCGATCCACAACGCTATATAGAGCACAATCGCGGCATGGCACATCGCAGTTCAGCACGGCGTAGCACAGCACAGCCGTCGGCACGGTACATCAAGATCGATACACTCAACTATGCACCTTGGCACGTTCCTTGGCGCGTTCCGTGGCGAGTCTACCTGGCACGTCGCGCGGCGCGTCCCCTGGCACGTCCCTCGGCACGTCCATTGGCACGTTCCGTAGCGCGTCCCCTTGGCACGTCCCGCGGTGCGTGCCCATGGCACGTCCCCTGGCACGTCGCCTGGCGCGTCCCTTGGGACGTTCCGCGGCGCGTCCTCCTGGCATGTTCCCTCTGTCGATTAGTTCTGGGGCAGCTACCATCTGCTCAGGCAGCTCGAGCTTACGCTCCAGATCAGTTCGGTGAGGACTCGGATGCCAGGGAGGACTCGATCCACAACGCTATACAGAGCACAATCGCGGCATGGCACATCGCAGCTCAGCACGGCGTAGCACAGCACAGCCCTCGGCACAGTACATCATCATCGATACATTCAGCATTGCATGTGCCCGTCGCCCAATCAGGTGTCTTTGAAATGTTGCAATGCGTTACATTTCTATATTCCTTTCCGGGTTCGTGGGTCGATCATGTTTTTTTTTTGGGGGGGGTTGTTATATATATATATATATATATATATATGTATGTGTCTTTGAGTGTGTGTGTATGTGTGCGTTTGAGTTTGTGTGTGTGTGTATGTGCGTGCGTAGGTGCGTGCGTGCGTGCGTGCGTGCCCGCCGCCTCCCGCGGGCCCTCCCCGCCTGTGCGCTCTTGGTGCCCCTGCCCGCTGCCTCCGGCCGCTGGCCGCTGCGAACCGCTCCCTGCCATGGCCCCGTTTTGTGAGGACAGCACAGTCCACCCCCACCCCCAGACGGGACCCCGATTCCCGACCTGGTGTTCTAGGAGGTCCTGGCTGGGGGTGGGTGCTTTTGTTGGGGGGTTCACCTTCGCCTGGCGTGGCGTTGGTCCGGTTGCGCTGGGCGTGCAACTCTTCAGCGTTCGTGTGGCTTCCTGCCCCAGCTGCGTGCGACCAACTGTGTGTTTTTGTGTGTGTGTGTGTCTGTGTGTGTGTGTTGTGTGTGTGTGTGTGTGTGTGTGTTGTGTGTGTGTGTGTGTTGTGTGTGTGTGTGTGTGGTTGTGTGTGTGTGCGGTCTGGTGCCTGACCTGGTCGACCCTCTTGGGCAGATCCTTGGTCCCCACGCCGCGTGATGTGGCAAGGCTGCGCGCGTTCTCCCGCTCGACTGCCTACGCCGCGCCGCCGCGCGCGTGACCGCAGCACCCAATTGTGTGTGTGTGTGTGTGTGTGGTTTGGCCTCCCATCGGCGCTCGTTTGGTGGTAATCCGTCTTAGCGATTCATGGTTTTGCCCTCGTTGCGTGGCATCAGGCCGCGAAACTAATCATGTGTATGCGGTTGTGTGTGGTTGTGTGTGTGTGTGTGTGTGTGTGTGCGTGCTGGGGGGTGGGGGTGGGGGGGAGACGGGGCGGTGCTTTACCACGACGACGGCGGAGATGGCCTGCGGTGGTGGCGGCGGCGCCGCCGTTCGGCAGGGCGCACCCCGCGCCGGCATGCAAGCCGAGGCGTTCGTGCCCCCGTTGAACGCGGCCGAGGCGGTCATTGCCTTCGGCGGCCTCGACGCGGACCGCGCTGACTCTGCTGTTCCTGCTGTCGTCGCAAGTAGATTCGTCGTTTCCGTCGTCGTTGCCGCGGGGGGAGGGGGAAGACAAGGAGGGGCACTGACGATGATGATGGTGCTGCTGATGGTGGTGGGAGGGAAAGAGGAAAGTGGGAAGGTGCAGTAGGGAAGGCTGAACAAGAGAGGGGAGAGGGGACAGGAAAGGGGACGGAGGGTGAAGAGAAGGAGGGAGGGAGGGAGTGGGGCGGTGGAGGAGTAGGAAAAGGACGATCACGATGTTCGTTATGATCGTGGTGGTGGTGGTGATGATGATGATGATGATGATGGTGGTGGTGATGATGATGATGATGATGAGGAGGAGGAGGAGGAGGAGGAGGAGGAGGAGAGGAGGGAAGGAATGACGGAGGGGCCCCCCAGGGAGGGGGGAGGGTGGTGAAGAGGGAGAGGGGAGGATGGAATGAGGAGAGCGAAGCGAGGGAGGGAGGAGACAGGAGGGAGGAGGAAGGACAATTACCAACAGGGTGACAGGGAGAGCCCCACGATAGCGCACACTTTTTGGTTTCTGCGCGTTGGCAAAACTATCAAATGGCCTTCGGCTAACCACGCCACCGTACCTGGGTTGTGGTCGAGAGGCCTTTTGGATGCTCGTTGGGATCTCGTGAGAGGCCTCTCGGGGGCCTCCTGGAGGCCAGTTTGAGGCCTCTGGGGGGCTGTTTGAGGGCCTCTTGGGATCTCTTTTGGACCTCTTGTGGGCCTCTTAGGATGTCGTGGGGGCCTCTTGGGGCCTCTTGGGCCTCTTGGGGGACTCCTTGGGCCTCCTTGGTGTCTCATGGGGCGGAAGGTTAGGTTTTTCAGTTCGTCCTCCCCCTCTTCGGCTCCTTTTGGGGCCGTCTTGGGACCCTTTTGGGCCGTCTTGGGTGCCTCTTTGTCTTTCTTGCCCTCTTGGGCCGCCTTGTGGGCCTCTGCGGCCGTCTTGGGGCTGTCTTGGGGGCCTCTTGGGACGTCTTGGAGCGTCGAACGCTCGAAATGTGAAGAACTCCACGCATAAAACAACAAGCAAGGGCAATCCAGTTTTTTTTGGCTTCTGGGGGCCCTTCTTGGGAAGGCTCTGGGGCGTTCTGTTGGGGCGCCTCCAAGGCTTCTTGGGCTACCCTGGGGCCATCTTGAACATCTTGGACCAGCCGCGCGTCGATTCGGGGCCCTCTTGGACCGTCTTGAGAGCCTCTTTGGGCCCGCTTGGCCCATCTTGGGGCCCGTTTAGGCCCGAGAACGTCACGCGACAGAACGCGACAAACCCTAGATGGCACGCGGGGATCCCAACAAGATTTGAGAGCTAGGGGCCCTGGCCCTCGAAAGAGTCCTCAGGATTGAGCACTGAGGCTCCAGGGGATTGAGCAAGGGACCTGAGGACACTCCAATTCGTGCCTCAAGGGCACGGTGGTGGATCAACAGGTAAATATGCAAGCTTGCGTTCCATCGATGTATACCCGTGTTTGCCATCGTGGACCCCAAGCAGCGGGTTCTTACGCTTGCGATGTTCGCTCGTTGTGGTGCAGCCAGTATTGCAAACCTTGTGTTGCAATCTGTATGGTCCAAAGCAAAGTGAGGGATGCCATTTATTGACCACATCTGCGCTTGACCACCTCCGATGCTCGTACAAACATCTCGCCCACCCATCACCACCTTGTTGGTGAATCGCCAGCTGGGCGACGACGACGACGATGATGATGCTGATGATGATGATGGTGGTGCTTATGATGATGATGCTGATGATGCTGCTGATGATGATGATGATGGTGGTGGTGGTGATGACAAGGATGATGATGATGATGATGATGATGATGATGATGATGATGATGATGATGCTGATGCTGATGCTGATGATGATGATGATGATGATACTGTTGCTGATGATGATTATGCTGATGGTCATGGTGGTGGTGGTGGTGGTGACGATGACGATGATATGATGATGATAAGCATGATGATGATGCTGATGACGATGATGATGATGATGATAGTTCGTGATGGTAGTGGTGGTGCTGATGGTGGTGGTGGTGATGATGATGGTGGTGGTGATGATGATGGTGATTACCATACCGACGGTTGGGACGATATCGACGACGACGGCTGTAGTGCTGAAGCCGACGGTGATGATAATGACGCAATTTTGACGAATGCGACGATGCTTACGATGGCGCTGGTCAGGATGATTCGGAAGTGCGCGCGCAGAATTTCGACGAGTGGGACGACATCGACGATCATGACGATGGCGGTGATGATATGATGACGACGACGATGGTGATTGATATGTCGATGTTGTTGATGACTGTGGTAATCATTACGCTGGCGATGGTGATAACGAGGGTGCTGATGAGGATAATGAGGAAGCGCATGCGCGCGCAGAATTTCAGACATCCCGACGCATGTTTGAGGAACATGCCATTGGGCTTTCATATGTGTTGAACTGCTGAGTTAGCTAGTGGCTTTGGAAGGAATGCCGACGAGCGCGCTCGCGGAGAGATGCGCGCGTGTGGCCCGCATACGCTTGCCGGCGCGCGATGGTTTCCCGAACGTTTCGACATGCGCGCGAGTGTGGCCCGCATACGCTCCGTGATCAAACGGCAAACGTGCAACTTGGTTCTCCAATGATTTTAGCGAGTGCGCTCGAAGCAATCTGGCATTCTTGCTCCATCTGGCAATTATTCGAGCACCAGTGGTTTCGGAAGGCTCTCGAGCCGCGCGCGCGGCCGAGTGCGGTCATGTTTGAGAAGGATTCGTGCAAACTGCATTTGTGAGATACGCGCTTGTGCACCGCATGGTGTGCTATTTGGAACGGAGGAACGGGGGAGGGGTCGATACAGGGTCGCCGGGGATGGGACTATTTGACCGTTCTCGGCGTGGGGGTGCAGCCGTGTTCGTTTGATCAAGGAAGGGCAAACCACCTGGACCCGATCATTGGCGTTTCCTGAGCGGCCCCAGGCGTTTACCAGACAGCCCTACCCTGTTCGATGCCCTGTTTTGGCACGTCTGCGAAGCGGCTTCGCGTGGAGGGGCGATTCTGATGAGGGTGGACTTTCTGCCCTCGCTTTCGGGGAGCGGAGCCGACGCGTGGATCCGGAAGCGCCAGCCGGCGCCCACGAGGCGCCCACGGGCGGCGCTGGCGCGCCGAACCCTCGAGCTCCCGGCGCCGCGCGGGAGGCGCCCGCGGGCGGCGACGGGGCGAACCTCTGCGCGTCCCATCCATCGGGGGGAGGCGCTGCGCGTGCCCATGCCGCTGCGCTTCCTTCGCTGCCCCGTGTTCCGGTCCTCGGGAGGCCCTCGCCGCCACGGCTGGGTTCGCCTCGAAGTCCTGGTCAGGACGCACCCCCGGAGGGAGAGGTCCCGGGAGTAGCGGCATCAGTACCTTTGAGTTTTCCCCAAGCAAGGTCTCATTGGTACAAGAATTGTTTGGGTGAGTCACACGGCCATCGCCCACAGCACTGTCCAGGCCGTCGCCATCGTCACCCTGGTCATCGCCGTCGCAATCGCCATGCCACTTGTAACATAGAGCATGACACCGTATTCTTGGCTCAGGCTGTTTACCGCCTGCTCGTATCTCCTCTTCATGGGCCGCGGGACATGATGGAAACCAAGCGGCGCAGAGTAGACGCAGAGCAGCCCTCGGAGCAGCCGAGGACCTATTCATTCCAGAGGATATTGGGGAAGGGATCTTATGGCGTAGTGTACCAGGCACAGGTGCTTGAGACTGGAGAGATCGTGGCTGTCAAATCGATTAGGATGACGGAGAAGGATAGGGAGATCCAGATTCTCAAAGAGCTGGACGGACACCCGAACATTGTTTGCCTGAAGGGTGCGTTCTTAAGTCCAGATGTGCAAGGAGCTCAAAAGCTGAATCTGGTGCTCGAGTTCCTGTCGGACACGCTGCATAGAATCATCAAACACTGCAACGTGCTGGGCAGGACACTGGACATGTATTACGTGAAACTTTATCTCTATCAGTTATTGCGTGGCTTGGCTTACGTGCATGGGCACGCTATCTAGTTGCGCTGCCGCGCCTGCCCCTCCTCGCGTGCGGGGAGGACGCTGCGCAGAGCCGCCGCGGCGCGGCGCAGCGGCCGCGCTCCGTGACTGCCGCGATGCGTCTTCGGGGCCCTCTCGGGCCCGCGGGCCCCCGAGGGGGACCCTCAGAGGGGCCGCTCGGGCCCTGGGCACCGTGGATGGTCTTGATGCTGTCGGGGGGACGGCCCGTGGGCCGCCTCGCGGGGTTTGGGGGTGCCACGCCGCGGGGCGGCAGCGCCCGCGCCGCCTCGGGCCAGCGTGGGGCCGTCCTGGGGCCGCGGTTGCCTGGTCCCGGGCTGTCTCGGGGCCGCCTCGGGGGGGGGGGGGGATTTGCGGAGCCCTTTCCGATCCCATCGGTTCGATCCGATGCCGCTCTTCGGGTCGGCGCAAGCAGATCTCTGAAGGAGCTTTTTCTGCCGCTGCTGGCAGGCCCTCCCCCGGGTTTGAGGGGGGATGGGGCAGCACCGCTTCCCCCTCCGAATCCCCCTCCGAACCGGGGGAGGGGAGGGCTGACCCGGGTAGAGGGACCAATCCTGGCGAACTGGTGCCAATCCCAGTCGCTTGGGGGCAATCTAAATCCTTCGGAGGGCACCAACTATACACCAACACCGATCCTGGCCCAGGATCACCCTGGGCCCAGGATCGGTGTATATGCCTTCTTGCGCAAGGCAGGAGGGCGTATACACTGATCCTGGGCCCAGGGTGATCCTGGCCAGGATCGGTGTTGGTGTATAGTTGGTGCCTTCCTAATCCTGGCTGCGTGTGGTTTAATTGGGGCCAATGCCGGCTGCTCCTACACATAATTTATACAGCAGCCACATCTTGCAGGCACTCCAGAACTACATGAGTATACTTACGGACACCCGCTGGCACTTTCTATCTTCCAGTGTGACTTGTGTACGGGTCCTATGTGAATCGTACGAATCTTATGTGTATTGTGGACGATTCCAATGTGTACGGCTCCGATGTGAATCGTTACTACTACTACTACTACTACTACTACTACTACTACTGCTACTGCTACTGCTACTGCTGCTACTGCTGCTGCTGCTGCTACGAGTACTACTACTACTACTACTACTACTACTACTACTACTACTACTGTGACGACTGCTACTACTTCTACTAGTATTACCACTACTACTACTACTATGGCGACCACTACTCTTACGGTTACTTTTGCTACTACCACTTCTATCCCTACGACTACGACCCCACTATTGCTTTCACTAGTACCACTACTACCACTACTACTTCTACTACTACTTCTACTCGTACTAATATTACTATCACTATTCCTATGACTATTACTATTACTATTACTAGTACTATTACTGTTACTATTACTATTGCTATTACTTTTACTATTACTATTACTATTACTATTACTATCACTCTTACTAGTACTAGTACTAGTACTAGTACTATTACTACTACTACTATTAGCATTGCCATTACCATTACTAGTACTATTATTATTATTATTACTACTATGACTATTATTATTATTACCATTACTATTACTATTACTAGTACTATTACTATTACTATGACTATTACTATTACTAGTACTATTACTATTACTATTATTGTTATTATTACTATTACTATTACGGATACTAATACTATCACTATTACTATCACTATTACTACTTCGACTACTGCTGCTACTACTACTACTACTACGGCTACGGTGACGACGACGACTACTACTACTACTACTACTACTACTACGACTGCTGCTACTACTACTACTCCTATTACGACGACTACAACCCTCACGACTCCTATGTGAATATTTTATTGTTCCTATGTGACACTTTTACGACGCCTATGTTAATCGTATATGGTTCCAGTGTCAATCGTGTACGCCTCCACTGTGAATTGTATACACTTTCTGTGGTTCGTGTACGGACCCTATGTGAATCGCATACGGGCCTTGCGTGAACCGTATACGATTTTCAATGTAATTCACATAGAAGACTGCTATGACAAACGTGCACGAGCGCGATGGGCATTGTATGCGATTCTCATGTGAACCGTATGCGGTTCCAAAATGAATCGTATAAGCATCCATGTGAGCCGTTACGATTCCTGTGTGAATCCTATTCTATTCGTATGTGAACCGTTTGCGATTTTTTATGAGGAGCCAATCCAGTTCTCATGTTGGTCGTCTACCATTTCTGTATGCTTCGTACACGTTCCCTATGTGAATCGTATACGTTTCCTACGTGAGCCGTATACGACCCCCATGTGACTCGGATACGATTCTTACGCGAACCGTCTACGATTTCTATGTGACTCGTCTGCGATTCTTTTGTGGCGCGCATTCGATTCTGGCGTACATCGCATACGACTCCTATGTAAATCGTATACGGGTCCTGTGTGAATCGTCTACGGAACTTCTGTGTACCGTGTACGAATCTTGTGTGATTTGAATACAATCCCAATCTTCGTCGTGGGTGGTTCATAGGTGAAAAGTGCACGCATGCTATGTGAATCGTGTACGTTTCCTACGTGAATCGTAGACGACCCCCATGTGACTCGGATACGATTCTTACGCGAACCGTCTACGATTCCTATGTGACTCGTCGGCGATCCTTATGTGGCGTGCATTCGATTCTGGTGTAAATCGCATACGACTCCTATGTAAATCGTATACGGATCCTGTGTGAATCGTCTACGGAACCTCTGTGTACCGTATACGAACCTTGTGTGACTCGAATGCGATCCCAATATGCGCCGTGGGTGGTTCATATGTGAAAAGTGCACGCATGCTATGTGAATCGTGTGCGATTCTTATGGGAACCGTATACTGTGGTATACGATTCCAATGTGAATCGTACACAACCAGGTGACTCCTATGCAGGTCCTACGGGTATCGTACACGATCCCTGTGTGAATCGTATACGATCTCTATATGCGTCGTATGTGGATCCTGTGTGGTGTGCCTACGATTCTTAAGTGGGTTGTGTACGATTCTTAGTTGAATCGTAAGCAATTCCCCGGTGCATCTTCTACGTGAGTCTCGTGCGCGGTTTTTATGTCGATCGTATACGATTCTTTTGTACACCGTATAAGGTTCCTATGTGGTTATACGATACCTACAAGGAAGCCCCACCAGGGACACTTCCAGAGGTCTTTCAGAAGCCCCTCAGGTGCACCTACCAGGGTGTCTCAGAAGCCCTTCAGGGGCACCTTCCGGAAAGGCCCCTCAAAAGCCCCTCATTGGGGACCTCCCAAGAGGCCTCTCAGAGGCCCCTCAGCGGCACCTCCCAAGAGGCCTCTCAGAAGCCCCTCAGGGGCACCTCCCAGGAGGCTTCTCAGAAGCCCCTCGGAGGAGCTCCCTAAAGGCCTCGCATAAACCCCTCATGGGCACTTCCCAGAGGCGTATCAGAAGCCCCTCAGGGGCACCTCCCCGCAGGCCTTTCAGGGGCACCTCCCAGTAGCTTCGCAAAAGCCCCTCAGGGACACCTCCCAGAAACCTCTCAGAAGCCCCTCGGGGGCACTCCCCAAGAGGCCTCTCAGAAGCCCCTCAGGGACACCTCCCAAGAGGCCTCGCAGAAGCCCCTCAGGGATGCCTTCAGGAGGCCTCTCGAAAGCCCCATCAGAGGAGCGTCCCTTAAGAAGTCTCATGAGTGCTTCTCAATGCGCATCTCGTAAGAGATCTTAAGAGTATTTCTTAAGACGTATTTGAGAAGTATCTCTTAAGATGTACTACTTACAACGTCTCCTGTGTCCTCGGACGAAGTGCTACTTAAGACGTCTTGTGTACACTTCTTCAGAAATCTTGAGACTGCTCCTAATGAAACCGTACTTGAGAGGATTTTCCACCGTGATTGGTACCGATTCAGTCAGGATTGGTCTCAATCGGGCCGGGCTTGGGACCAGTGAGCCGGGATTGGGCCCAATGTCGGGCGGACCCCCTTCCCCTCCCCCCTGTTCGGTTCTATCCGCGGGGAGGGGGGGGGAGAGCCCCCCCCCTCCTGGTTAAGAGCGGGAGGGGGGGATTCCATCATAGCTGGATCAAGATCTAGTAGGATTCCATCAAGGCTGGACGCAGCGTTTGTAGGATTCCATCAAAGCTGGGTTGGGCCTTAGTAGCGTTGTATGTGGGCTGGGCCGAGCCCTGAGATGTTTCCATTCGAGCTGCGTCCAGGCCATAGCAGGATCCAATTGCAGTAAAGTTGAGCTCCACTAGGATCCTTTTAGATTTGGATTCAGATCACACTAAGATTCTGCTACAATTAGATCGAGGCCTGGTAGGATTCTGTTAGAGCTGGATCTGGCCTTCCTAGCAGGATTCGATGAGAGGTGGAGCGAGCCTTTGCATGATTTCGTGAGAGCTGGATCAAGCCTTGGTATGATTGTATCAGTGCTGGAATCAGCCTCTGTAGGGTTCTTGTTCGTGCTAGGTCGGGCCCCAGTCGGACTTTACTCGAGCTGGATCTGGCCGTCAGGATCCGACGCGAGCAGGGTCGACCCGCTACCCCCCCACCGATTTGAGCCGGGGGTGGGTGGGGGGGCCCACTCCCCCCCCCCCCCGTTGGCTCCCGGGGAGAAGGGGGGGATTTGTACCTCCCCCCTTCCCCCTTGGTTTTCCGGAGGGGGGGGGAGGTCCGGTCAAGCGACGGTAGGATCGCGCTCCCTCCGATTTGTTGACCGTCCGATGCGGCCCCGAATCCCGCACGGCGGTGTTGTGCGTCCCCGCGCGGCCGATCCGGGTCCATGCGTACGGGGGCCGAGCCGACACGCCTTCCGATGCGGTCCGAGTTCCTGGTTTGATGCTGACAGATCTTGGATTTTGGGCTGTCGTGGGACAGCCTTGTGCCCTCAGGGGGGGCTGCCACGGCCATGTTGAGCTGGCACGACCCAGCTCATCTCTTTTCGGTTGCCAGGCCCACTTGAAGGGCTTCTTTGGCCAAGCAGTGGCAAAGCGTCCCGACTCGCCTATAGGCTCCCAGGGGATGTTCCAACAACCTTGTCTGGTTTGCACGAATCGGCGGAGGCAGCCATCCGGTTTAAATTCTATGAAGCTCTCAGAGCATTCTTCAGTTCTAAGAGAATTTCGTGGTAGGCCTACGGCCTATAGGAATGCCAGGACGGTCGGGCCCTGCTCAAATTTGGTCTCCGCGAAGTTTCTGAGGACCAGCTGGAATCCTTTCTAGGGTCGCCAGGTTATCTCGGGGACAGTCGTCCTGTCATCACGGAGCGGCTTACCGCCGTCCTCAGGGGTCTCGTGGTCGGCCAGGGTCAGTCAGGACACGGCCAGGCAGCCAATTTTTGCGCTGTCGAGGGCTCAGCGCTCAAAGAGGAGCAGGGGCGCTGCAAGCTTCTGGGGGCCCAGTGCACAAGGCGGTTCGGCGGCAGAGACGCCACAGGCCGTCCGGAGCCCCCTGGCCGCGCACGCCTGCGAGGAATCACGGAGACCCTCGAGGGGTGCCGTCCCGCAGTGGCCGGCCGCAGGCTGTGAGCAGCTTGCTCGGCCCGACCTGCTCGGCACCCGAGCAGTGCCCGAGGCACAGGGAGCCGCTGTCCAGGGCCCGTGTGGGGCAGGCCTCGGGCCCTGTGGGGCCCTCCAGAGCGAGACCCGGGCTCCCTGCGGGGAGGGCGCCCCGAATCTGCGCTCCCAGGCCTCGGGCTGCGTGGGGCCCAGCGAGATGCGCATCCTGCAGCCCCGGGGGCCCGCCAGGGGGCGGGTGTTCTGGGCCTCCCAGATGGGGTCCGAGCGGGTGGGGTCGGAGGGTCGCGCCGCGTCGCGGATGCGTCGGCGATGCGGCTCGCGGTGGAGCCCGACTTCCTCTCCGCGCCGACGTCGCCGACGCATCGACGACGTCGCCGGTGCACCGCCCATGCATCGCCCTGCGGGCGCGGGGAGCGCCTGCGGGGCCCCATCCGGCGAAGGCCTTGTCTTCTCCTTGTCTTGTGCCGGCTGCGGGGGCGCGCCCTGGCGCCTGGAGCGTCAACTCCTCCTCCTCCTCCTCCTCCTCCTCCTCCTCCTCCTCCTCCTCCTCCTCCTCCTCCTCCTCCTCCTCCTCCTCCTCCTCCTCCTCCCCCCCCCCCGCCCCGAGGACTCGGCGGAGGAGGAGGAGGAGGAGGAGCAGAAGGTGCCCATACCTCTAGCCTTCCCTCGTTCTCCCCTGTTTGGGCCTCCTGGGAGGGCCTCGTCGCCACCGCTGGATTCGCCTCGAGATACTGGTCAAAACGCACCCCGGGAGAGGTACGGGGAGTTCGGTATCGGTACCTTTTGGTTTCCCCACGTGCCAGCTGAAGCTTGCCCTATCCCTGCGTCTGGCACCACCTTGGCATACCGCGGTGTCGATCTCAAGGGTCCCCGCGGCTTCTGAGGGCACACTCCCAAGACTGTCATCGCCCTGGGCCTGTCGATCTTGGGGGTAAGGGGCAAGTGCGAGTGTGGTTATCCCCTCCCCCGCGGCCGCTCCACCCCGATTCCTGTCCCTCCTCTCGAGGGGCCTGACCGGTTGCTCGGCGCCACAGGGCTGCTCGACCGGCCACAGCGCACTCGCCAGGCCTTCGGGACGAAGAACATGTCTGTGTGCCGAGGGCCACAAACTAACCTCCCCAGCCACCTCTCAGCCACGCGCAGAAGGGGGGCAGGATGAGGGGAGACGGCTTCTTAGGAGGAGGCTGGCTCTACGACGGCGCGGGCCGCGCAGATCCAACCCTCCGACCGGTGAGGCGAGCCTGCCCTGCTTTGAAACCGGCAGGGCCGGGATGCCACGGCTGTAGGATCCTTCGTGCGAACCTGTGAACCCTCGCCCATGAGCCCTTCGCCCCCTACCGGGAGCGCGAGCGCCCCACCACTGGATCCTTACTGAATGTGGTTGTGTCCTGACGTCCGTTGCGTGAGGCGTCCGGTCATGCATGATTCAGCAGGTGTCTACAGTGGGGGCGCGCATCCAGAAACCATTTTGTTCTCCGTCGGGGTATCCTTGGTTTCGTGTCTTCGCTCCGAGCGCTGCGTGGTGACTTCCCGCAGCCGTGGAGGAAGCTGCTGCGCTCAGGGTGCTCCGGGCCTCCCCTCGGGTGCACCCCGCTCGCGGCTTTCCAGGGCAGGGTTTCTCGCGAGGGCTTCCTGCGGCCGCGCCCCCACGGTGTGCGCACCACAGCAGCTGGCCAGCGCCGCACTGGGTCCCCTCGGCTGGGGCATGGGCCCCGCTGGCCTCGGCGAGGCGGGCGTGCACACCGTGCCAGGCCCCAGGGCCGGGTGCCCCGAGCATCGGGCCCTGCAGATAGGCTATACCAGCCAGCTGCAGACCGGCCCGATGTACGGGTGCCGCTGACGCGCGGTGGCGGATCATGCACTGCGACATCAAGCCGCAGAACCTCCTGATGCACGGGAAGACGCACACGCTCAAGCTGTGCGACTTTGGCACCGCGAAGCGCCCGGTCTTTGGGGAGCAGATGCGCCCGTACGTGTGCTCCCGGTACTACCGGGCCCCGGAGCTCGTCCTGGGCTGCACCAACTATTCGAGAGGCTTGCGCCTCCCCGCTGGCCCCATGGCGGGCGGGTGGTGATGGGGGGCGACCTGGAAAAATGGGGGGGGGGTGAAGAACAACAGGGCCCAGAGAGGGGTCCCCGAGGGCCCCTTCCTGGAGCCAGCACGGGCCCAGAGGGTGCCCGAAGGCAGGTGCCTTCCCTTCTCCCCCATCTAGGTCACCCCCCATTGCCACCCGCCCCACGATGCCCTGAGAGTGACGGGCAGGAGGTGACGGCCAGGACGAGGGCTGAAGCTGGAAAGGGGCGGTGGGAACGCGATCGAGGTCCGTTCGGAGAGGGTACCCTGGTGTTCTTCGTGCTTGTTGGATGTTCTTGTGCATCCTGGGGAGGGTACCCTTGGATGCTCTGTGTGTTTTGGCCGGCGGAGGGCCTCGTGTTCTGGAAGGACGTTCTTCTGTCCTGGGTCCGACTGTTTGAGCGACGGGAGATCGGCCACGCGCAAGGGTGGTGTGGGGAAGGGGGAGCGGGGAAGGCTTCGTAGGAGGCTGCTTCTTTCGAGGGCGCGGGCCTCGCATCTGCTGGCAAGTCCCGTGCCGTCCAAGAAGCAGCCTCCTCCTAGGGCGCCTTCCCCCCTCCTCCTGCGGCAGGTCCGCGTCGTGTCGACCGGCGGCGGCCCCGCGACCAGGACCTTCAAGGTGGAACGTCGCCAGTGGCCCAGGATCGGCCTATGTGTAACGATCGGGCGATCGGAAGGCCGTTGATCATTCAAGGTTGCACGATCCATTGAGTAGGGCCGAGGGTCAGAGATCGCTTTCCTCTACAGGACCACCAAAACACTGAGGTGGTCAAACGCCTCGCCGGTTAAGCCGACGAAGATCTGCAAATCCCGGCCACCCGCGTACGTCCAAAGTTTGGGCTTGACGCCGGGCGGGTGCATCAGTTCCAGCTCGACCGAAGGGGCTGGCTGCGCCCCTTGGCGTCCGTTTGGGGTGCTCCGCAGACCTGACCCCCAGCCCTGCTCCAACGATCCACGCGGTGTCAGAAACTCAGAGGCGACGACAGGGGCGAATAGCCCAGGGGAGAGCAAGACATGTATCCAAGTGCGCCGATGATCGATGTCTTCGGCAAGGCTCCCGGGCGAATGCGTGTAAGGGGCCTGCCCCTGGGCTGCTCGCCCCCGTCGTCGCCGCCGAGAAGCCAGTGCCAGGGTCGTCACGACACGGCCCGTGCCGCAGCGCCCCCGTGCGCGCCGCCAGGGATAGGGGGCCGCAGGCGAACCATACATACCCCTGCCCCCCTACGATTTCTGAGGGGGTAGGGGTGGGGTTCGCTTCGCTCGGGAGCTCCCGAGCGAAGTGAACCCCACCCTCCCCCTCAGAAATCATGGGGGGCAGGGGTAGGGCTCGCCTGTGGCCCCCTAATGGAGGCGCGAGGCCGCCCGCGACGGCGCTCGCGCGCGAGCCTCCCGCTGCGCGGCCGCGCGGGCGGGCGCCGTCGCCTCCGCGCGGCGCGCCGGGCTGGCGGCCCGCGTGGGCCGCGGCGCCGGGCCGCCATGCCGTCCCGCGTGCCCATCGGCCGCTGGAGTTTTTCTTCATAATATATATATATGTATTGTTGTTATTGTTGTTGTTGTTGTTGTTGTTGTTGTTGTTGTTGTTGTTGTTGTTGTTGTTGTTCTTGTTGTTGTTGTTGTTGTTGTTGTTGTTGTTGTTCTTGTTGTTGTTGTTGTTGTTCTTGTTGTTGTTGTTGTTGTTGTTGTTGAACATTATTACTTCTAACGAATAATTATTGTTGGGGCCCCTGGTGCACGACCCCCCCGCCGCGCCTAGGCCGCAGCCTCATTTTCATCATTTTCGTGAGGAAGTCTCAGGCAAAACGGGGGAGTCCGGATCCGGTTGTGTTGTTATGATCGGTTTTCCCTTGCAAAAAATAAGCTAAAGTGGACATTTCTTGTTCTAACATAACCAAACTTCAAGAATCCCTTGCAAAAAAAAGGTAAAGTGGACATTCGCGCGCGCAAGACGAAATCCTTCCAAAACCTTAGTGTTCGAGCGATTTTAACATAAAAACATCAAAACAACCAATGGTTTTTCAACAAAAAAATGTCAAAATCTCATCCCGCGCGCTCTTGCGGATTCGTAGGAAACCCAACACTTTTTAAACATTTCTGTCAAACGGGCTTTTGCGAGCAACTTTTTCGAACTTCTGCAACAACGGTTGCGCACCTGCCAGGGCCATCATCCCTGTCAAATAATACCATGCGGGACACATTCGTTTTTTCTTCGCGCGCGCACGCCGTCGTCGTCGGCCGCGGGGCCCTGAATAGTAGCCACGGTCGTCCGCATGCCACGAAGTGAAGTGTCCGAACGTCATAGGGCGGGAAGCTGGGTGTGGGTGGTGGCGAAGAGTCGTTTGGAAATTTGGTAGAGCTTGAACCGGCCCCCCCACAAAGTGGGGGTATTGCCCGCCTCCTATGAAAACCCTGGCACTGGTGAGAACGGAGTGTCCCCACGTGCTAGTAATTGTTGTTGTTGTTGTTGTTGTTGTTGTTGTTGTTGTTGTTGTTGTTGTTGTTGTTGGTCTTCTTCTTCTTCTTCTTCTTCTTCTTCTTCTTATTCTTATTATTATTATTATTACTCTTACTACTATATATAACAAAGTTTTGTTTGCTGGGACTTTATTTTCCTCTGAGATTCCCAGGCTCCGAGCTGCTTTCAGCGCCTGCCCACTTCGGCGATCGGGGCGTCCGTGGCTCCGCCTCTTCCGTCCCTCCCTGGGGGGCGGGCGGGAGCCCCCGGTCTGCTTCCAGCGCCTGCGCCTGCTTCCTGCTCCTGCCTGCCTCCTCCGGCCGCTGGGCACGTCCCGTTCCTTTCTCCGTCGCGCGCGTGTCAGGAGGGACAAAAACCGCACACAGACACACTTCATCGTCGATTCCAGGGAAAATATGCGAAAACATATGGGAAGTGGGGGGGGAAGACAAACACCCAGAACACATATGGGAAAATATGGGGAGTCCTGTTATCTGTGTGTATCTATCTGTGTGTCCCAGTCCCCCTTCAGCGTGGTCCACGATCGGAGGCGGCGGTTCGTCTCGGCGGGCGAGCCGTGTGCACCGTGCCGCGCCGGCGTCCTCCGAGGCGTCGTCGACCTCTGGCTCGGGAGTGGTGCGGTGCATCGCTGCTTCGGCCCTCGGAGCCGAACGTCTATGCACCGTAATTACCGCGTCGGAGCGGGGGGGTCTCACGGGAGTCCAGGCATGATGCAGTGCACATGACGAGCCAACAACACACACCTACCCATAAGGGGATCGGAGAGGGCTATCGGTACGTGTTGTCGGATGGGGGTCCCCGCTCGAACGGGAGCGTTCCCCAGGGTCCGACAGCCCGCACCCATACCCATAACCAGTCCTCCTCCCAACGACCTCCCTATGGGTATAGGTGTGTGTTGTTCGTTCGTCAGCACAGGCGCCGTTCCCAGCGGGAGTTTTGGTGCGTCCCCTGGATCTCACTGCCGGCGAGTCTCTCTGGGGAGTCAGGGCTTCGACTCGCGTGTGGGCGAGCACTGGGGTCCTTCTTCGGGGACTCTTGGGACTCCTGAGGCCTTCTGTCGGCCACCCGTAGCAGGGTCCATTTCTATTCGATCGATCCGGTTCGTTATCGATTTCGGCGAGCCCGATTCGATTCGATTCCCATCTGCCGACGATCCGATGCGGCCCGATGCTCTCATGGCGCTGGCGCTGCTGTGCATCCTGGCGCGGCCTATCCGATTCGATTTCGACTCCTTGCCGATGCAGCCCGATCCGACACACATTCCGATCCGATCCGATTTTCCGGTTCGATGCTGACTGATTCGGCTCCTGGCTCTCGTGGGTCCGCCCAGGGGCCTCTCGAGGCAAAGTGGGTGCTCCTTGATGGACTTCGGGGCCGTTTTGGAGGGTCTTGGGGCAGTCTGGGGGAGTCGGGGCGGTCTCGGGTCGGTCTGAGTCCGTCTGCAGGTGCATCTTTGAGCCTCTGGGCGCCGCCTGGTGCCATCTCGGCGTCACATCAGGGCTTCTCGGTTTCGTCTCGGAGCCAACTTGGGGTACAGTCGGGGCGCTGACTAAGGAACCCTATTCGTTGGGGAGGAGCTCGGTGTTCCTTGATCGTTTTGCAGTTTGCCTTTGGTTTTCCTTAGGTTTTCCATGGGGAATCTAAGTTTAAGTTAAGGGAGACAGGGGCCTCGTTCCTTATTTCGGGTTCCTTACTTGGATCGGCGCTGCCGTTCCTATCCCCCTTGGCTGGTTATATCTTCTTATATCTTATGTTATAACCTACTCACAACTTATTATAACTTGCTATAAATGGTGATCTGAGATAGTAGTTGAGCTATGTAGTTAGGGCATATACGTATCCAAGTTCTCAGATCGCACCAAATACCATTCAGTTTAGGTCGATTGCCAATCAAGTTACGCTATCCTGGCTATCCGTTTAGGCCGAATAGCAAACCATTTGGCAACCAGGCGCAATCTATTTACAAAGCTTCCTAAGCAAGATAGCTATCCAGGTTACCGAGGTTGGCAATCCAAGATAGCAACCATGATAATGCGTTTATCGATGTGCAGTTTCTGATCCGCCGCAGCAGAAACACATATTCCCATGGGCCGTTTCGGGCTGCAACCATTGTGGCTCAAACAGCTTCGAGGACGATTCCCAACATTGAGTTTGCGATTCCAGAACTTCAGCCCTCCTGTCTCAGAGTTGCAATCGGCATGACCACGCAGATAAATTTCATGGCACGCCTTCCTGCCGTGGCAGCTAAATTGAAGGAAGAGGTTGCCGAATTCGAAAAAAATGGATTTGACATCGTTGGACAGAGACCAGAAATCGTTGCAGCTCAAAGCCAGGTCCGTAGAGTGCGCGAAGCTTTTGATTGAGAATGGGTTGGCATTTCGTGAGCGCATTCGGTCAGAGAGAGGGGGGACACACAGCTGCAACAGGCACGGCCAGGGGGTGGACCCGTACGAGGTTCACACGTTGGGGAAGCGGATCTGCGAACAAGGGTTTGTGTGGAGCAGGGTCGACGACCCAATCGCGTTCGAGGTGGACACGACGTCGGATGAGCAATTCAATTTTAACAAGCGCTTGGTTGACAGTTCGGGAGGGCAACTTGCTCCCGTCATTAAGGAAGACCTGAAGTTCGCAACGATTTCATGCTCGCATTCTCTGCAGTGGTACCGAGCTGTCAACTATGGGTGTCGCAGTTTCCTGAACTCCATGTGCGCGAACGGACGCCTTTCCAAGGAAAAGGCAAACCGTGCAAATCCAATGGGACATTCCCCATCATAACTCACTCCACCAATCCAGGAATCCACCCGACCCCGAAGGCTTGACCCAAACTGGCAACGGATATCGACAGAACTGTGAGGGAGGATGGAGAAGGAGGAGGAGGAGGAGGACAACGAGGAGGAGGAGGAAGAGGAGGAGGAGGGGGAAGAGGAGTGGATGAATAGGTTGGTGGAGTGAATTGGTGAGCGTCCTATTGGATTTGACACCCAGGTAATTGCCATCAATGCCAGTCAGGCCGATGTGCTTGAGCATGGGCTGGAGTGGCTAATCATTCGCAAGGAAGTGGAGGCAGCGGTGCCAGGTTTGCCGCGATATCTATCAGAATGTGGCAATGCTGGTCACAACGCAGACAGGGTCCAAACCAAGCTCCAAACATTGCTGCAGATCTTCTCTCGCGGCAAGCTCAATTTCGATATGGAAGGTGACTACAACTGGCCAGCTGTCGCCCAGCGCATCGAGGCTTCCAGCCCCCACCTTGAGAAGCAAGTGCTCGACGTGACCAAGTTCGTTCACAGGTACTCGGGCGGAGGCGACAAGGGCATCTTCTTGGGGGAGCTGGACCTGTGGAGCAAGCAGCTCAGGAGCCGCTGTGACGTGAGTGGCAGCACTTTCAGGGTACTTGGCGAGGCAGAGTTTTCGAGCGGGCCCGAAATGATGGTTGCCATGCTGAAAGCTGCCTATGTCTCGCCAGAGAACCACCAGCGCATGGGCATATCGACGTTGATTACGAGCACCGACGTCGCAACGGTCATCAACAAGAAGAGGGCGCAGGCAATCCAGCTATGCGACATGGTCAGGAAGGCCAAGAAGCTCTACCACGATCACACGGACGCGCTGATGGAGCACCACGCGTACGTCAAGATCTGCGGCGACATGGAGGTACGGGCTGCCATGTTCATCATGAACAAGAAGGCTCCGCGCAGGCGCGTCTTCAGCAGCCTGGAGGAGATCGCGGCCGAGTGGTGGGCCGAGGTGAAGAATGCTGCGCCGCCGAGCTTCAACGCCGAGTGCCCCGTCAAGATCAACGTCGCACCATCGTCGGCTTGCGGCGCCACCAGTCAGCAGATGGTGTGCTTTGGACCTCACGGTGGAGTTTCCCAGGAGACGCTGAAGCAGCATGGCTTTGTCTTGAAGGCTGAGGTCGAGCTCAAGAAGATCGACACCGAGAACGCCACTGCGGCCAAGCCGAAGAAGTGGATCATCAAGGAGTTCAAAGGTGCTGATGTTGTTCTCCTCAACACGTACGCGATGGACCACGTGGCGTCGAAGCCTCACGGGAAGGGCAAGGGCAAGGGCAAGAAAAGCAAGCAGGCCGCCGACGAGGAGACGTTGACCGTGCATAGCGGCGTGCTCCTCGACGACTACAAGGCTGAACCAAACTATAGCGACGGATATGTGGGGAGTAGAAGGAGGTGAGAGGACGTCGGGAGGAGAGGAGATAAGTTTTTGTTGTGAGGTCAGGCCCCTTGGGAAAACAAGTTGGAGCGTGAGGGGCAGAGGAGCACCAGCAAGGAGGTGGCGAAGACGACGACCCAGCCCTCGCCCCCCTCCCCAAGGCTGTGAAGGTCGTGCAATACAACATCGTGAAGTGCAAGCTCTTCGACTTCATGGACCGCCCCAGGGGAGGGGGAGGAGGAGGAGGAGGAGGAGGAGGAGGAGGAGTAGAAGGACGACGATGAGGAAGAGATAAGCAGGCGATGGAAGGTGAAATTGAGGATGAGGAGCGGAGGGGAGGCGAGGATCGAGGAGGGGGGATGACAGAGGACGCGGGTACGAGTACAACTGGGATAAGGATGGTAATGGTTCAGGTGTGAGTGGGACGAGAAAAAATCAGGATACGAGCAAGGAGAAGAGGAGGGCAAGGAGGATAACAGGAAGATGACGGATGCCCGAAAAAAGCCAGCACCCCAGGATAACCACGACCTGCGGATCGAGCTCGCCAAGAGCACCGTCCGTGAGGCGCTTTGCCACGCTTTCTCTGTGTACAAGCCTGTTGTTGACATCAGCATTGTATATGTAAATGAGGGTAAGTTTGAGCTTAGGGACATCGTTGCCGAGAAAGATTTTGGTAAGAACGAGCTCGTGCTCGTTCCGCTAACTCACAGCATCGGGGTTTGTCAGGCCAGCAAGGTACCAACCAATGCAGTTGTTGTGCCACAGCCGCCGCCTCTCCCAGAGCTGTACGTGGCGTATCTGTCGCCATGCATTTCGTTTCCGAAGCAGGAGGGCTCGAAGAAAGGTTCTTTGCCTGTTGCGTATTGGGTTGCTCCTGCTGGCCAGTCGTTTAATTTGCAGCCAGGGGTGCTGAAAATCGAAGTCAACACCCTTGCCGATGTTGGCAAGAAGAGTCGTGTGGAGGTTGGCCTGCCAATGCTGTTCAATAAGACGCACCCTGTCAAGAAGGGTGATAAGCTCATTAAGGCCGATGCGCTGAGTCTCGCGCTGTCCCCCTCTAAGAGGAAGCTCGCGAGCTCGGCGTCCTCCCCGACCAAGCACCACAAGAAATAATAAGTTTGTTTTGTTTGCTGGAGTTGCGGTGGTGCCGTGCGGTTTGCGCTTGGCATTTCCGCTTTGCTGCGTTGCTGTCGCAGCCCATTGGTGCATTGCATAAGAGGTTTGACGTCCCGAGCAGAGCGATAACGTTCGGGGCGATTGCAATCGAAAACAAGAGTCGATTGGGTGAGGGGTGAGTGGGAGGAGGAGGACGAGGAAAATAAGGAGGAGGAGAGGAGGAGGAGGAGGAGGAGGAAACGGAGGTGGAGGAGGAGGAGGAGGGGGATGAGGACGACTAGGACGAGGAGGAGGAGGAGCAATAATCGGATAATGAGAAACACAGCGAGATAGAGGACGTAAGACACGGTAGCACTTTCACAAGACCACAACAAACAACAACAACAAACTGCAGTAGCGGCATCCCGTCTCAAAATCAAAAGAAACGTTACTCTCATAAGACAACGACGGACGACCACAAAATCGGCAACACTGCAATCAATAACAGAAACGATGCCAACAATAACGAAACGGACACCAACATCACAACCACCACGCCATCATATGTCATCATTACCCCGTCATGCCATAGCCGTTTGGGCTCAGCACTCAGTTCGCCTTCACACTGCCCAAGACTGTACGCAGTCTGAGGTCAGCGATCGGCGATGTCTGACAGCATCTCAATTGACCTCGGCTACTGCATGGTCTCTGTGGAGCAGCACCCGAAAGTCTCGAACTCGTGGGTAACCAAAGTGCTCGAGAAGCACGGGAAACTGTGGGTCGAGTGCGACAGATTGGTGCCTGCGTTCGCCAAGGTCGTCAAGAAATATTTCCGCATGCTGTCTAAGTTGCAGGCGCTGCGCTGCCAGAAGTGTGAGGGGCTGATGTTGGACCTCATGAGCGGCGATAAGGGGGAGACGCAGGTGGAGAAGGATGACTCCTCCAGCGCGAGCCCTACTTCGCTAACTCCTCCTGCCAAGAGGGCAAAGAAGGAGATGGTGGACAGCATCGAAGGCCACTTTGCGCGGGTAGCCATTCTCATTCCCACCTCAGCCAGCTCCTGACCCAAACCTCCTCGAACTCGCAGAGTGGTTGCAGATGTTGTCCACCGCCTCCCATAGGCTACGTGGCGATCAGTGTCATGGACGCTGATATGATGGAGCATTCGGTCAACGTCTTACCTGCACCGTACGAGCGGTCGAAGCTAGTCATCGAGCTGAATGATACAAACATCGCGCTGCTGGGCAAAGTGCCGCGCCATGAGCAGAGCGCGAACTTCAAGCCCGAGGTCAGCCAGCCTGACGTATGGTGGATGCCATACCGCAAGTCATTGCGGACGACCTATTGGAATGCCGATACCAAAAAGCTGACCTACAAGACCCTGCAGGTAAAGATGGGGACCCACCAGGAGATGCAGCATCGCTCGGATATCCTCGCGAGGCAGCTCCAGACCCTGCACAATGAGAACCCTGAGCAGGCGGCGTAGTTACTGTGGCCGCGCAGTTGCATTGCTCTCGGCGCTAGGGGGGCGCCGCTCGAGTGTTGAGTATCTTGCCATGCCCGTCTGCAGCATAGCGTTGGGGTGTGCATATATTTATGCGCGCGTGATTTGCTGCGCGCGACGGGCGTCGGATATTTGCTTGCCCTATTCAACCCAAGCATAGTGCTTGGCACCCGCTTTCCAGACGCACACCTCCATTGTCATCCTCAGCATATCCATCACCATCACCATCACCATCAGCATCATCATTGTGACCGACAACAACACCATCAACATCGCAAGTGATAACGACACCGTCGTCGGCACAATACACTATCTCAGTCATTGCAGCATGCCCGCACAAACGACAAGCGGAAATGCACACATAAACGAATGAGCCACGCACGAGCCCCAAACACAAAGCACACAAGCAAACACTATACATCAACAAATGTGCAAGTCATCCAAACAACAGAGGGTCTGCTGATGGCGCTCAGGAGAGAGATGTAAAACATAGGCCTGGTGGGACTCCTACTCGTGACCCCAGGGTGCCTGGTTGACGGCCTAATCATCACCATCCATATGGATCCAGTCTGAGTTCGTTCTATGCTCCGTCACTACCTCCCAAGCAGCCTCTCCCTGCAGCCTCTCTCTGCAGCCTCTCTCTGCAGCCTCTCTCTGCAGCCTCTCTCTGCACCCGCCCCCGACGGTGCGCCGCCCCACTGCCGCCGCGCGCGGTGCAGGGTCAGAGGGATGGTAGGGTGACGATCGATATGACGATGACGACGTCGACGAGGCCAAGTACGACAACATACGAACGTGACGGCAATGAAGAGACGGAGGAAGCAAGCGAGGGATGCGATGACGACCCGATCACGGTGACGACGGCGCAACGATGACGACGGCCACGGGTGATGAGTGAAGGAATTTAGGCAGGTTGATCGATCCTCAGGCACCTGATGAGAGTGCTCAGAACCCAGCATATCGGCACCCCATCGGGTGAAATCCTGGCCACCATGCTGCGATACAGATGACTTGACCCCAAAGGTAGTTCTATCACGAACGAGTGTTCACTCGCCAGGGCGAGTGAGCACTTTAGTGCTCACTCCCCAGATCGAGTGAGCACCTCATATGCAGTGCATTTTGAGGTGCTCACTCGCCAGATCGAGTGAGCACTAAAGTGCTCACTCGCCAGGGCGAGTGAGCACTCGAATTATGCCGGAACCCCCCGAACCTCCAGGGCAGGTCGGCGCGGTCGCGGATGTCGGTTCGAGCACGTCGAGGCGGGAGTTTTGAGGTTGAGGAGGAGGGTGTGTGAGGCCAAATGAGAAGATATGGAGGAGTAAAATTGAGAGATGGAGGATGATGTTGATGATGAATCAGAAGAGTTTGGGAGGCGGAGTTCGGTGAGGCCGATGTGACTAAGCATGGTGGGTGGGTGCGCCCAGTAGACCGACCGCCCTTCCGAAGATGATTGTAGTGAGCCCACGTAGGGGGTTGGATTACGCCTCGAGTGGCTAGCTAGAGCTCGACGACTGCATCAATGCGGTGGCGCCGACGCCGTCGATGCCCCTCCCCTTAGTCCACTCACCCCTACTCTACATCCTCCCCGCCATCTCCCGTGTCCACCTCCTGACATGCCTCCACCACCTCCTCCTTTTTTTTCTGCAGCCGTGTGTGCTTGAGTGGTCATTGCGATACGCTATCGCTTCTGCCCTTTTTGAGCGTGCATCCACTCGCGCATAAGTGCACCATGGCTGTTCAGTCTGTGGCCGACGCCCTGATTGGGGAGATCAGGGGCAGGCTTCAATTCGTTGCAAACCTCACCGCTGGTGGCATGGACAGAGATTCGCTCATGGAGACGCAGGCCCAAACTATCTCAGTATCTATCGCTAATGCATCGGGTCTGACGATGGAGGTCGCCACACTTGTTTCAGGGGAAATCAACGGTGGCCCTTGGAGCATTGCCCAGAAGGCGGCCTTGTGCACCGTCCTGGGCGACCGCATTGCGAACGCAGGGAGTCGGCCACAGAAACGTGCTCGTGACCAGCAGTCTTGCAAAGCGCTCCACCTCTACCTCACAAACTCTGACTGGGCTGCCGTGAAGGACGACACGCGCAGTGCGTATTCTAAGCTCGAGGTTCTTGGGACCAGGATGTACAAGATCGGCATCACGTGCCCAGGGGCGTCATTATTGAAACGCGCCGTCGGCATCATCCTGATGGTGGGCTTACAGTCTGGGCAGGAAGATGTATCGGCGCAGGTCAAGAAGCAGTGGATGCAACAGCTGCAGTCAACCATCAAGCGCATGGACGAGTCGTCCACGCACCCTGCGCAGCACTTGAAGCACTTGCCCGACGACCCTCGGAGCCTTGCGCCAAACGTGTTCAGGTTCGCCTACGGAGCTGAGGAGCCTGGGGAGCCGCCGCTCGACATGACCGTGCAGGTGCTGGACATGATGGAGGACAGCCTCGGCTACAGGAAAAGCCACAAGTCCCTTCGGGCCGCCACTTTGCCATGCCCGAGCTCTTCGTTCGGACACCAGCAACACCAACACCAGCACCAGCAGTTCGGCGACATGATGACGGCCATGGCTGCCATGACTGCCCGCATGATGTGTGGCCAAGGTGGCATGCCTCTGTTTGGCGGCTTCCAGGGCCAGCCTCAGCCCCCGACGGAAGCGACCCTGAAGCTCCTGGAGTGCGGGCCCAAGTCGCTGCAACGCGAGCCCTCTCATGGGGCGCTGAGTGCAGCAACGCTGCAACTGCGTGGTCCAGACTCCGCCTCCCAGTCGGCATCGCCGACGTCGAGTTCGCCGCTGGCGATTGCAGATTCCCCTCCTGCAGCTAACACTTTTCCTGGGCCTGTGCCTGGCGCTGCTCCTGGCCATGACGTCGGCATTCGCGCCGACCAGTCGATCGGCGACGGCGACGCGGAGGACCTGATCGGCAAGATGTCTGCATCGGCTGCGGCTGCTGGCAGTCACCTGGCAACGCCTGCAGCCAAGCGGGGTCGGAAGGACAGCGTTCGTAGGGTGGAATCGGGGCCCGTCCGAATGAGGCCTTCACCTGTTCGAATGAGGGCCCATTGAGGTCTTCGCCTGTTCGAACCAATCGCTTTGAAACATCCATGGGTACGCCTGAGTTTTTCAAGTAAACATCCGTGGGCCAAGTTCCAACGCGCCCCGATAACACCCTGCGAAGGATGTCGACGCCGAGAGCGACGGGGAGCCTGCGCCTGTGGGCAGGGGCAGGGGCAGGGGCAGGGGCAGGGGCAGGGGCAGGGGCAAGCCCGCGGCCAAAGCTGCGGCCAAGCCCAAGTCAGCCCCCCCGCCCAAAGCCCTGCCCAAGCCCAAGCCAGCGGGAGCCGCTGCTCCTAAGACTGGCGCCGCCAAAGGCAGCACGGGGGAAAACGTAAAGTGGCTTGAGATGAGACTGAGGAGGAGGATGAGAAAGGAGGTAGTGATCCTGTTCCTATCCCGCATCCCACTCCTTATCCTCCACTCCCCCCCCGTTTTTTTATGTAAGAGTGGGTCCCATGTTTGAGTTCGCCGTTTTGGCAGGCATCTACACGATCAACTCCGTGGTTGTAGACCTGCGCCCGTTTCTCAAGAAAGCTGCGATTGCCGATCGGGACCGCAACACCTATGCGAGCTGGGTTTATGGCAAGGCCAAATCGGTTTCTAAGCAGTTGGGCTTGTCGCCAGCGTTCCAGACAGACATGGCCAAGCTTGCGTACCAGGAGGCGTCTTCTCTGTGGATGGCCTCGTGAGCTGTGAGTGTCATGACACACGTTTATCCTCTTGACGCGAGCCTGTCCACTCAGTTTGCTGTTTCGCGTGCTGTCTGTGATGAGCATGGGGTTGCTATCCCGTGCAGCACGCAACTCGATCACTTTACCTGTTGAGGACATTGCTCGTTGAACCACACTGTGAATGCGATTGTGACGCCGCCAGACATTACAACTCCAGAGGAAGGGGGCACGATACAGGGGCTCTTTAGGATCTTTAGGGGCCTTTATGGGGTCTTTAGGAGTCTTTAGGGTCTTGGCTCTGTAGGGTCTTTGAGGGTCTTTAGGGGCCGTTGGGGGTCTGTGGGTCTTTAGGGTCTTTAGGGGCCTTTAGGGGTCTTTAGTGGTCTGTAGGGGCCGTTGGGTCTGGGTATATGGTCTTGGCTCTTTAGGGTCTTAGGGGTACAGGTTTGCACTCTATAGGGGCTCTAGGGTCTAGAGCATTTCGGGTGCCGTTGGGTCTGAAGCTGTCTTGGCTCTGCGCACATCCTTCTCATCCTCGCCATTATCCTCATCGTCCTCTACTGCTGACCTTCCGCTTCTCGCCCCTTCCCCTCGGGGCGCTGGACCCAAAATGCCTCGTGAGGCTCTGAGGCCCACCATTCCAACACCAGCATACGTAATTAGGCGTAGGAACCGCGAGTCCTCAACATCAAAGGCACCCCCTGCAGACTGGCCCCAAAGCCCCGCCCTCAGCGCCCCAAAGCCCAGGGCCTCAAAGGTCGCACTGCCAAAATGCCAATGCAAATTGCACGATCCAAAACAACATCCCCAACACCCAAGCCGTTGTCAGATGCAGCGGGATCGCGTAAGATCAGCATCGTCATCAGCACCAACATCATGATCATCAGGATCGTTACCAACATCACGACACAAACAGCAGCGTCGTACCATCGCATCAATCCCATCGTAGCGTTTCCTTAGGCCCAAGTCTATAAGATGACTGAGCCACCACCGCATAAGAGGCCACGTCTTTCTGATTTCGGCAGGCGTGCACATGTTTCACATTCAGCAATGGAGAAGCTCATGCAGCAAATCAAAGAAATGGGTCTCCCCGAGTGTTTCAGCGCCAGGACTCAAGCTCGACATCGACAAAACATTGCTGAACAAATGACAAGTTTTGGACCCTTGCTACAGGAAGTCTCTGTCCACGCTGACACTGGGCCAGTTGACGTATGGCTGCAACACCCCCTTGGATTTTTGGAAGCTGGTGCCAGAGTTTCCCCCGAATTTTGCCAGCTGATCAAAGAGACGTTGCAGCGCCATGGCGGTGCAATGTCAATTATTGTATTCAGATGAGATTACACCTGGGAATCCTCTCGGGGACGTCAACCTTCGCAAATCCCAGGCGCTGTATTGGTCTGTGAAAGAATTATGGTGGCCCCGGTTGGCGAACGAGCAAATGTGGATGACGATCTGCTCAATTCGATCTAGTGTGTGCAATAAGCTGCCTGGTGGAGTTTCTGCTGTGATGAAGCACGCTCTTCGCATGTTCATGGGGGCCCCAGGCAAGCCAGACATCAGGGATGGTGTCAGACTCGATCTGGGAGGTGAACACATTTTTGTTCACGGCTCGCTCAGTATACTCACCCAGGATGAGCGTGGACACAAATATACATTGATGGCAAAAGGGGCGACAGGAATTAAACCATGCATGTTGTGCCAAAGCGTTGTAATGGACTCTTCCAACCTTTTGCCCGACCCGACGGGGTTTCTTATTCCGTGCTCAGAAATCGACGTTGGAAAAATGAGAGTTCACACGGCCTCCAGCTTCCTGGGGATCCAACGAAAGTTGAAACGGACTAGAGAGGAGGATACCATCAAAGAGCTGAGACGACAAGAAATGTTATTGGGATATATTTTCGACGAACATTCGCTGCCGCAAGATTTTGATCTCAACGTTCCCGTGCCCGATGTAGTTCAGTGGGACTGGATGCATTGCTATTGCGTGGGGGGCACAGTTCAGCGCGAGGTTTCGGAACTTCTTGAACGTTTGCAGGCACACCGTTTGGGACTGAAAGCCCTGGATGATTTCGTGAAGTGTTTCGCGTGGCCTAGGGGGTACGCGGGCGCATACATTTGCACGGGCCATGGTTCTCTGAAGGGCAGCGCGTCGAACATCATATCGTTGGCATCCGTGTTGAAACAATACATTGTTCAAATCGTGGAACCCCGTAACGTTTGCCCTGCGGAAACAGAAAGTTGCAAATTGATGTGCGACGTTCTGTTCATGCTTATGGTCATTAATAGTAGGATCTACACGGCTAGCGAGCTCGGGGTGGCGATCGTGAAACACTTGGCGGCCCATCGGGCCGCGTATGGAACAACCCTCTTCAAACCTAAGGATCATTGGGTTTTGCATTTGGCACCGATGTTTCAATCACATAAATGTTTAATCAGTTGCTTTCTTATGGAGCGGAAACACAGAGTCCCAAAAAGAATGATGAACGACCGCCACAACACTGTTGGTTTCGATCGCAGCGTGATGCAGGAAATAACAGCACAACATCTGTACGACCTGGCGCATTACAGTTTGCTAAAAGAGGACATGCTGGCACCCGTGAAGGCTTCTGCGAAATTGCGTGAGGCCCTGGGTGAGATTTTCAATGTAGACCCCGCTCAGGAGGTCATAACATCTAAGTCTGTTCTTGTCAACTGCAGGGCCGTTCTCATTGGCGACGTAGTGTGCCTTCGCCACGATGGACGTCTTTGTTTTGGCCAAGTAGTGTTTCACGTCAAAATGTCGAACATATTGCGCACGTGTGTGTCGATTTGGAGATGCACGCATTTCGGGGAGTCCGAGGCCAGATGTATAGTTCAGGCCAACGCTGTTTGTGTTTTGACAAGTAGCATAGTCGAGCCTTGCATCTATTCCAAAGCGACTGTCGGCTCAGAATCCTTGGTTCTTTTTTCCCAACGCCTGAAACAAAGGTGTGTTGGATGACGCTGCGACCCTGTGGGGGGGGGGGGGGGGTACGGAACTAAAAAAACAAATGTAGAAACAACGAAACAATAACAGCACATACAAATAGCAATTCTCAACAATTTCGTAATCCTGTACTGATCCTCCCCTTCATTTCCGTATTTTTTTGTCTCTACATCTTCCTTTTCCGTGCCCGCATCCTCGTTCTGTCTCCCTAGTTGCTTCCCTATTAGCCAAGAAATCCTGCATTCAAGGCCTCCCCCTGAAGCCTCAGCGCCGCGTTCAGCCGTTTGGATTCCTGGAAATGCAAAGTCAAAATCAGAATCCCAACATAAAAAATCAAAGAAAGACAAATTGCTAACTAGGTTAGCGAACTTAGCTAACTAGGTTAGCCCCCCAAGATAGCAATCGCTAAACGAGTTAGCTAACCACGATATAAGTAGGCGATCTGGAGGATAGCCATCTCCCCCGATCTAGGTTACAGAAAGTGGATAGCATCTTCTTATAACTACCCTATCCAAGATCCAACCACCCATCCTAGATAGCAAACGCCCCGCCGATCCAAGTAGGTCAACGCCCCGACTGTACCTCGGGCTGCTCTGCAGCTATCCTCAGGCATCCTGGGGGGCCGCAGGGGCCATGGATGTTTTTCAGAGGCCCTCCGGCCCTGGAAGCGAGCGCGTTGGCGCTCCCCCCTCCCGCCCCCCCCTCGCCCCCTCCCCCGCGCCCCCCCCCTCAACGGGATTTTGCTCCCTGGGGCAGGGCTCGTTTCGATTCCTCCGATTCGATTCGATTCGATTTCGATGGTTTCCGATTCCGATTCGATTCGACTTCGGATTCCGATTTGGGCTCCGATTTCTTACTGGAGGCACACTAGCCCCGATTTCCGCCGATTCGACTTCTCCCGACTCGGCTGCCGATTTCCGCCGATCCGACTCATTTCGATCGCCGATCCGACTTGTCGATTCGACTTTGGGGGCGCCGGCCTGGGGGAGGGGGGGCGACGGGGAGGACCAGGCAGACCCAGGATTGGCATAAAGACATAAAGATCGTTCCAGAGCGTTCCGGAAGTTGCTTTGAGTCAGATTCTGCCCTGTCCAAGTGCGTCGCCGACACGCCACGATGGTGCCGCTTCGATGCGGAGTTCGTCGACGCAGACGAGTGACGTCCCGCCACGCCCCGTGACGCCCCGTGACGCCCCGTGATGATTCTGCAGCCCCGTGACGCCGTGACGCCCCGGGACGCCGTGACGGCCCTCTGCTTCGCAGTCGGGCGCTCTGCTTGGCTTATCCTGCTTCGCAGTCGGGCGCTCCGCTTCTTCTGCGTCGCTATTACAGGGCAGAGCGTCGTCCCGCCCACGCGAAGCATGGGCGTTGAGTGCGTTCCAGCTGGGCTGGGCCTAAACGCTCTTTTGCTGGACTTCGGCTGTGTTTTGTTTTTCGTTTCGGCAGGGAGGTCCAGGAAAACAGGTAGAGCATAACGAAAAACGAAACGACAACAACAATAACAAAGTGTAGGTCCAGCCCTGGCATCTTCCAGAGCCGCCAGATCTGAGAGGTCCCCGATTCATCCTGGTCCGACCTTGTCCGTGTCCCTGCTTCGTCGTAGAGGGCGAGGGGCGGCCAAGAGGGAGGCGATAGCCAGGGCGGGGGGTGAATCTCATCACGGCCGGGGCCATGGCATCTCCCTCGGTCTCGTGGCCCCTCCTCTTCAATGTCGATGCGCACCCTGGCCCCCCCCCCCCCCTCGTCCGCGCACATGCCTCGGGCCATGGGCACTGGCGATGGCCAGGGGGGGGAGGTGAATATGATTCACGCTTCGCGTATCCCCACCAGCCCCTCTCTTTTCTTGCTGCCTCGTCGCGGCCCGGCTAGTGTTCGGACGGCTTTCGACTTGCTTCGCGAGCCCGCAGACCAACAAGTATCCCCACCAGTCCCTCCATGCACTTCCCGGGCACGTTCTCCGCTGACGCGGGCCTTCATCAGGGTCTTCTCCCCGCTGACGCATGTTCGCGGTATTCGACGTTCGTTTCTGACAGGTTCATGGCCTTCGGTGTCTGGCGGCTGATGACGGTTTTTCCCACACGGTCGCCCCACTTCGCTGCTCATGTACCTGGAGGATGACGTGTCCCTGGCGTTCACCGACTCGGCCCTCCGCCTCTGAGCGGCGCTGCGTGGGTTTTTTTTTCTGCCTCCTTTCGTCGTCCTCGTCTTCCCGTCTCCTTCGTTCCGTCGGCTTTTCGTTTTCTCTCGCCTCGCTCGCGGTGCCGCGTTGCGTCGCCTCCCCGTTTTCGTCCCTCTTGCGCAGCCTCTGCGTAGTGGCCCCGTTCTTTTTCCCGCGTCTCGCCGGCGACAGTTGCGCTGTGCTCTTGCACCGGCGTGCGCTCTTTTCACGACCTCACGACGCCGCGCGGGTGCCCGCTCGCGGTCGCGATCAAAAAGTACCCCCACCAGTAGTACCTCATTTAGTCGCTGCTCGTTTGCTGCGCTTCGACTTGACGCCGAGCGATTCGTCGCAACGGTCGCGATCAAAAAGTATACCCGCCAGCCCCCCGGTAGGTCTTGCAGCCTCTACTTTCGGCGCAGCCCAGCTTCCTTCGGCTGTAGGTTTCGCAGTTGCCTGCGCGCGCGCTAGGCAATTCGTTCTGCTCGTAGCCCGAGCCGACCTGTGACGCCGCCGGCGCCTTCGCCTTCGGTCTCGACAAAAAGTATCCCTGCCAGGTTTCCAAGGGGCTCGCGCCCCGCGTTGGGTTTGCCGCTTCTTCTTCCCGCTTGGGGTAGACGGACACCCGGCCCCCCCCTCGTCGCTCCCTCCCTGGGTCGTGCTTCGTGCCCCCAGGCGTCTGCCTGCCGCCGCCTCTCCCGGCGTCTCCCCGCGATCGGGCCTCTGGCCTCTGCTGATCCGTCGCTGGATCTGAGCTTCCCACCGGCCTCCGCCCCATTTGGATTTTGGCGATCCGGATTCTCCGTTGAGCGCCCGCGCGCCCTGGCGCCTTGCCCCTCCTCGTGTCGAGGGTCGTCGTTTTGCGATGGTTCCTGGCTTCGTCCACGGCGTGCTGTTCTTCGTGACGGTCTTCCGCATCCGGATCGTGGGCTTTTTGGATTATTTTTTGGTCTTGCACGGCGCCCAAAAATTCCTCTTGGTGCCGGCGTTCATCGAGCGGCAGTGAGGTTCGCCTGCTGTCCGTCTCTCCTGCTCGTTCTTGTTCTTTGCTCTTCGATTTTCTGTGTGTTAATTTGGACCGCTACTAGTCTGTACCGCCCTCTGTCGCCGCCCGACCTTTTCCTCGCCGCGGTCGCGATCAAAAAAATATCCCCACCAAGCTTCCTCCTCCGCTGTCCCCTCGTCGCCTGTTCCCCCCCCTGGTGCGCAATTCGTTCGTGGCCCATTGCTGCGACTTGACGGCGTCCGGCTCCTCCGGCGCGCTCGCGATCAGAAGTATCCCCGCAGGCTCATTTCAAAACCCTGCCTATGAGAGCCGACAGGACATGGGAAGAAGACGCACGCACATAGTGAGACAGAGCGGGCAATGAGAGGAGGGGGGAGGGCGTCGAACCATCTCGGAAACTATCTTGGAGCATCGGGGCATCTTGGGGATATTTTGGGGACATCCTGGAAACATTTTGGAGGGCATCGATCACATGAGGAGGGGTCCTCGATTGGAACCATCTTCGGGCTCTTTTGGGGGGTCTTGGGGCCCTCTTGGGGCCTTTTTGGGGCCCTCTTGGGGCCCTCTTGAGGTTCTCTTGGGGTTCTCTCGGGAGCCCTGGGGCGCCTCTTTGGGCAATTTTCGAGGCTATCGATCAAAGGGTGGGGGGGGTGTGTGGGGGGGCGGATCTAGGCCCCCCCCCACTTGGCGCCCTCAGCGCCGCCTCTTGATGTGTTTTTTGGCCCCTCATAGGGCGGTCTTGGGCGCTCTGGGGGCTGTCCTGGCTGCCTCTTGGGCCACTATTGGCGCCCGTTTGGGACATCATTGGGCCATCTTGCGGCCCCAAAAGCGCATCGGAAGCGAAATGGTGATAATACAATAACAATCAATTGTTCTGAGGCATTTGAAGGATGTGTGGCTTGTCGGGGAGGTCCAGAGGGGGTCTGCGAGCGCACTCGGAATCGTCTTGTGGCCCTTTCGGGGCCTCTTGGGGGCATGATGGAGGTCATCTTGATCAATCTTGCGCTATCTTGAAGCATCTTGGGGGCCATCTTGGAGCATCGGAGGCCCTCTTAAAGCCATGTTGGGCGAAAGATGCGCCTGTGACGCGCCGCGACCCACTCCCAAAAAACCCCTGGGAGGGGAGGGGCAGGGTACCCTTCCCAAAAGGAAGAGGGGATTCTTGTGGAAGAGGAAAGTAGGATATCGGTAGACCACCTACGCCCAGAGGGCAGATGGAAGTATCTTGGCCGGGGCCATGCCTCGGTCCATGGGCACGGGTGTGCGCGGCAGGTGTCGGCCCAAACGGTGTTTCGGCCATCTGTGGGCCGTTTTCATTTCGATTTTGTTTTGCAACCAAAGGTGGATGGAAGACGAACCGAGGGACAACGAAAACAAAGCGAACGCGAAACATTGTTTAGGCCAGGCGTCGCAGTCGGCTGCGTTCGGTCGGCTCGGTTCGCTCAGTGATCGTGTCGTTGCCTCGTCGCCGCGCCTCTCTAGGCAGCCTTCGGCCCGTCGGCTTCGGTCGGTTTCAGTTTCGCTGTCGGCTCGGTCGGTTTTCGGCATTGGCTGTCGCCGAGCACGGCCTTGATGAGTGGCGAACGCCCCCCTCCTAGACGCCCCCCTCGGACGTTCCCGAAAGGAGACAGTCCAGTACCTCGCACGCCCCCTCGCCCCCGTCCAGGCGGGGGCTGGCCGCCACCACAGCCATTGACCTCTGGTCGGCGGGCTGCGTCTTCGGCGAGATGGTCCTGGGTCCGCCGGGGCAACGTCGGGGGGGGGAGAGGCTCGAGGAAGGCTCGAGAGGGGGGATCGGCTGGAGGTTGGAGGTCTTCGGGCGTTCTCGCAGGTGCTCGGTGGCCTTCCAGCCTCGGGGTGCCTCCCAGCGGCTGCGCCTCGCCGAGGGCGTTCCCGGGGGTGCCCGGATCGTCCCGAGCCTCCTGCCGGAAGCCCGAGGAATGACCCGGAAGCTACAGGGCAACGACAGGCGGGGTACCCATCGGTCGTTGAAAGTAGGTATTTTTGGATTCCCAGATTCCAATCTACTTTGAGCGCCTTCCTACTTCAAGTTCCAACGCCTTCCTACTTCATGTTTCTACCTACTTCTTCCGACCGATGGGTAGGCTCAGGGGGCACGCATCGGCCCTCCAACCGCCAATGCATCGCCGAGAAGGGCTCGATGGCCCACCCCGTCGAGGAGAGTGCGGACTTGCCATCGGGAGCTTGTCGCAGATGCATCGGCGATCTGTCGCCGATGCAGGCTCGAGGTTCCCCCTGAGCCGGGCTCCCTTAACGTTGCCCCTCAGGCCAGCCGATGTTCACGGGCAAGGACGGCATCGACCAGCTCGTGGAGATCGAAGAGCAAACTCTGCACAACCATAATTTCTCTGCGGTCCTTGCGGATCTCTCGGATCGGCGCCTGGGCCCCCATGCCGGCTCCTCCGCTCTGGCGCGCTCCGCGCGCCAGGGAGGGGGTGGGGTCCAGCGCCGACCCGCGCGGACCTCAGAGAAACTGTGTGTATGCAACGTCGGGGGTCGACCTAAAGAGTGGTTTGGCGATTTCGTGGGCCGTTTTCGTTTCGATCTCGTTTTCCAGCAAAGGCGGATTGAAGACAGCACGAGGGAACAGACACGAAACAACGGAGACGAGCTGCACTGTTTAATTAGGTCGATCCCCGTCCTGGCTCCCCGTAGGAGATCATGAAGGTCCTGGGCACGCCGCGGTCCCAGGAGCTGAGGGCCATGAACCCGAACTACCCGGACCACGTCTTCTCTTAAGTCGGGCCTGTCCCTCTACAGGGGGAATACTCAAAAATAGTCAAGTAGTAGTCTGGGGACTATTTCTTGAGTATTTTTGGGCATCTCTTTTGAGTATTTTTGAGTATTTTCTTATTTGTCGTCCAGAACCCCCCCTGCAGGGGGACAGGCCCGACCTAAGTCTTCTCCCCCACGCTCCCGCCGCTGCAGTGGGACAGGGTCTTCCGCGGCTGGACGTCCGAGGACGCAAACGTGCTGGCGGGCCAGCTGCTCAGGCCCTGCCCTTCGGGGAGCTGCTGTCAGAGGAGGAGGGGGGGGAGGAGGAGGAGGAGGAGGAGGAGGAGGAGGAGGAGGAGGAGGAGGAGGAGGAGGAGGAGGAGGAGGAGGTAGGAGTGGAGGAGGGGGAGCAGGGGGAGGATGGGGGAGGAGGGGGAGGAGGAGGGGGAGGAGGGGGAGGAAGGGGGGGGGAGGATGAGGAGGAGGATGAGGAGAGAGGAGGAGGAGGAGGAGGATGAGGAGGAGGAGGGAGGAGGAGGAGGAGGAGGAGAGGAGGAGGCAGGCGGAGGGGAGGAGGAGGGAGGAGGAGGAGGAGGATGAGTAGTAGTTAGTAGTAGTATTAGTAGTGTAGTAGTAGTAGAGTAGTAGAGTAGTAGTAGTAGTAGTAGTAGGAGGAGGAGGAGGAGGGGAGGAGGGGAGGAGAGGAGGAGGGAGGAGGGGGAGGAGGAGGGGGGAGGGGAGGAGGAGGAGGAGGAGGAGGAGGAGGAAGGAGGAGGAGGAGGAGGAGGGAGGAGGAGGGAGGAGGGGGAGGGGGAGGGGGAGGAGGGGGAGGAGGGGGAGGAGGAGGAGGAGGGGAGGAGGAGGAGGAGGAGGAGGAGGAGGAGGGAAGGAGGAGGAGGAGGAGGATATATCGATACCGCTACCCTTCCTTCGTTGTAGCCTTGTTGGGCCTTCTGGGAGGTCCTCGTCGCTGATGCTGGGTTTTCCTTGAAATCCTGGCCAGACCGCACCTTGAGAGGTCCAGGGTGTAGCGGCATGGGTACCTTCTGTTCCCCTCCCCAGCGGTGGGGCAGCTGCATCAGGAAGAGGGGCAGAAGAAGGATTCGAATGCTACAACTATTAAGGATACTACTAGCCCCAAGGAGGATCTGCGGCTACAATAACACTGATAATCATGCGGCTACGAATGATGATCATACAACGATGCGAACCCAAGAATACGACAACTTAGAATGACACGAATGGAGTACTCGTAGGATTGCGTTTGCCGAAGACGAGGAACTGGCATGCACATTCACTTTCGCAGCGACGCGCGGATTGCTCTCTCGGGCCGAGTTCCTTTGGGGGAGCGGCGCGGCGCAGAGGGGGCGCGGCGCCAGCGATTTTTCGCTGACCTCGCCCTCGACGTGCCCGCTCGCGG
>CAUYUJ010018875.1:114951-119951 GCA_963575745.1 Prorocentrum cordatum | reverse complement strand
CGCCAACCGAAGCCAGATCAGCACCCCGCAGTCGGGCCGTGAACGCCCAAAAACGAGCGGGGCAGATTGTTCGAAAATATTGTCTCTGGAGCTCCGTCTCTAAGAACTGATTTTCCAGACAGGGCTCGGGCAAACCCGCGGGTCCAGAAAAACACAGCCCGCCCTAGCCCTCAGTGCGCTTGGGCGAGCTCGAGCTTGTGCAGGAATGCGTCGTACTTGTCCATGAGGCGCCGGCACTCGTGAAAGTCAGCGCGCGAGGCTACCAGCGAGTCGTCCCCCGCCGCAGCAAGGAGCGGGAAGGAGGGAACGGCTGGCAGCTACTGCTCCTTTCCCGTGAGATACGGCTCACGGTCCTTCCGACTCCCGTCCGAGAAGTCGTGGTTGCCGTCGCACGCGAGGTTCACCTGCGGATCGCCTGGAATCGCTCGAGACGCTCCAAATCCGCCTCCGCGCTGGCGATATCCTTCTCGGCATTCTGATTGAGGGCCTGCACCCTGCTCTGCGCCTCCACTGAGCCCTTCTGGCGGGCAGGCTGAAGCGACTCGATCAACTCCAACAAGATGACCTTGGTCTCCTTCGCCTTGCTGACCATCGCGTTGATGCCCTCCAGCGTGGGCTTCTCCACCGCCGCCTGCACACTGGGCTTCACCACCTTGGCCTGCTTCTTGTGGAGGCTCTTCTTGAACTTGTTGAGGAACTTGGCCTTCCGAGCTCTCAGGATCGTCCTCGCTGGACAAGTCGAAGAACTCGCACTGGTGGCCGCCGCCAGCTGCCTTCTGCAGGCCCCCTGGCGCTCGAAGTCCTTCTTGCCGATTTTGCGCATGGCTACCTCCTGCTGCTTCAGGACGGGCGACGGCGGCGGCATGCGGCAGAAAGGGCACTGCACTCCGAAGCCGAAGTTCACTACCTTCTTCAGCCTCTTGGCGCAGTCCTCGCACCTCCACTTGGGGATCTTGCAGCCCCTCAGCTTCCACTCCCGAGGCCTGTCGATGTGGCCCTGGGGGTTCACGAAGGGGTTCGTCTTGGCTGCAGCTCGACCCGAGCGGCCTCCTTCTTCTGCTTGTTCTTCTTCTTGACGACTTTCGCCGTTCCCACAGCCTGCACGGACGACTCCGCACGTCGCCACGGGATCTTCTTGGACTGCAGCGGTGGTGGGGGCTTCGGCAGCCACTGATCCCCCGCCTTCGCTCGCCTGGGCGGCGACTTCAGCGGTGGCCCCGCTGGTACTCCAGGCTGGGCTGCGAACCCGCCGCCTCCCAACATCTACGTCGAGCACCTGCACCTCGAGCACGCCGACGGGGTGTTCCCGCAAGTACTACTTCTCGAAGGCCCCCAGCACACTGCCGATATTGCGCTCGGCGAGCAAGCGGTACGGCAGCAGGAGCCTCATGCCGCCTTCATGGCTCCGACGGGCTAGAGCCACTTTCAAGTGCGCCCGCCGACCCTCTCCTCAATCTCTCGAGGGAAAGGGGCTAGGATGAGGAGGAGGAGGAGGAGGAGGAGGAGGAGGAGGAGGAGGAGTAGGAGGAGGAGAAGGAGGAGGAGCAGAGGAGGAGGAAGAGGGGGAGGAGGAGGAGGAGGAGGAGGAGGAGGAGGAGAGGAGGAGGAGGAGGAGGCGGAGGAGGGCGGAGGAGGCGGAGGAGGAGGAGGAGGAGGAGGAGGGGAGGAGGAGGAGGAGGCGGCGAGGGAGAAAGGGGGGTGTGAGGACAAATGCGAGGAGCAGGGAACACGGGGAGGGAGAACGGCGGAGGGAGGAGGTATGAGGCAGGAGGGTGGAGGGACAAAGAGGGAGAGTTGATCTAGGCCTCCCGGATGGGGTCGGAGTAGGTGAGGTCGAAGGATCGCGCCGCATCGCAGATGCATCGGCGATGCGGCTCGATGTGGAGCGCAATTTTCTCTAAGCCGGCGTCGCCGATGCACCGCCGATGTCGCATCGTCGACGTGTGCATCGGCGATGCGTCCGCGATGCGGTGCGATCTTTCGACCCCATTTACTCCGATCCCATCTGGGAGGCCTCTAATGGAGGCAAGAGGGTGGTGGGCCAGGGCGTCGGCACGGGAAATTGACGCCTGGGAACGGGGAGCGGCCGGGGTTGCTCACAGGCAGCAGCTGCAGGACCAGCTGTTCGATTTCCGGGAGGACGAGCTGGTGTGGCTCAGCCCTGCCGAGCGCGAGCAGTTGAAGGGCACAGTCGCAGCGCGGTGATGGCTGCGGTGGGCGCTTCGCGTGTCCCCACTAGCCCGTCCAAATACGATGCCCAGACGACGAGTCGGGGCGATCGAAGTGGGTACGGAAAGAATGGGCATCAGACTGACAGCATTTTTTTTGTATTTGAAGCATGGTTCGCTGTCCGTGACACCGCGGGCGTTGTCCATTTGAGACAGAAGGCCGCCTGCCCAACAGCTGCCGCTGTCGGTCTTGAACAACATTTGCTGTTGGGCATCGTACCCATTTTTTCCGTACCCATTTCGGGCGTCCAATGCGAGTGGGCAGAATAGACAGAGAAACACGTAGTGTAACACCGAGGCCTTCACTGATTCTTGGGCTTACGCCACACCGCCGACCCCTTGGGGAATTGGCGGTTTCTTATTGGCCTTTTTGGGGGCTTCTTGGAGCTCTTTTGGGCTTTCATGGGTACCTTTTCGGGGCCTCTTGGGCTGACATTCCCAGTCTTCGCGAGAACCCGTGTATACAGACGGAGGGCATCTGTCAAAACACCCGACGAGTGATAATCGAAGACGCCTACGGCGAATCACCGCCGCCCCCTGCCTTTCTGGAAGCGCCTATGTGGCCGAACGTTGAGGCCAGACCTGCCAAGCTGTCGGACCATGTGTTCCCCGAGTCGGTTTGGAAAGGCTTCGGGGAACACGTGGGCATCTTGAAGGTCATCTTGGCCGCCTGGAGGCCATTTTGACCCTTTCGGGCCTTCTTCGAGGACGTCTTGGAGGGCTCTTGGGCCGTCTTGGAGGCCTCTTGAGCGTCTTGGAGGCCTCTTGGGTCGTCTTGGGGGCCTTTTGGGGCCGTCTTGGGCCTCTTGGGCGATCTTTGGGGGCACTTGGGCCGTCTCGGGCCGTCGGAATGCCGACAAAAAGCCCATGACATAATCCTTTAAAAAACTCATGGGAAATCAATGATTTTGCCCTTTTCGGGCCTTCCTGGGGGCCCTCTTGGAGGCCTCTTGGGCTGTCTTGGGCCAGGTTCGAGCCATCTTCGGCCGTCTTGGTGGGCCCTTGGCCCGTCCGACGCCGTCGGAAGCCGTTTGAGGGCCCTCTCTGAGCCGACTTGGGGCCCTCTTGAAATGCTCCAGGGCCGGCTTGGAGGCCATCTTGGGTGTCGTAAAATGCCTCCTGGGCCGTCTTGGGGGCCTCTTGGGGCCGTCTTGGGGGCCTCTTGGGCCGTCATGGGGCCATCTTGGAGGCATCTTGGGCGATCTTTGGGCGATCTTTGGGGGCTCTTGGGCCGTCTCGCGATGGGTTCAGATCAAAACCGGTCGCGTGAGATCGCAACCGGACGGTTCAGATCACAACCGTCCAAAGCACCAGGCACGGTCATATTACAACCGAGGAGACAGCCAATTAAGGACACAGATGGAAGTGTTATCTTACTTGTTTATTGCAAACTGAAATGGCAATGGACACCTTGCAGGAGCAGATTCACGCGTGAGCTATTGCGGTTGGGATCTCGCGCGTCTTTTACTGGATCGTAGTAGTAGTAGTAGTAGTAGTAGTAGTAGTAGTAGTAGTAGTAGTAGTAGTAGTAGTAGTAGTAGTAGTAGTAGTAGTAGTAGTAGTAGTAGTAGTAGTAGTAGTAGTAGTAGTAGTAGTAGTAGTAGTAGTAGTAGTAGTCGTAGTAGTAGTAGTAGTAGTAGTAGTAGTAGTAGGAGTAGTAGGGAGAATAGGAGTAGTATAGTTGCGTAGTGTAGTCGTAGAGTCGTCAGTAGTATAGTAGTAGTAGTCGTAGTGTATTGTAGCGTAGTTTTTTTAGTAGTAGGGTAGTAGTGTATAGTCGTTGGTAGTAGAGAGTAATCGTAGTAGTAGTAGTAGTAGTAGTAGTTTTAGTAGTAGAAGTAGTAGCCGTAGTAGTAGTAGTAGTAGTAGTAGTAGTAGTAGTAGTGGTAGTAGTAGTAGTAGTAGTAGTAGTAGCAGTAGTACTAGTAGCACTAGTAGTAGCAGTAGTAGTAGTAGTAGGAGCCGTATTGATAGTACCAGTAATAGGAACAGTAATCGTAGTAATCGTAATCGTAGTAGTAGTAGTAGTAGTAGTAGTAGTAGTAGTAGTCGTAGTAGTAGTAGCTGTAGTGGTAGTGGTAGTAGTAGTAGTAGTAGTCGTAGTAGTAGTAGTAGTATTAGTAGTGTAGTAGTAGTAGTAGTAGTAGTAGTAGTAGTGGGTAGTAGTAGTAGTAGTAGTAGTAGTAGTAGGTAGTGGTAGTAGTAGTAGTAGTAGTAGTAGTAGGTAGTAGTAGTAGTAGTAGTAGTAGTAGTAGTAGTAGTAGTAGTAGTAGTAGTAGTAGTAGTAGTAGTAGTAGTAGTTGTCGTTGTAGTCGTAGTAGTAGTAGTAGTAGTAGTAGTAGTAGTAGTAGTAGTAGTAGTAGTAGTAGTAGTAGTAGTAGTAGTAGTAGTTTGTAGTAGTAGTAGTAGTAGTAGTAGTAGTAGTAGTAGTAGTAGTAGTAGTAGTAGTAGTAGTAGTAGTAGTAGTAGTAGTAGTAATGGTAGTAGTAGTTAGTAGTTCGTAGTAGTAGTAGTAGTAGTAGTAGTAGTAGTAGTAGTAGTAGTAGTAGTAGTAGTAGTAGTATTAGTTGTAGTAGTAGTAGTCGTAGTAGTAGTAGTAGTAGTAGTAGTAGTAGTAGTAGTAGTAGTAGTAGTAGTAGTAGTAGTAGTAGTAGTAGAAGTAGTAGTTGTTAGTAGTAGTAGTAGTAGCAGTAGTAGTAGTAGTAGTAGTAGTAAGTAGTAAGTAGTAAGTCGTAGTAGTAGTAGTAGTAGTAGTAGTAGTTAGTAGTAGTA
>CAUYUJ010018875.1:92500-114851 GCA_963575745.1 Prorocentrum cordatum | reverse complement strand
TGACGCCGTCGGGAGCCGTCTTGGGGGCCTTTCTGAACCGACTGGGGGCCCTCTTTGGGCGCTTCGGGGCCGTTTTGGAGGCCATCTTGGGCGTCTTGGAGGCCATCTTGGGCGTGTTGGAGGCCTCTTGGGCCGTCTTGGGGCCCTCTTGGGGCCGTCTTGGAGGACTCTCGGGCCGTCATGAGGCCCTCTTGGGGGCCTCTTGGGCGATCTTGGGGGCCTCTTGAGCCGTCTTGAGCCGTCGGAATGCCGAGAAGAAGCAAATTCCAACACCCTTCAAACATCTACGGATAATCAATGATTTTGGCCTCTTCGGGCCCTCCTGGAGGACCTTTTGGAAGCCTCTTGGGCCGTCTTGGAGGCGTCTTGGAGGCTTCTTGGGCGAACTTCGGGTTATCTTGAACTCTCTGAGGCCGTCTTGGAGGCCGTCTTGGAACATCTTCGGCGGACTTGGAGGCCATCTGGGACTATCTTATCTTGGAGGCCATCTTGGGCCAACGTGGCCATCTTGGAGGCCATCTTGAGCCGTATTGGAGGAACATTTGGGAATTTGGCGATGGCTTGGGCGTCCTATGGGTCTTGAGGGGGCCCTGGCGGGACGGTAAAAACAGCGTTTCGCTCGAGACATCATCGGAGAACGCTTCTTGGGCGCTTCTCGGGCCGTCTTAGGCGCCTAAGACAGCCCAAGACGGCGCCCAAGGCGGCCCAAGACGGCCCAAGAAGCGCCCAAGACGGCCCAAGAGCGCTCCAAGAGAGCTCAAGACCGCCCAAGGCGGCCCCAAGACGTCCCAAGAGGCCTCCACGACGCCCCAGGAGGCGCCCACGAGGCGTCCCAAGAGGGCCCCACGAGGCCCACATCAATGATTTTCTGAAGGGAAACGTGCATTTCTAGATATACGGCTTTTCGCCTTTCATGGCGTTGCAGACGGTCCAAGAGGCCCCCAAGACCGCCCCAAGACGGCCCAAGATGTTCCCAAGAGGCCACCAAAATAGCCCAAGAGGGCGCCAAGACGGGCCAAGAGGCGCCCAAGACTGTCCAAGAGGCCCCCAAGAGCGCCCCAAGAAGGCCCAAGAGGCCCCCAAGAGGGCCCAAAAACGGCCCAAGAGGGCGCCAAGACGGCCCAAGAGGCGCCAAGACGGTCCAAGACGGCTCCAGGACGGCCCCAAGAAGGCGCCAAGAGGCCCCCAAGAGAGCCCAAAGACGGCCAAAGGCAGCCTAGTCCCTTCACCCCCGCCACCCAGAAGCTCCCAGGAGTCCCCAAGAGGCCCCCGAGAAGCCCCAAAAGGTCCCCAAGAGGCACCCAAGAGGCTCCCCAAGAGCCCCCCAAGAGGCCCTTAATACTCCCAAAGGCTCTTAGCACCGCGGCTCCCAAGAGCGAGCGGTGACGTAATCGAGCTGATAAGACCAAAGCTCCCAACAGAGAGCTGCGGTGTAATGAGTTCTTGCAGCCAGGGCACAGGGACGGGCGGCAACGCGTGGACAACGAGCGGTCCACGCAAGGACAACGCGGGATTCTGGAAAGCTGGCAGCCCAAACGCGGAAAACGCAACGCGACCCGACCGCCCCTTCCAAAACAAGAAACGCGCTCAAAGAAAGCTCCGCGACTCTCCGAGGCTGAGATAGGACAAGAGCGAGGGGAAGGGAGTCAATAAGAGGTGTAAGAGCGGACGAGCCAGCGATCCCGTGCGCTCTGAAAGTAAGTGCGCTTTCCGTCCCCGTGCCAAGCAGGTCTAATGGCCTTCGGCCCATCCCGCCATCGTGCCTGGGTTGTGGGTCATAGGTCTCTAGGAAGTTCGTCGGGATGCCGCCGGAGTCCTCTCGGGGGCCTTTTGGGGGCCGTCTGGATGCCTCTTGGGGGTCGTTTTGGGGCTTCTTGGGGTGTCTTGCGGGCCCCATGGGGCCTCCTTGGGCCTCCTGGGGGCCTCTTGGGGCGGAAGACTAGGATTTTCGGTTCGTGTTCCCCCTCTTGGGCCCTTCTTGGGGCTGTCTTTAGGCCCTCCTGGGCCGTCTTGGGCGCCTCTTGGGCCGTCTTGGAGCCTTCTTGGGCCCTGTTGGGGCCCGCCAGGGGCCTCTTGGGCCGTCTTGTGGCGGTCCTGTGCGCGTCTTGGGCAGTCTCGGACGATCGGGAGCTCGAACAGTCGAGGGCCCACAAATCATGAAACAACCGATGGGAAATCAACGATTTTGGCCTCTCGGAGCCCTGTTGGGAAGGCTCTTGGGGCTCTCTTGGGGCGCCTTGGAGGCCTCTTGCGCCGTCTTGGGGCCATCTTGCGCGTCTTGGTGCGATCATTCGGTGACTCGGCTCCCTCTTAGACAGTCTTGGGGGGGCCTGTTGGGGCCCTCTTAGCCAGTCTCGTGCCCCCCCCTGGGCCCGAAGAAGTCGCGCGAGAAGATGACGCCCCCGACAAGACGCGCCAAACCCGGCCAAATTTGGCAATTTGGGCTCTGGGCCTCTTAAATCGGGGGCGGAAAAGAGGGGGGTGATGACTAGGGGGGGGATGGATATCATGGCGGGGGCCATGATATTTCCTCAGATTTCATGGCGCCCCTTCTTATTTCATTACGTCCCTGGCCCCACCGCTGGGCCGCGCACATGCCGCCCCCCTCTTGGCCGTTCCCGATTAAAGACTCCTCAGGAGTCTGATGCTTAGAGGATTCGGCGATGGACCTGAGGACACGCCCACACAGTGCCCAGCGGCACGGTGACGGAGCTTCGTGTGCACAAAGGGCAGCCTCGGTTTCTTGCCCTTCTTTTCTCCCTCCTCCTCCTCCCACTACTTCCTCCTCGAAGGCATCTTGCAGGCCTTGGATGTTCGCTGGGATCTCGTCGTAGCCGTTCGGGGGTCTCCTGGAGGCAGTTTTGAAGCGTGTGGGGGGCTGTCTGCTTCGGGCGTCTTTGGGGCCTCGTGGGGGCCTTTGGGGGCTCGTGGGGGGCCTCTTGGGAACTCTTGGGGCCTCCTGGGTGCCGCTTGGGGCGGAAGGCTGGAATTTTCAATTCGCGTTCCCCCTCTTGGGCCCCTCTCGGGGCTGTGTTGGCGCTTGCTTGGGCCGTCTTGGGCGCCTCTTGCGCCGTCTCTGGGTCCTCTTGGGTTGTCTGGGGGGCCCTCTTTGGGGCCTGCCGGGACGTGTTGGGGCGGTCGTGGGGTCCTCGTGGGACGTTTTGGAGCGTTGGAATTCAGAAAAGTGGATAACATCCAAACGTGAACATCTGTAAAGACAATTGATCGTTTTGGCTTCTCGGGGTCCTACCGGGTGGCTCTTGGAGGCCTCTTCCAACGTTATGTGCGTTTCTTTGTTCCGGCCGAATATAAACCATCTTGCGCGTCTTGGACCGATTGTTCGGCGGTTCGGGATTCATAGAAAACCGTTAGGATTGAGGAGTCAGGCTTAAGGGATCAGGCCAAGGACCATCGGAAATTCCGATTCGTGCCTCAGGGCACGGTGGCTGATTTCCCAACACGTTATGCATAACCATATACGTAGAACGTCTGATACCGTCGGCATCCATTCTGTCGCTTGTGCGGCGATATGGCTCCAGTTAAAGGGCTAATGGTTTGTTGTCACGGGCTGTGACAGATAGGTATCCAGTACCACGACCAAACACAATCATTGGTTACCGATCGAATTGGGCCGTCTTGGGCGTGGCGTTTCCGATCGTTTGTGGGATGTTGCTGGGGCCATGCTTGAAACCATCTTGGACCCAGTTTGGACATGTTGCGTCATATCGGAGTCAATCGAGGGTACAAAGGGCAATTTTGGACGATTTACTTGGTCGCGATCCCCAGGGGTGGCTGTTTGGGATATGTTGCACCGCAGGCCACCTATGTCCAAATGATCGTCGGGATCGGTCTGGTGACCAGCAGAGTGGTCCACTGTAGTGCTCCTGTTTCCTGCCTCCTGCCCCCCACGTTTCCGTAACCACCTTGGCTCAAGAGGAGCCCACGGAGGTCCCACCCCCTCTTCTCGCCTTTTCAGCCTCCCCCCCTGGCCATGGGCGTGGCCACGGCCAAGCTGAAGGAGAAGGGCTCGACGCCTGGCGGCACCTACCGCATCCTCTACCACGCGGGCGGCAAGAAGGTCTTCAAGGGCCGGGCAGAGGTCATCCGACTTCTGCTCGAGGACGCGGGTGTGCCCTACGAGGAGTCGGACGAGGGCCTCTACGGTCCGACGGGCTTCTGCGACGCCTTCAAAGCGATGGGCAGCGACTCCACCGGCCTCAGCAAGGATGTTGCGCCGCTGGACGCGGTCCTGCAGGACACAGCGCCGTACCCAGTGATGTTCCCGCCGATCCTGCACTACAAGCCGGCCAAGGGTGCCAAGGACCAAGAGGTGTTCATCAATCAGGTGCCAGCGATCCTGCGGTACATTGCTGGAGGAGTCGGGTACGTGCCCAGAGGCAGGGCGCAGCAGGCTCAGGGCGACCAGCTGCTCGAGAACGCGAACGACTTCCTCGCAGAGGGGCGCAGGAGCTTCCACCCCGTCGAGGACAAGAAGGGCTACTCCGAGCAGAAGGAAGAAGCGGACAAGTCCTCCAAAGAGTGGGCGCAGGCCCGCTTGCCTGTCTGGCTAGGACACTTCGAGAAAGTGGTGCGCAGGCTGTGCCCAGCTGGGGACGGCCCCCTCTTCCAGAGCATGTCCTACGCGGACGTGGCCCTGTTCTTTGTCCTGGACGCGGCGGAGGCACAGTTCAACACGGACTTCTACGGAAGGGCCTGGGACAACGCCCCCGTGCCGACGCTGAAGGCGTGGAAGGCCTGGGTGGCGGCGCGCCCGCGGATCGCGGCGTACCAGAAGAGCGAGAGGTGCGCGCCATGGGCTGGCGACTCCATGATGTGAGCGTCGGTGCGCGGCCGGGCCCGTGGCGCCATGGGCCTTGCGCCGGGTCCGCCCGACGCGACGCTCTGGGCCGCAGGTGGCAGCGCGAGGACGAGAAGAGGGAGGCTAGATCCACCAATTTTCGACTATTTTTTGCTACTTCTGAGCATGTCTGGACTATTTGTCATTCTTCGTCCAAGCTCCGCCTGTAGGAGGACATGCCAGGCCTAAGGCCAGCCCCTGCTGGCAGGAGCCCCCGCGCTGAGTCGTGAGTCGAAGTTTGTGCAGCGTTTTTATTGTCCAAGGCCGCGGGTGTTGTCCGCGCCGACGCTGCCGGGCTGCGTGCCCAGGCCTAGCGATGCTGATGACAATTGTCAATCAGGTGATGCTGCTGATGGCAGACTTCGCTCGCCTCCTGCCTCGCATTCGACCACGAAGGTGCCTCGAGGGAGTCTCCCTCAAGTGACACGTTACCGTTTGTTAGTTTCGGTAGCAAGCCATGGGAGCAGTGTATACATTCGCAATCCCGTCTTTAGAGTGCGTTAGCGTCGACCAGCATCAGGTAATCGGTGACATGGCGCCGATTTAGCGTCGATTAGCGTCTGTTCGCTGCGATTAGCGTTGATTTAGCTTCGGCTAGCGTTGGCCAGCGTCGATTCGCAGGAGCCAATCAGATGATATGGTAGGCTCCCACGAACTGCCGCAGAAGCCTCTTGCCTCGACCGATGTGCCTTGAGGTGCCCCTGCTCTGCTTGCTCCCGCCCCCTCTTTGAGGCAGAGCGCTCCTGCTCGAGTTGGCCTCCCGCCCCGCCGAGAGGACCACGATGGCAAGCTGGCCCAGGCAGAGTTCGTGGAGGTGCCTGGCCGGCTGACCTCCTCGCAGCCTCTTCCTCCTCCCCGTTTTTTTTTCGTCCCGTGCCTCCTCCACCTGTCCCTCAGCGCTCATCCACCCGCTTGTCTCCTCGATCTCTGGCTGGTATCCTGCAGGTCCGGGGGTGCTCTGGGGTGCTTCTGGCGTTTCCTCTAGGTTTGGGGTGGTTACTGGGAAGAGGGGGAGGGAGGAGGGAAGGAGGGCGGGGGAGCGAGGATGACGAGAAAGACCGCAGGAGTGGGAGGAGGTGGAGAAAGAGGATGACGACGACGAAGATGGGATGACGAAGACGAGGAGGAGGAGGAGGAGGAGGAGGAGGAGGAGGAGGATGGCCTCTTCTCGTGACCAGCCAGCCGTCGTCGGTTCTCTCGTTACGGACGTCAGTCAGTGGCCAGGAGGCGAGAAGTAGTGTTTTGTTTTTTTCGCTGGTGACGATGATGAGGATGCTGATTACGATGTTGCTGATACTGATGATACTGATGACACTGATGATGACGGTGATGGTGATGATGCTGCTGCTGGTGATGATGGTGGTATCGATGACGACGATACTGATGCCGATGACGAGGATACTGCGGCTGCTGCGGATGATAGTAATAGTTATGCTCAGCCGCATGATGATGCTTATGAGGATGATGCTGATGATAATGATGATGCTGATGCTGCTGACTATGCTGATGATGCTGATGATGCTGCTGATGGTGATGATGGCGATGATGCTGTTGATGCTGACGATTCTGATAATACTGATGATGTGAGAATGGCAATGGTGATGGTGATGATTGTGACTGTATTGTTGACGTTGCCGATTCTGATGGTGATTATATTTATGATGATGATGGCGATGATGGTGATGCTGATGGTGATGATGATGATGATGATGATGACGGTAGTAATGATTATGAATGTGATCTTGATGCTGATGATGCTGCTGATGCTGATGATGCTGCTGCTGATGCTGGTGGTGATGTCGATGTTGATGCTGATGCTGATGCTGATGATACCGACGATAGTGATGTTCATGTTGATGAGTATGATGATGACGGTGATTGTGATGGTGATGGTGATGATGATCATGGTGATGACGATGGATATGCTGCTGATTATGATGATGGTGATGGTGATCATGATGATGTTGATGATGCTGCTGATGGTGATGACGATGCTGCTGGTGATGATGATGACGATGATGCCGATGATGCTGCCGATTATGATGCTTACGATGATGGCGATCATGATGGTGATGATGCTGATGCTGATGCTGATGCTGCTGATGCTGATAACGAGGATTATGCTGATTACGATTTTGATGATTATGCTGATGATGAAGATGATGACGGTGATGGAGGTGATGATGTCGATGACGATGCTGATGATGACGATGATGATGCTGATGCTGATGCTGATGCTGACGATGATGGTTATGATGATGATGATGATGATGATGATGATGATGATGATGATGCTGCTGCTGCTGCTGCTGCTGATGGTGGTGGTGGTGGTGGTGGTGGTGGTGGATGGTGGTGGTGGTGGTGGTGGTGGTGGTGATGATGATGATGGTGGTGGTGGTGGTGGTGGATGTTGTTGGTGGTGTTGTGGATGATGATGAGGATGAGACTGAGGATGCGGATGCGGATAATAATGAGGATGATGATGATGATGATGATGCTAATAATAATGATGATGCTGATGATGATGGTGATGATGGTGACTCTAAGGATAAAGGATGATAATGGTAATGGTGATGATGATGAGGAGGATGATGATGTTGATGATGATGATGCTGATGACTATGTTGATGGTGATGATGATAATAATACTGATGCTGGTGGTGATGCCAAGGAGGTGGAGAAGAGGAAGATGAGGAGGATGAGGACGAGGAGGACGAGGAGGAGTATGATGATTTTGCTGCTGCTGATTATTCTGATGAATCTGATGGTGAAGATGATGATGATGATGATGATGATGATGCTGATGCTGATGATGATGATGATGATGATGAGGATGAGGATGAGGATGAGGATGAGGATGATGCTGATGCTGATGCTGCTGCTGCCGCTGCCGATGATGCTGATGATGATGATGATGATGGTGATGAGGACGATGATGATGATGATGATGATGCTGATAATGATGATGATGATGATGATGATGATGATGATGATGATGATGATGATGATGATGATGGTGATGGTGGTGGTGATGATGGTGATCATGATGGTCATGATGAAAATGATGAGTGTGGTGAGGATGATCTGAGGACGAGGAAGGTGAATAGGAAGATGAGGATGATCTATACGAGGAGTTGTATTGTGCTAGCACGCGTGTACGTTGTTCTACGAGCGCCTTCCGGTGAGGTTTTCGCTGAACGCTGTTGCATATGCCTTTGGGGGAATGGCTGTCTGGGGGGCGTGTCCAGAGCTATGCACCGTCTCTGTCCGTCAAGCCCTCGTGACCTGCATCGGCTGCCGCTCAGGTGCTGAAGTCTGGGAAGTTCGTGGGCAGCAGCAAGGTCGCAGCGGGCGTGAAGTCGCTTAGACGCATCGGGCCTCTACTCATGTTTCTGGTGAGGAGCACTTCTGTGGAGGGCAGGAGGCGCCATGGTCAGGGGGCACTCCTCAAAGACAGCGCCCACGACACATTCTAACAGGCCCGGGGGCCTTGTTCGAACTCCAGCTCTTCCCTTGCCACCCCTCTGCTTGCCGCCAAGCACCCTTCCTCCGATCCAGTTCCAGTCCACAGGTTGTGCGGTGCGTCTTTTTCCTTCTCTTCCTCCTGCTTTTTCCCCTCCCCTTGATTCCTCTCCCTCACAGCCCTCCTCCGCCTCCTCCTCCTCCTCCTCCCTCCTTCTCCTCCTCACTCGTCCTCATCATCCTCCCCACTCCTCCTCCTCCTCCTCGTCCTCCTTCTTCTTCTTCTTCTTCTTCTTCTTTTTCCCCCTCCTCCTCCTCCGCCTCCGCCTCCTCCCCCTGACTCCTTCTCCCCCGCCTGATTCCTCCCCCATCGCAGACTGGGCTCTGCCCGAGAGGCAGAAGGGAGACGCAGACGGGAGGAGTGCCCTGAGCGCTGAGCCCTGCAATCAAGGGAACAGGGGCGACGGGCTCCATGAGGGAAAGTACAGTAGGGGCCCATGCCAAGAAACACCCTGCTTGCCTCCAGGGTGTCCTGGGTTTCTTGGGTTTCGATGGTTCTGCCATTGAAGTTCTCACGCCCAAAATCAAGGGACGTCCTGGGGTTCCAGGGTTGGGCTTCTTGTGGAAGGCTTCTTGTGGACTGGCCCCCACTTGCATCGACGCCGAGATCGTCCGTTCACCGCCGAAAGGGGGCGCGGGTAACCAGCCGTCCTCAGCAGCAGCAGAGGGCTTTCTGGCGATGCGTCGGCCATGTGCTGTCCGCTTCGGCTTGGATGCGTGCGCCTCCCCTCCGTTCCGCGCCGCGCGTGGGCGCTCCCGCCCCGGGTGTGCCGCGGCCGCGCCAGAACAGTCTGCGGCAGCCGCGGCACCGTTCCAGGGAGCTTTGGCTGCTGCCCCGGCGGCCTACGAGGGAGCTTCCGACGGCCTCGAGGACCCAAGCACATTCGCACGGCTCTTGAAACTCCAGGACCCCCCGCCTCCACACGCGGTGGTTGTCGGTGTGTTCCTCCGTCTCTGGCCCCTCCGCCCCCGCCTTCGCCTCCGCCTCCTCCCTTTCCTTCGCCGTCCCCCTCCTCACTTCGCGCATCCTCGGCTTCTTTCCCCCCCCCCTCACCCTCTCCCTCCCCTTCGCCCTCCCCCTCACGCCCGCCCGCCCGCCCGCCTGCCCCTCCTGCTCCTCCTCCTCCGCCTCCTCCGCCTCCTCCTCCGCCTCCTCCTCCTCGTCCTCCTCCTCCTCCTCCTCCTCCTCCTCCTCCTCCTCCTCCTCCTCTCCTCCTCCTCCTCCTCCTCCTCCTCCTCCTCCTCCCCCCCCCTCCTCCTCCTCCTCCTTCCCCTCCTCCTCCTCCTCCTCCTCCTCCTCCTCCTCCTCCTCGTCCTCCTCGTCCTCCGCGGCGCACATTCGTTTCAGTAATTTGCAGCAGTTCCACAGTTGGAGGGCGGGTGGTTTTCAAAATATGGCGCTCGCCTTGGCGCGGCGCACATTCGTTTTGACAATTTGCAGGAGTTTCACGCATTGAGGGCGACTCCTTTTTAACATGTGATTCTCGCCTTAGCGCGGCGCACATTCGTTTTAAAACTTCGCAAGAGTTTCACGGATTGAGAGCGGTTCCTTTTCAAATTGTGGTTCTCGCCTTAGCACCGCGCACATTCGTTTACACCATTTTGAAGAGTTTCACGGGTTCCCATCTTCAACGTACCAAACATGGTTTTTTGGAGGGATTCAAGATTATGCGGGTGCAACAGTTACGTACATTCTTCCTGTTGAATCCTAGGAATGGCGTTCTGGAACGGTCCAGGATCGTCAAGACGCAACAGTCAGGTTGATCCGTGGCGTTGGAATTCCGAGAACAATGTTTTGGCATGCTTCAGGGTCTTCAAACGGGTGTCTTCCAACGAGGCAGTTCCGTCAATCGAAATGAACCGTTGTAGGAACCTATGAAGAGGGAGCTTGGGGGGAGGGTTTACTCCAACATCGTTGATGACTCTTTGGCTTACGCTGGTCCTCCTCCCCCTCCTCCTCCTCCTCCTTCAAGACTCCTCCAGGACCCGACCCCCCCCTCGCCCGGAACGCGTTCTGGCTAGGATTTCGAGGTAGACCCATCCGTGGAGACGAGGGAGGCTGCAAGAGGCCCGGAGGAGGAGGAGGAGGAGGAGGAGGAGGGGGGGAGGAGGAGGAGGAGGAGGAGGAGGAGGAGGAGGAGGAGGAGGAGGAGGAGGAGGAGGAGGAGGAGGAGGAGGAGGAGGAGGAGGTGAGGAGATGATGATGATGATGATGATGATGATGATGATGATGATGAGATGATGGATGTGATGCTGATGATGATGATGACGATGACGATGACGATGACGACGATGATGATGATTATGATGATGATTATGCTGCTGACGATGATGATGATGATGATGCTGATGCTGCTGCTGATGCTGATGATGATTCTGATGATACTGCTGATGAATGCTGATGATGATGCTGATGCTGATGATGCTGATGATGTTGATGGTGTTGCTGCTCTGCTGCTGCTGCTGCTGATGATGATGGTGATGATGATGATGCTGATGCTGATGCTGATGATGATGATGCTGATGAGATGATGATGATGATGATGATGATGATGAATGATGATGATGATTGATGATGATGATGATGATGATGATGATGATGAGGACGATGATGATGATGATACTGATGATGATGAGGTGTGTGGTGGTGGTGGTGGTGGTGGTGGTGATGATGATGATGATTGATGATGATGATGATGATGATGAGGAGGAGGAGGAGGAGGAGGAGGAGGAGGAGGAAGAGGAGGAGGCGGAGGGGGAGGAGGCGGAAGAGGAGGAGGAGGAGGAGGAGGAGGAGGAGGAGGAGGAGGAGCAGGAGCAGGAGCAGGAGGAGGAGGAGGAGAAGGAGGGGGAGGAGAAGGAGGAGGAGGAGGCGAGGAGGAGATGGAGGTGATGAGGACGAGGAGGTGATGAGGACGATGAGGAGGAGGAGGTGGAGGAGGAGGACTTGTCGTCCTTGCCTCTCCTAGCGCCTGGCGTTCTGATCAGGGTTTCAGGGCGAGTCCAGCCCGGGCCCTCAGCGACGGGGGCGCCCCAGTGTGGGTGGCAAGCTCGTCAAAGTCCTTTGGCCCTGTGCTGAGGGACACTTCCCGCAGACATACGATGTCACGTTTTTTTGGTGCCGTGGTACCCAGACCTCCAGACCCAATCGTGAGGACTACCTTCTCGCCCCAGATCGTCATCGTTTGACGGCCCCGGGGCCCGAAACGGCCCCTCCAGGGGCCCAGGCTGAAGAAGGACCTGGCGTCTCGCGACGAAGGTTGCTCGGGCTCTCCGCTCAGAACCTAGCGGCATCCTCGGCCTCCTCGTCCCCGTCGCTCGTTGAGCCTCCTGCGAGGCGTGCCCAGCCAAGGCAAGGAAGGGTTCGGCTCCCTGCGACGTCAATTTCAGCATATGCCCAACTGCTTGTGCGGCCTTTGTACACTGTTGAACCCCTGGTTGTGCGCTGGGTTGTACCCTGGTTGAGCCCACCGTTTACCCTGTTTCTACGCTGGGTTGTAGCCTGCGTGTGCCCTGCTACGTCTAACACTGCGAATTTTGCTTTCCCGAGGTCGATGGATGATGACATTCATACTCCCTCTCGTCCTCGTCCTCCTTGCCCTCCGCCCCCTCCTTGACCTCCCCCTCCTCGTCCTCCTCGTCCTCCCTCGTCCTCCCTCGTCCTCCCTCGTCCTCCTCGTCCTTCTCGTCCTCCTCGTCCTCCTCGCCCTCCTCGCCCTCCGACTCCCCCCCGTTCTGCTCGTCCTCCTCGTCCTCTTCGTCGTCCTCGTCCTCCGCCTCGTCCCTTTCCCGCTCGTCCTCCTCGCCCTCTTCACCCTCCTCATCCTCCGCCTCCTCGTCCTCCGCGCCCTCCACCGCTCTCCGCCCTCCCGAAGGCGGAGGCCGCTCCCAGCGCGCCGCCGAAGGGCCGCGGCGCCGCCCGCGAGGGCGAGGAGGAGGGCGCGGCGGCCGCGAGCGACGCGTCGCCGCAGGGGCACGGCGTCGACGGTCCCGAGGCAGCACCCCCCTCCGTCCCAGTGGAGGTGCCTCCCTGTGTCGGTGATGGTGCGCATGCCCGCGTCTCCAGAACGAGGCAAGTCATGCTCTGATTCCCACTGAAGTCAAGCTCGGGTTCCCTTTCTCGTTTTTTGAAGGCCCATTCTCTCTGAAACCCTTCAGGCATGCCCAGAACTGCCAGACCCAGAACTCGGAGTGTTCTCTGGCAGCCGTACCTCAAAATCCTCGCAGGCTCTCACGCACGCCTGGCGACCGCACACGCCCGCCTTACATATGCAAGCCTCATTCTCGAATAGGGGATCGACTACATAATAGTTGATGGACCCCAAGAGTGAATTTCTCGTCGAGTCATGTGCAGAACGATCGTAGATCTGCGAGCATTCTGCGCATCTCGCATGGCTTCGACCAACAAATCAATTTTGGGATACGTCGATGCTGGAGCCGATCCCCTGCTCGAAGATTTCGCCTCGGAGTCGTAAACGCAAAAGAAGGGGGCCCCGAGGCAGGGACAACGAAGCAGGCCGGGGCCCGACCCTCCCGCGCGGGCGCGGGCGCGCTCCTTGCAGGCCGCGCGGGCCGGGCGCGAGAGGGGAGGCCGCAAGACGTGCCGCCTCCTCCCGCGCCTGGGCGACGCAGGACGCTGGAGAATCTAGGCCTCCCAGATGGGGTCCTCCTCCTCCTCCTCCTCCTCGTCCTCCTCCTCCTCCTCCTCCTCCTCCTCCTCCTCCTCTAGGGGGGCGCTGGGAAGGTCAGATGAGGAAAAGGCGCCGATACCGCTGCCTCGCCCTCGTTTTCGCCTTTTTGGGCCTCCCGGGATGCCTCCCAGATGGGGTCGAGGAGCAGACAGGGTCGGAGGATCGCGCCGCAGCGATGCAACGGCGACGCATCGGCGATGCGGCTCGGTGTGGGGCCCAGTTTTCTGCACGCCGACGTCGCCGATGCACCGCCGACGTCGCCGGTGCATCGCCGATGCGGCGAGAGCCTCCGACCCCGTTGTTTTCTCGGACCCCATCGAGGAGGCCTCTGCTTGGCAGCGCTCGGACGTGTGCATGTTCTCCTCGGCGAGGGCCGTGGAGGAGCATCCTGGACCGAAGGATTGCAAAATACCCAGGATTGCAAAACAAAACAGGATTGCAAAACAAACCTAGGGTTTTTTTGCAATTTTTTTTTTTTTTTTTTTTTTTTTTTTTTTTTTTTTTTGCAATCCAGGGTTTTTTTGCAATCGCTCGAAGAATCCAACGCACGACACCGACAAGCGCACGGGACATGAGCGTCCGAGCGACGGCACGTCCAGAGCAAAGCAGCCCTTCTTGTCGGCGGCGCCGGCGGCCGCGAGCGCGCGACCGTGGAGCCCGTGGGTCGCGCGGGCCACGGGGCCCGCCGAGGCGGGCGGGAGGAGCAGAGCCGGAGGCCTGGAAGTGGGCACCCGCACCGGCACAGCGGGGGCTGCCTCCATCGGATCTTCGGGGGCGGAAAAGAGGGGGGTGATGACTAGGGGGGGGTGGATTTCATGGCGCGGGCCATGATATCTCCCCAGATCTCATGGCGCCTCTGCTTATTCCATTACGTCCCTGGCCCCCCCGCGGGGCCGCGCACATGCCGCCGGCCATGATTTGCGCCCCCCCCTCTTTGACGCCCCCCTCTTTGCCGCTCCCGAGATCTGCACGAGCGAAATGGGCACGGAAAGAATGGGTGCAGTGCCCAACAGCGGATCACGTTCATTTTGAACAGGACTCGCTGTCCACGCCGCCGCGGCCTGTGTCCATGCAAGACAGAAGGCCGCCTGCCCAACCGCGGCCGCTGTTGGTTTGGGACAACATTTGTTGTTGGGCATTGTACCCATTCTTTCCGTACCCATTTCGGGCGCCCAAATCGGAGCCTCAGAGACGGGGGTCAATGCAGACGGGGGTCAGCCAGGGCATCGGATCCTGCAGGATCCTGCGAAGAGCCCCTCTGGCTGACCCGGGTTAGCGAGCCGCTCGTGGCCGCGAGGCGGCCGCGCCTCTTGGCTGGCCCGGGGTTGCGAAGCCCTGCGCTGCAGTTTTTTTGTCCTGCACTGCAGTTTTTGGGTTTCCTGCTGACCCGGGTCTGATTGACCCGGGTTAGCAGATCCCCGACTCCACAGGGGGAAGGTGATCCTGGTTTTCGGTGTCGGCGGTAGCATTTCGGCCACCTGGGAAGCCAGGGCATTACCACCGTCACAGAGATCGGGACCTTCTTCTCTCGGTGCAGGCACACCGCCGATATCGCTGTTGGTGTCAGTGGTGGACCCAAACGGTGTTTTGGCGATTTCGTGGGCCGTTTTCGTTTCGACTTCGCTTTGCGGTACAGGCGGATTGAAGACAAAGCGAGGGAAAGCGCAAGCAGAACGAAAGCGACAAACACCGCCTAGGTTCAGCCCTGGTCCTGGCACCGCTCGGACGTGTGCATTTTTCCTCGGCGAGGACCATCGAGGACCATCCTGGACCATCGAGCCTCGAGCCAAAAACACACGCACGGCACCGAAGACATGCACGGGGAATGGACGTCCGAGCGACGGCAGGTGGCCGGTGTCAACCGCTGGGGCCTGCGGCGGAGGGCGGCCCTCGGAGGCGGAGGGCGGGGCGGAGGCCCGGGCCGCCGAGGGGCCCCCGCGGGGCGGGGGGCGCGCGGGCGGCCTCGGGTGAAGTCGGGCGGCCTCGGGTGAAGTTTCGACGAAACGTAAACAATACTCCAAACACATAGTCTAAAGTGGTCAAAGAGTATGCAAAAAAATGGTCCCCAGGCTATATGTCTTGGCCACTTTCGCATACTCCCGCTGCAGAGGGACGGGCCCGACTGGAGCCTTGGGGGATTTTCGACGAGACATAAGAGATATTCGAAGACATATCCCCACATGACCAAAAACAAATCTGCAAAAAACAGCCCCCAGACTATGTGTCTTGACTACTTTTGAGTATTCCCCCTGCAGAGGGACGGGCCCGACCTTGAGCCTCGGGGGAGTTTCGACGAGAAATAAGATATATTCGAAGACATATCCCCAAATGGATGGCCAACAACAAATATGCAAAAAGCAGTCCCCTGACTATGTGTTTTGACTACTTTTGAGCATACTCCCGCTGCAGAGGGACGGGCCCGACTTGAGCCTCGGGGGATTTTCGGCGAGAGATGAGAAATATTCGAAGACATCCCCAAATGGCCAAAAACAAAGATGCAAAAAAAAACAGCTCCCAGACTATGTGTCTTAACTACTTTTGAGCATTCCCCCCTGCAGAGGGGCGGGCCCGACCTTGAGCCTCGGGCGCCAGGGGAGCCCGTAAGGGTGTAAACTTTCCAGCCGCCCTGGGGCAGGTGTCCCCGACGGCGAAAAAGTTTATTTTATACTGTTCTTCGCCCGCTAAGGAATGGGGGGTGAACAGCTGCACCAGGTGCACCCCAGGAAGGGGTCAAGGGACCGATACTGAGCGGAGGAGGCTCCCCCCCGGCCTCCCCCCCTGCTGACAGCACTCCTCGGGGCCCGTCCAGCTCGGACCCCTTTCAGGAGGGGAAAAACACACACACACACAGACGCAATGCATCTGCGATCCCCCAGAAACATATGGAAAATATGGGGAGTGGGGGGGGAGAGAGAAACCCAGACCACATGGGAAAATATGGGGAATCTTTTTATTTGTGTGTATTTGTTTGTGTGTCCCAGGGCCCCCCACGTGCGCCTCGACGTCGTCGGACGAGCGGGGGAGGGGAGGCGGAGGGCCTCGGACCTCGGGCGGGTGCCTTTCTCCCGCCCGTGGGCGCCCCAGTACCTGGCGGGGCTCGACCTGCGCCAGCGCATGGGGGCCATCTCGCTCAAGGACGCCATGGCGATGCTCGACGGGGACCAGGCCGGGCACCGCCCCTGCCGGAAGAGGGACGATGATGATGATGATGATGATGATGATGATGATGATGATGATGATGATGATGATGATGATGATGATGATGATGATGATGATGATGATGCTGATGATGATGATGATGATGATGATGATGATGATGATGATGATGATGATGATGCTGATGCTGATGCTGATGCTGATGCTGATGCTGATGCTGATGCTGATGATGATGATGATGATGATGATGATGATGATGATGATGATGATGATGATGATGATGATGATGATGATGATGATGATGATGATGATGATGATGATGATGATGATGATGATGATGAAGGGGAGAGAAGAGAAGGAGGAGGTAGATGAGGAGGAGAAGGAAGAGGAGGAGGAGCAAATGAAGGAGGAAGAGGAGGAAAAGGAGCAAGAGGTGAGTGGCAGGAGGAGGAGAAAGAGTGTCTCCTCGGCTGCTGGTCCCCCGTCCGCTCCCCGAGCTGCTCGCGCCGTGGGCAACGTCAGGACGGGAGGTGTTCGGCCGTGTTCGGCCTCGGGGGGCCCTCGCCGGGCCTCGGGGCCGTCAGGCATCGGCCCGGGAGGAAGGGCTGGTCCCGTGGAAGGGGTCGGGACTTACGAGGACCGCGTATTGAGAACGTCAGGACATCGCGTGCCTGGGTCCTCTCACCGCTTCCCGCTGCTTCGCCGCATCCCCCCGGAGGTGGATGAGGATCCTGTTTGCTTCTACTTCAGTGGGGGTTCCGGGCGCAGGAGCAGAATGATAATGATGATGATGATGCTGATGGTGCTGCTGCTGCTGCTGCTGATGATGATGATGATGATGATGATGATGAGGATGATGATGACGACGATGCTGATGATGATGATGATGCTTATTATCATGATGATGACGATGATGATGATGATGATGATGATGATGATGATGATGATGCTGATGATGATGATGATGATGATGATGATGATGATGATGCTGATGATGATGATGATGATGATGATGATGATGATGATGATGATGATGATGATGATGATGATGATGATGATGATGATGATGATGATGATGATGATATGATGATGATGATGAGGAGGAGGAGGAGGAGGAGGAGGACGAGGAGGAGGAGCAGAAGGAGGAGGAGGACCAGTGTAAACCCAAAATGCGTCAATGATGTTGCACGGAACTCTCTTCAAGTTTCCTCTCCATAGTTCCCAATGATAATGTATCGCCATTGTGGTAAGCGGCCCATTGGAAGGCCGCCGTCTGAGATTCCTCAATCATTCCAGACAGCATTTCCTGGTACGTCACCGCCAGGGATCAGCGTGACTGTTGCGTCCTGAGAATTTTCGGTCGTGCCAGAGCACCATTCCTGTGGCTACTCCTGTGAGCTGTGGCGTCTTGCAAATCCTACATCGTGCCAGAGAGCCGTACCTGGCACTTCGGCCATTCGAATCTTTCAGACTGCTGTAAACTGTTGAGGCGAATGTGTGCGGCGCTGAGGCGAGAGCCACACTTTGTAGAGGAAGCGCCCTCCATCCGTGAAGCTGTTGTAACACGCAAGAGTTCGGCGCCAAGGCGCGAGCCACGTTTTGGAAAAGGAGCCGCCCTCCATCCGTGAAGCCGTTGCAGACTTCTAAGACGAATCTGCGCGGCGCTAACCCGAGAGCCACATTTTGAAAGCGGCCCGCCCTTCATGCATGACGCTGCTGCAGTTTCAAGAAACTCATGCGCGCGGCGCTGAGGCGAGAGCCACATTTTGACATCGGCCCGCCCTCCATTTGTGAAGCTGCTGCAAACTCGAGCTTCAGGATCAGGCGAAGGAACAGACGAAACGCCCGCCCGCCCTATCAACATGTCTGGGGGTGCGACAGGGAGGAGTCAGGTGCGACAGGGAGGCGTCAGTTCGAAGGAACGTGGATGGAGGATGAGGGTGACGATGAAGATGACGAGGAGCAGGAGCAGGAGGAGGAGGAGGAGGCGCAGGTTCCCTGCCCCTCCCCTCCTCCTGCCTCTTCCCTGGCACCCTGCCTTCGGGCTCCCTCGAGCTGCCCCCCCCCTCTCCCCCCCCCCCACTCCCCTCTCTCTCCTCCTCCTCCTCTCCTCCTCCTCCTCCTCCTCCTCCTCCTCCTCCTCCTCCTCCTCCTCCTCCTCCTCCTCCTCCTCCTCCTCCTCCTCCTCCTCCTCCTCCTCCTCCTCCCCCCTCCCCACGAGGTGGGCGGCCTCTGGCCGCTCCCTGCCCCGCCCCGCGGTCCGGCGACCGCTGGGCCTGCCGCCGCGGCCCCGCGCCTGCCGCGCCCTGCTCTCCATTCTGCGCACGCGCCGTCGATTTTCTGCCCGGCAGCCCCGCTCCTTCTCCTCCCCTCCTCATCCCCCTTCTCGTTCTCCTCCTCGTCTTCCTCCTCCTCCTCCTCGTCTTCCTCCTCCTCCTCCTCCTCCTCCTCCTCCTCCTCCTCCTCCTCCTCCTCCAGCCGCCCGCGCCGCCCTCGCCGCCGCCGCCCGCGCCGCCCCAGCAGCCCCCGTCGATTTTCTGCCCAGCAGCCCCGCTCGCCCTGCTCCGAGCACCCCCCGCCGCCCCTCCCCCTCTCGAGGAGCAAACCAGGGCTCGACCCAAACGGTGTTTTCCTACTTTTTCCCATCTGTTTCCGTTTTACTTTTCTTTTTCGTCGTGAACGCGTTTCAGAACACGTTTTCACTCGCTCTGAACTGCGGCTGGTTTGCTCAGCAAGCCAGCCGCATAAGCTTAAGTCGGGCGTGCCCCCCTACGGGGGAATGTCGCCGAAAAATAGGAAATGCTCCAACACTGTTCCAAGATGGCCAGAAAAGATCCAAAAAGTAGTCCCCATACTGTTTTGTGACTATTCTCGAATATTCCTCCTGTAGAGGGACGGGCCCGGCTTAAGCGTAAGCATGCGCTTTCGAAGTCCCGCTCGGATTTCTTCGATCTGTGCTCGACCCCCCTGGGGCGGCGCCTGTGGCGCCGCCACTGGCGCGCTCCGCGCGAGGGTTCCAGCGATGCTCCGAGACGTCCGCGCAGAGATTCGGAAGTTTATGCTTAAGCAGTCTTTCCTCCCTCCAGACCCGGCGCCAACTTCGCCATCGCGCATCCCGCCCTCGGGCGACCTGCGCCGCGCGAGTGTCGGCGCTGCGGCAGTGATCCGGCTGTACATCTGTGGCAATTTTCGGGGGGCCCCCAGGCGGTGTGGTGACCACGCCGCGCGGTGAGCCGGGGGGGGGTCATTCGGGGTCACCGTGCGGTCCTGGGACTCGGGCCGTGCTCCGGGCACGTGGTCGGTGACCTGGGTCACGACTGCACGGGCCCGCTCGCCGCTGAGCGCATGAGGAGGAGGAGGGGGAGGAGGGGGAGGAGGAGGAGGAGGAGGAGGAGGAGAGAGGAGGAGGAGGAGGAGGGGGAGCAAAACTAGGAGGGAGGGAGGGAGGAGGAGGAGGAGGAGGAGGAGGAGGAGGAGGAGGAGGAGGAGGAGGAGGAGGAGGAAGAGGAGGAGGACGAGGAGGAGGTAGGAGGAGGTAGGAGGAGGATGAGAAGGAGGAGGCTGGAAAGGAGGAGGAGAAGGCGGAGTTGGAGGTGGGATGAGGATTTTAGAAGGATGATGATGAGGAGGATCAGGACCAGGAGTCTGATAATGGTGATGAAGGTGACGACGATCATGAAGAATACTGTGATGCTTGTTCTGCTGATGATGCTGGTGCTGGGGCTGATGGTGATGATGATGCTGATGCGGACGTTGATGCTGCTGATGATCGTGTTGATGATTGTGGAGGACGATCAATGGAGAGGAAGCATGTTGCCAAATAGTTTCCAGATGTCTAAAACATGTGCTGAACATGTGTGAAGCCTGTAAAAACATGTTTAATCCATGTTCATAACATTTTCCGACATTTAAAGCACTTTAATTTCAATGGAAGGACTGTTTAGGGTGTCCATTGTCATGGCATCCACAAGTTGATGACGACAACGACGACGATTCTGATTATGACGATGACGATGGCGATGGTGATGATGGTGATGATGCTGCTGCTGATGCGGATGCTGATGATGACAATGATGCATGTGTATGGTGAAGATGAAAACGTTGCTAATGGTGATATTGATGATGCTGATGATGATGGTGATGATGATGATGATGATGATGATCATGGGGAGGGTAATGACAAGGACGATGCTGATGCTGCTGCTGATGATACTCATCATGAGGATGCTGACGATGCTGATGATCACGAAACTGATGCTAATGATGATGACGATGTTGATCATGGTGGTGACGATGCTCGTGACGATGGTGATGCTGCTGCTGCTGATGATGTTGTTGCTCATGATGACGATGCTGATGATGCTAATGATGCTGATGATAATGCCGATGAAAATGCTGATGCTTCTGCGGATGACGATGATGCCGTTGACGATGATGAGGATGCTGATGATGATGATGATGATGATGATGATGATGATGGTGATGATGATGATGGTGCTGATGATGATGATGAGGATGATGATGATGATGATGATGATGATGATGATGATGATGATGATATGATGACGGTGATGATGCTGATGAGGATGCTGATTACGCTTACGATGCTGATGACGATGATGGAGATGATGATGATGATGATGATGATGCTGATGCTGCTGCTGATGATGATCATTCGGATGATCATTATGATGACCATGCGTGTGCTGCTGCTGTGGCTGTAGGTGCTGATGGTTAGGATGCTGAGGCTGATGCTGCTGATGATGATGCTGATGCAGATGCTGATGATGCTGATGCTGCTGCTGCTGATGACGATGATGATGATGATCAAATGACGATGCTGATGATGATGATGATGGTGATGATGATGCTGATGATGATGCTGATTATGATGATGATGATGATGGTGGTGATGATGCTGATGATGATGATGATGATGATGAGGATGAGGATGAGGATGACGATGATGATGATGATGATGATGATGATGATGATGATGATGATGATGAGGATGTATGTGATGGTGATGGTGATGGTGATGGTGATGGTGATGGTGATGGTGATGGTGATGGTGATGGTGATGGTGATGGTGATGGTGATGGTGGTGGTGGATTTGGAGGTGGTGGTGGTGGTGGTGGTGGCTGTGCTGATTGTGGGGGGGGTGAGACTTTGTCGCAGGAGAATGAGCAGGAGGCGGCGGCGGAGGAGGAGGAGGCGGCGGCGAAGGAGGAGAGCTCGGGGGATGTGGGGGCGTATTATCGCTTTCCGCGTGTCTGCCCAGGCGGGTTCGCTGAGCAGCGAGGAGTGGGTGGACGGCCGCAAGGCCTTCGTGCCCGCGCTCACGACGGAACCCAATCGTTTATGTGTTTTGCTCTTCATCTTGGTCGCCCTCCAGCTCGTTTCCTGCCTTGAGGCTGTTTTGCCGTCTCCTGACGTCATCTCATTCTTCCTCTCCGCCCCTACCTTGAGTCCGACGTTGCGAACCATTACATAGTGAAACATCACAGAGGGAGCCCGAGTCCTGGACCCCATGTTGCTGCAACATTTCGAGATCTCGGGCCGGATCCATCCGCGAGATTCTTGGGTTGTGAAAGTGGGCGACAACGCCCAGTCCTGAAAATGCTACGCGCAGATCTCAGGGTACGCACGTAGGCATCTATCTTAACGGCTTTTCGTCACATCCCGTCGCCGTGCCTGATCTATCGAATGGCTTTTTGTCACATCCCGTCACCGTGCCTGGGTCGTGGACCAGGGGGAACATTTTGTGGGCTTGGCGTGCGTCTTCTGGGGCATGTCGGGAGTTTCCTGGGATTTCTCTCGGGGGCCTCTTCGAGAGCTCTTAGGGGGTCTACTGGGGGCTCCCTTGCGGCCTCTGGGGTCTTCTGGCGATCCGTTTGAGGGCCCTGGGAGGCCCCCAGAAGGCTTCTTGTGTCCTCTTAGGGGTGTCTCGGGGGCATCTGGGGGGCTCGTAGGGACGTTTTGGGTTGGAGTGCTAGGCCCCCTTCTTGGGCTTCTCCTGGGGCCGTCAGGAAGATCCCTTGGGCCCCCTCTTGGGGCCTCTTGGGGCCTCTTGGGGCCTCTTAGGGGGTGTCTTGGGCCCGTCTTGGTCGTTCTGGCTCGATCT
>CAUYUJ010018875.1:80000-90000 GCA_963575745.1 Prorocentrum cordatum | reverse complement strand
TTCTTGGAAACGCCTTTTAGGCTGTATTCCAGTCCCCATCCGATTTTCATTCGAATCGCATGTCATCGTTGCTTCAATTCGTGCTTATACTCTTTGTGATTCACATGGGGGTCACATCTCGTCCGACTGGGGTTCGCATGTCCGCATCATCACGAGGCCAACAGGCTTGACACCTGAATCACATTATTTGTGATTCAGATGTAGATTGGCTTGGTCTCGATTCAGATGTACGTCCGTATTGCTAGGCACCGTGACATGGCCTTGGGGACAGGGCTTTGGCCTTCAGTCAGCCATCATCCTTCAGGTGCCTCTGGCGTGGGGAGAGGAGGAGGAGGCGAAAGGGGATGAGGGGAGGGGAGAGAATGAAACGAGAGGGTGGGGCTCTTCGTCCGTTCTTGGGGCCACGTTGGGCCCAGAAGCCGAATGAAGTCAAGCTACTCGAAAAGCTTGTAAAGTATGTATTGTTTTTTTGATGTCTAGGGCATCTCGTGGCGTCACTTGTTGGGGCCTCCTTCGCTAATCTCTGGCAGGACGAGGCGAAGGCCTCCTTCGCGGCCATGGACTCCGACGGCGACGGCGAGGTGAGCTACGACGAGCTCAGCGCCGCGATCCCGGCACAGGAGTCACTTTGGCACAACATGAGGAGGAGGAGGAGGAGGAGGAGGAGGAGGAGGAGGAGGAGGAGGAGGAGGAGGAGGAGGAGGAGGCGGAGGAGAGGAGGAGGAGGAGGAGGAAGAGGAGGAGGAGGATGAGGAGGAGGGAGGGAGGAGGAGGAGGCGGAGGAGGAGGAGGAGGAGGGAGGAGGAGGAGGAGGAGGAGGAGGAGGAGGGAGGACGAGGAGGAGGAGGAGGAGGAGGAGGAGGAGGAGGAGGAGGAGTAGGAGGAGGAGGTGGGGGGGGAGGAGGCGGAGGCGGAGGTGGAGGCGGAGGAGGAGGACGAGGAGGATGAGGAGGAGGAGGAAGAGGAGGAGGAGAGGACTGGAGGTGCAACAGGCAAGGAACGCAGCACAGCACAGCGAGCGCAAATGGCAGCAGCCAACCAGCGCCTTTCACAGCCGTGCGCCCCCCAACGGGTGCCGTCAGATTTGAAGTCGGATTCGGTTACGTCGTGGGGTAATGTTGTGGTGTGGTGTGGCCACGGGGTCGGATTACGTTGTTTGTTGCCGCTTATGGGTGGGATCACATTCGGCAGTCGGGTGCCAATTGATGCGGCGTGGCGTCGTGTGGATGGCCACGAGGCCCGATTCGGTTGCCAGCTGGCGCTCCGTGTTGTGCTGCGTAGTTTTGAGTGGTGCTGCGTGGGTCGTCACGAGGTTCAATTTTTTGACTTGGTGCCATGCCGAGTGCTGCCATGCGGCGCCGTGTGGGCTGCCACGCGGTCGGATGCGGTCGCTCAATGTTGCGAGCCGTGCTGAGGTTTGCGTCGTGTGGCACCGTGCTGTGTTGGTGGGCGTGAGCGGCGCTGCAGCTCAGCGCTGTAACATGTGGTGCCCTGCTATGACAAGTGGATTGGCATAAGTCACCGAGCGCGCTCCGCTACTCGAACAGTGCATACTCGCAAACGTCAGAGAACAGCATGTCTTCCTCGATGTACTGGATCGTAGATCTCACGCGGCGGGTCCAGGCCACCTGCGAGTAGGTATTTTGCGAGTAGTGGAACACGCTTGTCTCACAAGGTTGGGCGCGATCGCACAACCGCGGTGCCGTGTGGCGTGATGCCGTGTCGCCACGAGGTTGGATTTCGCCCCTGGCGCTCATGCAGTCGCTTGGGGTTCCACGAGAGTGCGCGCTGCAACACTGGGGAGGAGGATGAGGACGAGGCGGTGGAGGGAGGGGGCGAGTTGCGTGCAGATGGGCCCCGCTTGCACGTACATGGTGCGTTATTCGTTGTCCAGCCGATCAAGCTGGAGAGGTGGGATGGCAGGACGAGGGACCGTGGTAGAGAGAGACGGCACATAAAAGCTACATGCCGAGGGATCTTCGCGAGACTGCGGGGACCTTGGGCAGCCCCAGCCCTGGCGGCAGCGGCGGCAGCGGCAGCGTGAGCAGGGGCGATGGCAGCGACAGCGTCATCAGCGGAAGTGGCGTTTGCGGCAGCATCCACCAGCACAGTGTCGGGCGGGGGGGGTCCTTCTGCCGCTTGCTCAGGCCCTTTCGAAGTAACCAGATCGAGCGTCCAATTCTCCTAAGAGCTTCGTAGCATTCTATGGCGCATGAAACGCGCCCGCCTCCCACAGGACGATGTCCCAGTGGAGCTCGCGCCGAGCGTGGCCAAGGATCTGGCCACCGTGGCCGACGACGTCGTGCAGCGCGACGCGACCTCGACAGCGACCTCCACGGCCTCCTGGGGGCTGGGCCACGAGCAGTCACGCGCGGCAGGGGGGGCAGGCTTCGTTGCTGGGGAAGCGGCAGGAGAGGACCAGGGCTCGCCTTTGCCAGGCACTGCTTCGTCTAATTCACCTCCTCCTCCTCCTCCTCCTCCTCCTCCTCCTCCTCCTCCACATTCGCCCTTACGACTCGCGAGTCAGGGTCCCCAGAATCAGCCTTGGCAGTTTTGGTCTGGACGCCTCTTGCGCAGGCTGCGCCCGCTCCGGCGCAGGGCTTTCTGGGCTCTTCTCGGCCGAGCTGACTGTCTGGTCCGCTGCCCGTCGAGGAGCCACGGCCCGGCCACAGCGCACACGTGGCGATGCGAGTTCTCCTCCTGCCTCCATCTCTCGGCTCGGCGGCGGGCGAGGGGGGGAAAACTGATAACGAGAAAGGCTTTCTCAGAAGGAAGCCCCCGGGCCTCCTGAGGTGTCGTTCGTTCTGGTGTCTTCGGGGAAGGCTGGGGGGCCTCGGAGCCTTCTCAGAAGGCCCGCCCCTTCTCACTTCCCCCCCCGGGCGCGCCGCCGACAAGCATGCAGTCCTGCGCATAGAATCGCACATCGGGATACAGCCCAGTCCGATGAGGGCGCGGCTTCGGAGCTTTTACAACCTCCTGTTCCTGTTCGTGTTGGGACTCTCTCTCATGCCGCGCACCCCGTCCTACGGGTCTCTCTTCATAGAGGCGCGCACGTCCTTCCACGTTTGCTCTGAGAACAACCGCGAGGTTTCCCTGCCGCTACCACGAGTCCGCTGCCGCTTGCCGTAAACGCCTGCCTGGGCGGACAGCTCCTGCTTCTGAGAAGTCTTGCCGCCCTCCGAGGAGGCCTTCGCCTCCTCACTTCCCCCCTCGCTCGCCACCGAGCTCGGTCACGGTCAGCGATGCCAGCCTCAGATCACTAACTCAAAACAGACGCCCAATCCCAAAAACGCGGGGGCCAGGACAAGACGCAGACGCCTCGAGACTTCGGGGAGGGAGATTTTGGGGTAGGGTTTTACCAGGGTGACGACGACGAACGCAAAACATACCCCGAAATCTTTGGCCGATCTTCGAATCCTCGGCGAATCGAAGGATTGCAAAACAACCCTCGAACGAAGGATTGCAACAAAAACTTCGAGTTTTTTTTTGCAATCCCTCGAAGGTTTTTTTTGCAATCCTTCGATTTTGGGATTGGGGATCTGTTTATTCGTGGTCATCAGGGCCCGCGCCTGGCCCTCGGGGAGCTCGAGCTGAGCTCACACGCCAGCGCAGCGCGCCGCCCCCCCCGCGCCTGGCCTCTTCCCCGCGGCCGTGGGGCAGGGGTGGCTCGCGCCGCTGGCGCGGCGCGTTCTTCGCTTCCTGCTCGTCTTCGCCCTCGTCCTCGTCGCTCCTCGTCCTTCTGCTCGCGATTCCAGGTCCGCTCCTCTCGTCCGCGCCCTCCTGCTCCGGGGTCGCCCTCCCCCCGCCCCCCTCTCTTCTTCCTCCTCCTCCTCCTCCTCCTCCTCCTCCTCCTCCTCCTCCTCCTCCTCCTCGCTCCTCGCTCCTCGGCCCTCGCTCCTCCTCCTCCTCCTCCTCCTCCTCCTCCTCTGAGCTAGCAGCTAGGGCAAGGCTGGGGGCTGGGGCCGGGGCCAGAGCCAGGGCCCGGGCTTGGGCCGGGGGCTGGGGCTGGGGGCCAGGACCGGGGCCCAGGACCGGGGGGCCGTTTGCGGGGGGAGGGGTCCTATAGGCCCCCCTGCCGACAGGAAGGCCACCCCCGCGCCCCCTTGTCCCCACACGGGGGGGAGCGCCCTGGATGAGGCGATGCCTACTTTTTCCTTACCATCGCAGTCGTGCATGCATGACTGCGGTTTCACCTGTTCACCTGTTCACCTGGGAGGGAGGGCCGCCAGGCCCCCGGGGGAGCGGTAATCTGACCCGGGCCCCCCCCCCCCCCCCCGCTGCCCCCTCCGCCCCCCCCCCCCTCACTCGGGGGTCCCCAAACGGGGTGGTGACCACACCGTGCGGTGAGTCGGTGGGGATTTGGGTCTCCGCACGGTTTTGGGACTCGGGTCGGTCTCCGAGGACGTCTCGGGCGATTGGGGCATCCGAGGTCCCAAAGCCGTGCGTTGACGGACCGTGCAGTGAGGACTTGGGGGATTTCGAGGTCACCGCACGGTCTGTCGCCGCACCGTTTCGGGACTCCCGTCAGGCAGGGAGCATGGGAGAGAGTCGACGGAACTGTGACGGTTCTTTTTCCACGCTTCTTGTCTTTGCTCGTTTCTAGATTTCCTGGGGGCTGGGGACGACGACGACGACGACGACGACGACGACGACGACGACGACGACGACGACGACGACGACGACGACGACGACGACGACGACGACGGCAGCGTCTCGCACACGCCGCCTGGGTCGGCAGATCTTGGCGCTCCTAGGGTAGCACGGTGGCTGCATGGGGGCCGCCCGCGGCAGGCGCGTTGCGTCCGCGGCGGAGGGCGGGGAAGACGAGGCGTCCAGCGCGACACCCTGGCGCCTCTGGCGCAGAGGGGGGGGGTAACGTCGGGGCTGGACAGAACCCCCAACAGTGACACGTCGATTAGTGAATCGTCCGTTTTCGGTTCTCGAGAGGGCTCCGTGGCCGTTATTTTCCAGGCTTGCGCCCGCCAGGTTTGGGCCTCAGGTCGTTTTCACTAAACCACGTTTTACTAAAGGGGGTTCTGTCCATCTCCGATAACGGGGGGGGGAGGACGGCTTCTTAGAAGGAGGCTGCTCCTTAGAAGGCGCGGGCCTTCTCTATGAATATGCCAGGGCGGCGCCCTCTACGAAGCGGCCCCTTTCTAAGAAGCCTTCCCTCCGTCCCTACCCCCCTCTGCGCGCCGCCAATGTACAGTCGACCCGCACAGTAAGGACGAGCAACTTTCCAAGGTTACCCTTGCATCCTTACCGTATACCCTTCGGCCCATCCTTGGCCGCTTTCGCTGGCCGCGCCCCGCTCGCAAAGTGTCGGCACGGCCTTCCACGGCCCTTGCGTCCTCATCGTGCGCCCTTGCGACACGGGTTGACTGCAGGGGCTTCGCCTCCCAGAGCGGCTCCGACGCGCCCCTTCTCCCGTCTTCCTGCCCTCGTCTGCGTCCCGGTCCTCGCCCCGCGCTCGGTCTTCTTCGTTTGCGCGGCCCCGGGCCCCTCCGGTCTTCTCGGGCGGCGTCTGCCGCGTGAGCCACCGCCCGAGGGCTGCCGCGCCCAGGAGGAGCGCACTGCGAGCCCGTTCCGTGGACCTGCCATTCAGGCGAGAGCTCTGTTCTGAGAAGGGTCCGATCTCCGTCCTTCTGGCGGTGGGACTTGCGAAGGTGCAGTGTCGTATCTTTCGAGGGGGTGCTCCACGAGGGCCCCGATTCGGAGTGGAATGTGTCTCTCATCCGTAGGGCACTGTGGACTGGAAGAAGGTAATGCTCCTCGCCATCCTCAAGCCGCCCTGGCTGCCCTGTCTCGTGCACCTGCTTGTGCGGTCATTGGTTCCCAGCAGTGCGTTGGGCGCTGCTGGCATCAGAATCCTCCGGGATGCTGCCCCCCGCAGAGTTCTCAGCTGCTCTCAATCCTCCCTCGGCCTCCTTCCAGTGCGGAGGCGGCACCGACCACCAAGAAGACCACCAAGAAGACCACCAAGCAGACCACCACGACGACGGCTACCGAGACGACGACCACCATCACGGAAGGGCAGGGCATTTGGTGGTGGTGGCGGGAGGGACCTGGGAAGATGGAGCAGGGGCGACAATGAGAGAAAGAGAGAGAGAGAGAGAGAGAGGAGGCGCGGCTGATGTATATACAACGATGAAGATCGAGCGTCGCTGGTGCAGCGCCGCTCTGGCCGCACGGGGCACCTCTGGCGTGGCCCAGGGACGGCCCTCGCTGCTCCCGCTCCGCCCCCTTCCCTCCGTCCCTCCCTCCCTCCTGCCAGAGGTCTCTGGCCGCACTGCCGTCGGTGCTCAAGAGACGGGGGTCAGTGCAAACGGGGTGTCAGTCAGAGCGCCGGACCCTGAGATCCGACGTGGCGGAAAGAATGCAGCATCGTAGAAGTCACGCCCGGAGCCCCGGACCGCATCCTTCCGAGCCGTTCTGCGAGCCGCATCGATCTGTGAGGGTCCGGGGACCCGAGAAAAGGGGCCCCAGCTCGAAAGGATCGAGGCGCCAGGGTCTCGGGGCACCTTGGCAGGATCCTGCACTGTCAGGTTCGCATTTAGGGGGCCAGGTGCGAACCCTACCCCTACCCCCCGCGATTTTTTGAGGGGGAGGGGTACACCTTAGGCGATGCTTAAGAAAACTTAAGTTTTCGGCCAGAGTCTCGATTATTCTTAACGTTTCAATGTAAATCCTAAGATTTCGATCGAATTTTTGGGTTTTTATTCAAGTTCTGAGACCATTAATTTCTTAACCCATGATTTCTTAATCATTTCGCGTGGTGTAGGGTTCGCATCTGGCCCCCTAGCACTGGCCCGGGCCTGGGCGCAGCAGCCCGCAGGGCCCCTGCGAGGCCCGACGTCCGAGCGCCGAGGGCAGGGCCCTGAGAGAGCGCGCGCAGGCACGTTTTTTTTTTTTTTTTTTTTTTTTTTTTTTTTTGTTTTTTTTTTTTTTGAAAAAAATATATTTTTTTTGTTCCGTTTGTTTTGTTCCATCACTCCCTCCTCCTGAGGATCACTCTTCCTCCCCTCCCCCCTCCTCGCCCCTCGTCGTCGTCCTCCTCCTCCTCCTCCTCTTCCTCCTCCTCCTCCTCCTCCTCTTCCTCCACCTCCTCTCTGGCGGAGAACATCTCAGCTTATACATTGCCATGGTTCTTTTTCCAGGCTGCTTACGACCGCGCCGCTGCGAGCCAGGCGACCGCCTTCTGCCAGCGGCAGTGCGTGCAGCAGCCGCGCACTGCAACCGCTTTGCATCGCTCGGACGTGTGCATTTTTCCTTCGGCGAGGACCATCGAGGAGCATCCTTGATCATTTCGCGAAAAACCACGCACGAAACCGAACAAAAACACAGGACATAGACGTCCGAGCGATGGCCAGACCAGTGTGCCGTCCAAGGCACGGTCCTGACTTGACTTGGCTTGACTCCCTCCTCCTCTAGTTTTGACGTTGGGCGAGCACGAGGCGGGGCCTGTTGCGCTACAGTCGGCCCTGATTAGTAGGTCGACCCTGCCAGATCAAGGGTACCGTTGTGTCTTGCACTTCGGGACCCATGCCTCCTGCATTCCTATGGCAACGTGTCCTCGGAAGGGTCTTGTGTCCTCTCGCGTGTCCTCTCCACTCCAGTCCGACTGTATGAGATGATGCAGAACATCGCCGACTTATGCGGAGCAGAAGAGATCAGGCAAAGAAAACAGGCTAAGAGCGTGGGCCCTCAGGGGCACAGAGTATGCGCCGGCCAAGTGGTGTGAGATGAGGAGCGACCGACCGATATGCAACATAACCTGACGTAGAACATGTAAGGAGTACGCCGAATGAGGCAGAGGTCGAAATACACGTGTAAGCTGGCCTGCTGAAGGCTTGGCTGTATCGTCCTCCATGGTGTCAGTGAAACGCAGGAGTGGCTAGGCTGCAGCTTGAGGTGCCTGAGGCTGGTACGGAGACCCCATCCCACCCGGTATCCAAACTCCACCCCAACCCACCATAATAGCTGAAGGAATGCAGTGAAACAGCAGATGCGTGCTGCAGGGTGCAAGTAAGGTGGTGAACAAAATATGGCAGGCGAAGCATAACAGAAAGTGAGGTAGCGCTACTAAATATACGAGATGTGATGGCAAAGCGGCTGAGCTTAAATTTGCTGACAGGCTGGCCAGGTCGGTACTCTTGCGGTTAAACCTACCCCACAACCCGTCAGTACCACTTCAGTATAGGTCAGCTTACATCAAAAGGATATGCTGAAATATATAACTAAACATGCATGCTTGGCGGTAAGTCTTGGTCTGCTACCCGGGGTTGTTCGGTTCACCCCGAACCTCCATGGTCCAAGGGCCCACCTGTTTTTTGTTTAAAACAGTTTTCGGGCTAAGCACAAACCCTTGGTAGCTGCTGGCTGGTAACTGTGAATGCTGGCGCAAAGAGATGGTTGGCCTGTATCTATATCGAGTAGCAATAAGTCAGAGCGATGCTGAAGCTGAGAGAAAGACAAGTGTGCAAGATGAATCCAGATTGGCTCGACACGTCAAAACAGAGAGAGAGAGAGAGAGGATAGCGCTGCAATATGGCACACGTGATCTCACAGTAAAGTTGTGGGGCCACGCTCCTGACACTGAATGTGGCGAGGGTGCTGCAAGGCCACATCTGTCGGCCAAGGCTGGCCTGTACACTAGAGAGAGACGTACACCCCCCATACTAATTGCAGCCTTCCCCCCGTCCTCCATCAGACAGTAATGTCAAGTGTACTGGCAGTCGAGGCTAACGCCGTAACCGAGCTGTGCAAGAGAGTGCAAGCTGAAGAACGAGCGTGCATGGTACAAGCGGTGTGCTGGTGAGCCGAGCTTGAGGCTGGCGCATGTACAGTGGCTGGCGCTGTCTGGGAGCGCAAGTAGGGAACACACCATACTGCGGGCTCAGAGTTAAGGGGCTGGACGGTAGCCGCATCCTCTTCCACCAACCAATCCCGTCCCTTCCTGGGGAATGGCACACCTCCTGCATGGCCCATCCGCAAGCATCACCGACCCAAGGCGAGGAAGAGGGAGCAGGCGCCGTAGCGAGCCGGCGCCACAGGGAGGGGCATGCGCCTGGCACCCATACCCCCCCCCCAAAGCCACCAGCGGGGGAAGGCGCCCGCGGGGGGGAGCAGAGGCCCCCGGCCCAGCGGAGCGGGAACGGCGAGAGAAGCAAAGGATGGACGGCCGACAGCGGGAGGGGCCACTGGGCAAGTGCTTGCGCAGCGGGTGCGTAACGCTCAATCGGGATAGCGTGCTCGAAGGCCACCGTGTGTGAAGTGGAGCAGCCGTGTGTGAAGCAAGCGGGTGGAGTGAAGGAGACAAGTGGGCCATCGTGGTCGTGGGGGGCCAGGTCGACCGAGACAAAACAGAGTGCAAGCAACATGTGTGCGGAGAGGGGTGGCACATCCAAATTTTGTTTCCTGCGGTAATTGATGTCCTGAAAACCGTTGATGTGGAAGATGTGAGCTCGTAGACAAGCCCAAGTATCTTCCGCATTTGCGTAGTAGGTAGGACGTTTTGATTATTGAGAGCCGATGAACTGGTATAAGAACTTGATGGTCTCGTGGAAATTGGTGCTCTACCTCCAGTAGTCTCCACTGTTTGTACTGCGGGCAGGGGACCTTGGTTTAGGTGTAGGTCCCTCCTCCTCCTCCTCCTCCTCGTCTTCGTCCTCGTTCTCCTCCTCCTTTTGAGTTGGTCGGACATGAAGAACGGTGCTTGTTGCGTCCCTCCTCCTCCTCTTCCTCCTCCTCTTCCTTCTGCTGCTTCTCCTCCTCCCCCTCCCCCATTTCTCCCCCTCGTCCTCCGCCTCCTCCGCCTCCTCCTCCTCGTCCTTCTCCTCCTCCTCCTCCTCCTTCTCCTCCCTTGACTTCTCTTCGGAATCTTGGTGCTAGCTTTCATTGGCGAGAAACATGTCCGTATCCGCGGCCTCGCGGGTTGGGTCCCTGGGCCGCGACCCCGCGGATACGGGGCGTTTTTGTCGCGAATGCCCCGCCGGGAACG
>CAUYUJ010018875.1:47500-75000 GCA_963575745.1 Prorocentrum cordatum | reverse complement strand
ATGCGGCCATCTTGGAGGCCTCTTGGGCGCTCTTGGGACGATGTTGGGGGCCTCTTGGGCCGTCTTGCGCCGTCGGTGAGCTGATAAGAAGAAAATGCCAAAATCCTTCAAACGCCTCAGGAAAATCACAGATTTTTGCCCTTTCGGGCCTTCCTGGGGGACGTCTTGAAGGCCTCTTGGGGGCCTCTTGGCCAGTTTTAGGACATCTTGGAGCCATCTTGCGCCGTCTTGGAGGCTTCTTGGATGAACTTGAAGGCATCTTGGACTCTCTCGGGCCGTCTTGGAAGCCATCTTGGACCATCTTTGGCGACTTGGAGGCCATCTTGGGCCATCTTGTTGGCCATCTTGGGCCAACGTGACCATCTTAGAGGCCACCTTGAGCCGTCTTGGAGAACTTTTTGCGGTTGAGGTGGTTTCTGGGCCTTTCCGGGACCCTGGCGGGATCGGCCGCAGCCCCAGGGGGAGTTCTTTTGGAAAAGAACCAAAACCCACATCGAAAGCATCTAGCACGCCGGGCACGCCTGTGGCACGCCAACAGGGGGCGGCGGATCGAAGACGCCTACGGCGAATCACCGCCGTCCCCTGCCTTTTTGGAAGCGCCTATGTGGCCGAACCTTGAGGCCAGACCTGCCAAGCTATCGGACCACGTGTTCCCCGAATCGGTTTGGAAAGCCTTCGGGGAACACGTGGGCATTTTGAAGGTCATCTTGGCCGCCTGGAGGCCATTTTGACACTTTCGGCCCTTCTTGGATGACGTTTTGGAGGGCTCTTGGGCCTTCTTGGAGGCCATCTTGTCAGGAGGAAAAGAAACACACAGACACAATTAATCGTCGATTCCCAGCAAAATATGGGAAAATATGGGCAGTGGGGGGGAAGACAGAAACCCTGAAAAAATATAGGAAAATATGCGGCAGAGGTTTATTTGTGTGTATTTATTTGTGTGTCCTGGGGGCCCTTTATCTTGAGCGTCTTGGAGGCCTCTTGGACCGTCTTGGGGGCCTCTTGGGGCCGTCTTGGGCCTCTTGGGCGATCTTTGGGGGCACTTGGGCCGTCTCATGGGAAATCAATGTTGTGTGCCTTTTCGGCCCTTCCTGGACGCCCTCTTGGAGGCCTCTTGGACCGTCTTGGGCCATCTTAGTGCGATCTTCGGCCGTCTTGGTGGGCTCCTGGCCCGTGCGACGCCGTCGGAAGCCGTTTGGGGGGCCTCTCTGAGCCGACTTGGGGCCCTCTTGGAATGCTCCAGGGCCAACTTGGAGACCATCTTGGGCGTCTTAAAAGCCTCCTGGGGCCTCTTGGGGCCGTCTTGGGGGCCTCTTGGGCCGTTCTGGGGCCATCTTGGAGGCCTCTTGGGCGATCTTTGGGCGATCTTTGGGGGCTCTTGGGCCGTATCGGCCGTCGGAAGGCCGAAACGAAGCAAATGTCCAAATCCGTCAACGACCTTAGGAAAATCAATGGCCCTTCCTGGAGGCCCTCTTGGGGGCCTCTTGGGCCGTCTTGGGCCAGCTTCGAGCCAACTTCGGCCATCTTGGTGGGCTCCTGGCACGTCTGACGCCGTCGGAAGCCGATTGGGGGGCCTGTTTGGGCCGACTTGGGGCCCTCTTGGGGTGCAGGATGGCCGTCTTGGAGACCATCTTGGGCGTCTTGGAGGCCTCTTGTGCCGTCTTGGGGCCCTCTTCGGGCCGTCTTGGGGGCCTCTTGGGCCGTCCTGGGGCGCTCTTGGAGGCCTCTGGGGCGATCTTGGGGCAATCTTGGGGGCCTCTTGGGCCGTTTTCAGCCGTCGGAATATCGAAAAGACGCAAATGCCAAAAATCCTTCAAACACGTCTTGAAAATCAAAGATTTTGGCCTCCTCGGGCCCTCCTGGAGGAGCTCTTGGAGCGTCTGGGAGGCCTCTTGGGGGCCTCTTGGGACGTCTGAGGCCATCTTGAGGCTAGCTTAGGCCGTCTTAGGTGCATCTTGGGCCGTCTTGGAGGCATATTGGGGCCATCCTAGCCGTCTTGGAAGCCATCTTGGGCCATCTTGGGGCCGCCTGGGGCAGGAAAACCGTTTGCAACCGGGTCTTCGGGTGGCCAGAGGGCCGCGCGGGAGCCCCAGGGGCCAACCAAAACCGAAATCATCTAGCACGCCAGGCACCCCTGTGATGAATCAACAGGGGGCGGCGGATCTAATGGACTTCGTCCCATCCCGCCACCGTGCCTGGGTTGTGGGTATGCAGCCTATTTGATGTTCGTCGGCATCTCGTGGGATGCCTCTCGGGGGCCTCTTGGAGGCAGTTTGGAGGCCTTTTGGGTGCCGTTTTGGGTCATCTTCGGGTTCGTTTTGGTGCCTTTTGGGGACTCTTTTCGGCCTCGTGGGGGCCTCTCGGAGGCCTCTTGGGGCCCCCCCGGCGCCTCTTGGGACCTCCTGGGGGCCTCGTGGGGCAGAACTCTGGGATTTTCGGTTTGTGTTCCTTCTCTTGAGCCCCTTTGGGGGCCGTCTTGGGGCCCTCTTGGTCCTTGGGCCGTCTTGGGCGCTCCAGGACCGTCTTGTGGCCCTCTTGGGCTGTTTTGGGGCCCTCTTGGAGTCCTTGTGGGCCATCTTGGGGCGGTCGCTGGGGCCTCTATGGGCCGTCAGGGAGCGTCGGGAAGACGAAAAGGCGAGAAAGCCCACACTTTCCAAGAACCTTGGGGAAACTAATGATTTTGGCCTCTTGGGGCTCTTTTGGGAGGCCTCTTGGAGGCCTCTTGGGGCGTCTTGGAGGCCTCTTGGGCCGCTTGGGGGCCATCTTGAGCGTTTTGGAGCGATCGTTCGGCGACTTGGGGGCACAGCGTCCAGAGGACTTGCAGGAAACATTCCAGAACTTACGACGGGAGGCAGCCTGGGAAACCTCGGGACGGCCCATGACGGCCTGGGAAACAGCTGGTGCGGGCCCTGAAAGATTCACAAGTCTGGCTGCCGCAGGGGCACAGCCTCTATCTCTCAGTGCTGCGTGAGTCCTGGGGCACTCCGCTTCGTGCCAGAGGCACGGTTTGCGGATCTGCGCTGGGCCCCCATAGCGGCGCCTCCGCGCGCTCCGAGGGCCAGGGACGGGGGGTCGGGCGCCGGTCCCAGGAACCTGCGCAGGCCTCCGCAACTTTCTGCTCACAGTGCCGTTTTTTTATAGATGCTCCGCGTGCGGATCATGTCTTAAACATGCAGGGATTTAGTATTCAAAACAACGATGAGATCATGCATCAATTTATCATTGAATTAGTCATGTAAAAAACATCCGATGTATTACAACAACTCCTATGTATTAAAAGCTGCCCTGTATGCTGTGGGGCGCGGGAGTCCGAGAGGGGCCGGTCTCCACGGAGAAGCCGCGGAAGTCCCCCCCAGCCTGCTGAGCAGCTTCCTGAAAGCCCTCCCCGGAGACGCAGGAATTACCAGCCTCGAATGTATCCCTATCCCTAAGATTGACACGCCAAAAGGCGATGACAATCTTAGGGATTCGCCTTCAAAAAATAGGGGAATCCCTAAGATTGGCATCGTGCTGAGGAGATGCCCAGCATAGGGATAGGGATATGTTCCAGGCTGGTGAAGGAAGCCTTTCAGAATGCGCGAGGGCTTCTGAGAAGCCCCGCCGCCTTCTGAGAGGGCCTTCTGCTTCACAGTTCACGCACTCACTCACTCAAGAGCCGCGCCTGGAATGCGCATTGGCAAAAGAAATACTACATACACATTTCTGGGAGCGGCTACCGTGCCTCGGAGCTCGACCACCGGCGGCCTTTGTGCAAGTGGCGCGCGAGGGTGATCAGCAACGCTCCTCTCTCCCCTGGTGGTGTCCGTGGAATGTCTGGCCCCCCTCCGCGTACTGGTGTTTTACACAGGATTCCCGGGAGTTGGGTTTTCGTTTTTGTTGGTTGTTTGTTTGTTTGTTTTTATTTTTTAGGTGCTGCTCTCTTTGAAGCGCTGGCCTCATTTCCGCGCTTCCGCTCGTTCCGAATCGTGCTCACGCTGCAGCGCTGGCGTCATTATTTCCAGCGCCATGCCACGGCATGATTATCGGTCCTTCCAAATAGGATCCCAAATCTAGAACATGGCCTCCCAAAGAAACCATCGGAAGTGATTCCACATTCGATGCCGATTCGTTGATCATTTGCGCCGCAGGAGCCTCCTCCACCTTGGGGCGTCGCCACGCCATGCTATGTCATGCTACGCGTTGATCTTCGACACCATGCTATGCCATGTATGCTATGCCATGCTACGACATCCGATTGTGCGAATAGAGAGGATATCTAATACAATGGTAAGGGATGGGAGGGGAGGGAGGGGCAGGACGTCAGATATGACGCGAGCGCACCTAGTTTGCCTTCCCCCCCTCGCTTGCCGCCGAATGTCGGCCAAAATCGGTCCCCAGACCCCTCTCGTGGTCCATCCGACGCGGTTTTTCACCCCGGATCGAGTTTCGGGGGTCTCAAGGCCCGAAAACGGCCTCCAGAGGCAGAAACCGATGAAAAACCGCCTCGAACCTCGAACCTCGAAGTTCGAACCTCGCTCGCCTCCGACTCGTGGCCACGCTTGGGCGCAGCTCGAAGAGCCGGCCAGGGGGGCGGGACCTCTGGTCCTGCTGGGCCTCGAGCGGGTTCTGATCGGGCGGGTTGCCTTCCGTGAGGGAGAGGCCCCGATATCGCTCCAAGACGGCCCAAGAGGGCTCCCACATGGCCCAAGATGACCCTAAGACGGCCTACGAGGCCTCCAAGACGTTCGCAGCATGGCCCCAAGAGGGGGCCCAGAGGGGGAACCTGAGCATATATTTCGAGCTCTCGGCCTCAAGAGGCGCCCAGGAAGCCTCCAGAGGCCCCCAAGAGCCCCCCAAGAGGCCACAAGAGGCCCCCAAGAGACTCCAAAAGAAGCCCCCAAGACTCCCAACAGGCCCCCATGAAGCCCTAAGATGCCTTCAAGAAGCCCCCAAGAGGCTCCCCAGAGGCTTCGAAACTGCTAGCGGCTCCCTCCGAGGAGACCCCAAGAAGCAGCCGTGAGGACTCTGACCCGCAGCCCAGGTACGTCTCGAAACGCTACTGGAGCTCTCTTGGGCCATCTTGGCGCCCTCTGGGGCAGCCCGTCGGCTCTCTCTTGGACAGGGTGCGAGCCGCATCTCTCGACGACCGGCCTGCCTGCTCTACCGTCCCCCTGGGCACGAGCACACCACCACGCAGCCACCGTGATGCGAAATGGGCCGGCGGAGTGAGCGAAGCGATCAAACAACACAAGGCAGTCGTGACCTAATTTTGAGGCATTTTTTGGGGACCCCTCCCTGATCGCATGAGTGGCTTCGCTTGTGACGCCTTTCGCAAAGGGGCCCCCCGTCCCTACTGTTTTCGGCCTCCCTGCCCTGACCCAGGCCCCCTCCTAAAGGGTTGGGGGTACTTGTGCTGCTTGTCAGCAGGAGCCCGCGGCAGAAGCCCGGTGAATTCCCTCTGAGAGGCCCCCCGTGATGCCGCCGCCGCCGCCGTCGTTTTTGTTTCGTCGTCGTCGTCGTCGTCCTGGTTTCCTCGTCGTCGTCGTCGTCGTCGTCTTCGTCGTCGTGGTGGCCACTGGATGCAGGAGGCGGGCGAGGCCGCAGTGGCCCTGCCCCGCGCCCGCGCCCCGCGCGCACCCCCCCCTCCGAGAGACCCCCCCGAGCAAAAGAGGCCGCCCCGTGCCCCGCCCCCCGTGCCGTGCTCTCGTGCGCGCCGCCCGAGGACGACCGCCAGGGGGTGGCGCCGGGCCTGCCCGAACGGGGCCGGAGCTGACGGCCGACGGCGTTCGAGGATCGCGCCGCTCGAGCCCGAGGGGGCCGCCGCGGGAAGGAGACCCGTCGCCCCGAGGGAAGCGGGCTCGAGGGTTCGAGGTGCTCGTATGTTTTCATCGGCCTTCGGTGGTTTTCCAGCCTCGGGGTGCCTCCTCCTCCTCCTCCTCCTCCTCCTCCTCCTCCTCCTCCTCCTCCTCCTCCTCCTCCTCCTCCTCCTCTCGGCAGCTGCGCCTCGCCGAGAGCGCTCCAGGAGTTCCCGAGTCGTCCCGAGCGGTCGCCGGAGGCCCGAGTTGCGTCCCGAAGACGGACGGCCCAAGAAGGGAACAGGTCCCGAGGGGAGCGGGTCCTGAGGTTCCGCAGTGGTTTTGGCCTCCCGGGACCCTCCATGGGCCCCAGGACTGACCGAAACCACTCCAGGATGAGGAACGGAGCAGGTCCTGGGGAGAGGCCCCGGGGTCCAGGACTCGTTTCCATCGGGACCCGCTTTCCTCATGCCAGACTGCATGGAGAAGGCTCCGCTGCCGCACGCCCCGCAAGCCATTCCCTCGCCGCTGCGGCTGGCCTCGCCTCGCGCAGGCCCTTCCCCCGTCGCCGCTGTCGGAGGCTCGCACCGCCCCGCTACTCGAACCCCTTGGCATCGCTCGGACGTTTTTTTTTTTTTTTTTTTTTTTTTTTTTTTTTTTTTTGTTTTTGTTTTTTTCTCCCCCGGCGAGGACCATCGAGGAGCATCCTTGATCATTTCGCGAAAAAACCATGCACGAAACTGGCAAAAAACACAGGAAATGGACGTCCGAGCGATGGCCAGACCCTGGCACCCCTGTTGGATGCCTCCAGGTGGACAGCGATGCCTTCATGGCCTTCAATGGCGACCTCACGCCGGAGGTGCCCCGGGATCTCCGATTACCGTACTCAAGCCGTCCCTCCCCTCCTCCCTCCTCCTCCTCGACCCCCCCCCCTCCCCTCTTCCTCCTCCTCCTCCTCCTCCTCCTCCTCCTCCTCCTCCTCCTCTTCCTCCTCCTCCTCCTCCTCCTCCTCCTCCTCTTCCTCCTCCTCCTCCTCCTTTCCCCTCCCCCTCCTCCTCCTACCCCCCTCCCCCCCCCTCCCTCCTCTCTCCTCATCCTCCTCCTCCTTCTCCTCCTCCTCCTCCTCTTCTTCCTCCTCCTCCTCCTCCTCCTCCTCCCTCTCCTCCTCCCCTCCTCCTCCTCCTCCTCCTCCTCCTCCTCCTCCTCCTCCTCATCCTTTTTCCTTTTCCTCCACTCCATCCTCTTCTTCGCCTGCTATTGGGGGTCAGCCTCTTGGGGGTCAGCCTCTTGGGGTCCAGGAGAAGATACGTTCAACTCCCTGGGTTTACCTTGTTCGGGGCCGTATGTTTATCAAAGCTATCTCTTCCTGGTTTCTTTCAGGGGCAATTCCTTTGGACAACTTTTGGGTCCAGGCGGGTAGTTTTCGGAGGAACTGTTGTTTCTTTGGTTATCCCTTCGCCGATTCTGACTCTCCGAGGTCTGACCCCCATCTGGCAGGCGAGGACCTCCTCTTCCCGCCCCCTTTGGGTGGAACGGTTGCGGCCTGCGTGGTTTCTGGCCGCCGGGCGGGGCGGTATACAGCTACTGCCCCAGCTGTTTTTTTTCCGATGATATTCTGGACGTGAGGCAGCCCAATGTGTGTGTGTGTGTGTGTGTGTGTTTGCCCTGTTGAGCCCCACCAGTAGATCGTTACACCGCCTGCCTCGTATGGAACGGTCTCGATGGACAGACCCAAGCTGGCGTTCACGTACGTTCTCGGGATCACCGATCTCTGTGGAGCCGAAGGCTCCATCCTTGCGGCCCCCCCTTAGGGGGGGGGGGGGGGGGGGCAGGCGGCGCTGCGGGGCACGGCGCTTCCTCCTGCCGACTCGATCCGATCCCGCCCCCCTCTCTCCCCTCCTCGCCTCCTCCCCCGCGGGGCGCGCGCGGGGCCGACCTGGAACCCAGTGATCTAGTTCCGCCCCCCCCTCTCCACCGTGCTGGCTAGTTTTAAGTCGGGCCTGTCCCCCTACAGGGGGATTTTCGACGAAAAATAAAAGATACCCCGAACATGATCAAAAGATAGTCCAAAAATAGTCCGGGGACTATTTTGGGAGTATTTTGTGACCTTTTGGGGTTATTCTTGGGATATTTTTCATTTTTCGTCGAAAATCCCCCTGTGGGGGGACAGGCCCGACTTAAGGCTAGTTCTCGCCCATCTGCGGCATCGACGTGCGCTAGAGCTCTTCTGCGCAGGCCCGCGCCGGCCTGCACGGTCTGAGCGGGCTCCTCTCTCTTCCCCCCCCTCGCGTTCTGCTCCTCTTCGCTTTGCTACCTCGATTCGCTCTGGGTGCATCCCGCCGCCTGCTGACCAGCGTCTGACTGTCTTGGACCACTTGGCACCCGCGGACCTACAAGCATCGACGTGCGCCATCATAGGTAGCGATAGGCAGCGATACAGCGTGCTCCACACTGGGTGGCGGCATGCCGTACGTGATGGGGTCCCCATATATATATATATATATATATATATATATATATCCACCGCGCTGCCGCGCGCACCCGCCGTGACGCGTCAGGAAGCAGCCCGTCGCCGCTGCAGCGTTGCGGTCCTGCCTCTGCTGCGCGGCTGGGAAGGGCCACCCCCACCGCCGTACGAGTCGAGAAGGATGTCGACTGCAGAGTTGGCGTTGCCGATTGTTCTCTCCGTCGGATCTACGACACCTGCGCCAGCTGATTCGTATACCCGCGAACATTCCACTTTTTTTTGGAGATTCGACGAAACAGTTCACACTGGGGTAAATCAGTTCCGTAGTGGATCTCCTATTCTATAGAAACAAAGGGATCGCGGGCAGGAGCCCCCCCATTCCCCTCCCGCCCTGGAGCAGAGGGGGGGCGCATGGCCCTCCCCCGTCCCCGCTCTGGGGCGGGGGGGGGTGGGCGCAAGAAATCCCCCCCCCCCCCGCGCGCCCGGACAGGGGAGGAAACGCACAATGGGGACCATCGCGAAATGGTTGCGGCGAGCACGGGTGCAACGACCGGTGGTGCAAAGGTGGGGTTCTGAGGGATGGGGGGGGCCTGCGCGTCGGTCGCTGACAGCTGGTATTCCTGGATTTCCAAGCTCCCATCTGCTCCAGGCGCCTTCCTGCTTCAAGAACCGATGTGCGTTCGCTGTGTTCTGTTGTTCTCTGGGAGGGCCTGGACCCAAACTGCTTTGTCCGCCTTCCCGCTTGATGCTTTTACCTACTTCTTCCGACTGGCGTGTAAGGATGAGAAGGGATCCGAGGGTGGGTTTACGTTGTTTGAGGCACCTCCCCCTCAGGACCCCATCCCTCAGGACCCCATCTTATCTTTGAACCACCGAGAAGACCAGCAGCATTCCCTCTTCCTTCTAAGCAGGACTCGCTGTCGGTGTCGCCGCGGACGTTGTCAATTGGAGACAGAAGGCCGCCTGCCCAATAGCGGCAGCAGTCGGTGTTGGACAATATTTGTGGTTTGGTATCGTGCACAATTTGTCCGTAATTCATTTCGGGCGTCCACAGCACTTGGCATCGCTCGGACGTGTTCATTTTTTCGCATCGAGGGCCATCGAGGAGCATATCGGTTCATCTCGCGAAAATTATTCACGCACGAAATCGAAGCACGCGCGGGGAATGGACGTCCGAGCGATTGCGAGAGCAAAGCCACTCACTAATCCGCTCCCGATCCGATTCGGGGCCTCGAAGGCGCGCGAGCATCCACCTTCGCTTCGGAAACAAATGGGGGCGGGGGTGGTTGTTCCGTATCCCTATGCTGGGCACCTCCTCATCACGACGCCAATCTTAGGGATTCCCTTATTCTTTGAGGGCGAATCCCTAAGATTGTCATCGCCTTTTGGCGTGTCAATCTTAGGGATAGGGATACGTTCGAGGCTGGTAAAGTCAGGACGCACCCTGGGAATTCTGATGTTCCAACCTGCCCATGGGTCGTTGACAGCAGAAGCGCCTTCCCACTTCAATGATCGAGAGAGGCTTCGGCTTTTCCGTCCTCCCTCGGGGGCGGGCGGGACCCCATCTACTTTCCTCGCCTCCCTGCTTCATGTTTGAAAACTACCTACTCCTTCCGACCGATGGGTAGCCTTGATCACCAGAAAGACTTTCGAGCACCAAGAGGGGACCGACACCTGAGAGGGTCGTCCCGCGTCGGGCCCGGGGAGGCGAGGTACTCGTTAGGCAGCGTTTCGATTCTTTTTTCTGGGCGCTCGCAGGTATTTCTGGGACGTGGCCCCCAAGGTACGATGGGAGCAGCACAACCCCGGGGAGAGGTCCGCAGATCTGCGCCTCCCAGAGGGGGCCGGGGCAGATGCGGTCGGAGGATTGATCCGCATCGCCGATGCATCGACGATGCGGCTCGATGCGGAGCCAGGATTTTTCCACGCCGACGGCGCCGCTGCATCGCCGATGTCGCCGATGCAGTGCCGATGCGGCGCGATCCTCCGACCCCGTCTACTCGTATCCCAGCCAGGAGGCCTCTAGGGAAGGAGGGAGACTCGGGGGTACACCCCCAGGGAGCCCTTCGGACGCGCCCCTATCGAGGATGAACGCTTCCCCGTTGTCATATCCCCAGCTTGGGCCCCAACTGTATGGTCCACTCGGCACCGCCTGCTCCCCGGGCCCCGCCCGCTCTGGCCGCCTGAGGCCCCGCCTTCCTGTGCCCTGTCTCCCTAATTCAAGCTGTGCGCAGCCCGCCTAGCTTTCAGCGGAAGAGGCTCGCTCTCGCCCCGCAGATCCAAAAACGGTTTGGCCCACTCGAACGCCGACGAAGTCTGGAAGAGGGGTCCCCTCTGGAGGTGACGGAGGTGCTCGACCCCGCGATCTGGACCCCGACGCTGCCCGAGCCGGGGGCGCAGGCGGCCGAGGAGACGGAGCCGCTGTCGGGAGCGCCCGAGCCCGAGGGCCGCCGCGGGGAGGAGACCCGTCGCCCCGAGCGAAACGGGTTCGAGGGCTCGAGTCAAAGGACGCGAAGATCGGGACAGAATCGGATCGGGATAACTCGAAATCTCTGAGAATCGGCGGGTTTGGAGGACGTATTGGGCGCCGCGGCCGCTCCAGAGCGTTCCCGAACGCTCTGAGAGCGCTCCGGAACGCTCTGGAGCGATTTATCCCGATCCTAGCCCCGTTTTATCGAGGTGTTCTCGTGTTTTCAGCGGTTCTCGGTGGTTTTCCAGCCTCGGGGGTGCCTCTCAGCAGCGGCGCCTCGCCGAGAGCGTTCCAGGGCTTCCCGACTCGTCGCGAGCGGTCGCCGGGGGCCCGAGTGGCGGCCCGAGGGCGGGCGGCCCGAAGAGGAAGCGGGTCCCGAGGGGAGCGGGTCCCGAGGTTTTGCAGTGGTTTTGGCCTCCAGGGGCCCTGCACGGGCCCCAGGACTGCCAGAAACCACTCCAGGATGGGGAACCGAGCAGGTCCTGGGGGAGGGCAGGCCCCCCCCCGTGGTCCAGGACTCGTCTCCGTCGGGACCCGCTTCCTTCATGCCAGATGAAGATGGAGAGGGCTCCGCTACCGCAGGCCCCGCAAGCCCTTCCCTCGCCGCCACGGCTGGCGTCGCCTCGCGCAGGCCCTTCCCTCCTCGCCACGGCCGGATTCGCTTCGAGCTCCTGGTCCCGAGGACGCACTCCCGGCACCCTCTGCTTCGGCATCACCTGGGAGGCATCTAGTGGAGCGGCGGCATCATGGCGCCCTCTTCGCAGAGCGGATTCCGATAGGAATGGTAAGGCAGAGCTCAGAATTTTCTTGTGAGTTCCGTGCCGGATTGTCGAGTAGTGAGCTTCGAGCGGGTTTCTATTTCAGTCGGGGAATGGGACTTGCAACAATCCGTGTGAAACTGCGTTTTTCGCTTGCCGTTTTGGGGTGCTTCGTTTGCAGGAATCCGAGTCTGTTTTCATTTTAGCCCGTCTGCAATACCAGGGTCGGCAGTTATCCATGGACCGAGCACAGAGCTGTTTAGTTTGGTGTTGGCCCTTGTTTTGTATTTCGTTTTGTTTTTCGTGGTGTTTCGTTTGGTTTTCGCTTTGTGTTTTAACTCGATTGATTTTTTTTTGGTGCGCGTTTCGTTGTTCGTTTTGTCTTGCCGCGATTCCAGGGTTGTGCTTCGTATTTCGTTTTGCTTGCTCCGTTCATTCTGCGGTTCGTTTCGTTGTTCGTTTCGTTTCGCGCAGACGTCGTCTTTCGAACTTCCGATTGCGTTTCATTGGACTGTTCGTTTTGTCGTTGATTTCGCTGTTCGTGATCGGTAGTCCGAAAAGATGCCTCAGTTCTCGTTTCGCCCCCCCCAGCTCGGGTGGGGCCAGGACGAGGATAAATTAGTTCCGGAACGCTCTGAGAAGACCGTGGTGCCCGATGCATCTTGTGGAGCCGCCGGATCCCAGAGATTCGCGATTCATTGGGAGCCTTGAGATGGGAGTTAATGCAAATGGGGGTCAGCCAGAGCGCCGGATCTTGTAGGGTCCTGCAAAGCCAGGGTTGCACTGACATAGGTCAGCTCGCAGGATCCTGCAGGATCCTCACCCGATGTTGTCCTCGTCCTGGCTTCGTCCTACGATCGGACCGAGGCATGAGATCGAGGCCGGCTCGGGGTGGGTACCCTAGTGTTCTTCGTGCTTGCTGGATGCTCGTGTGCATCCTGGGGGAGGGTGCCCTCGATTGTTCTTCAGTTTGGCCGGCGAAAGGTCTCGTGTTCTTAGTAGGTGTTTTGGCTACGCGTAAGAGTGACCTTTCACTGGAGTGACCTTTGCGGGCACACTGGGGTCCCCAGATGACCGAACGCGATACGATGGCAGCGCCTTGCGCGCTCGGGTTTGGCTTTCCCGCGTCCCCCGAAGTTCTCGCACCAAATGCCACTCTGGCCTGGGTCACTCCTGCGTCTGCAGTCAATCCGCAGGGTAAGGGATGGGCAAGCTTCCCAAGAGAACCCCTGCATCCTTGCTTCCTCGGTCCGTCCTTGGCCACCCTTGTTGGCCGCGCCGCCCCGCTCGGAAAGCTTCGGAATGGCCTTCAAGGCCCTTGCAGCCTCATCGTGCGTCCTCAGCACACGGGATGACCGTAGCCGGATGTTCCCTTCTGTCGCAGGTTCGACCGTACCAGGAGGCCGAGCCGAATGTTCTTCCCTTGAGTCGGGCCGGGCGAAAGGGGGGGATTGGGAAAGGGGGGGTTACGAAATTTGCTGCATGCAGCTGGTTTCGGCCTCACCGAGGGGCCCATTCCTCGATACATAGCCGCCTCTGGCGCCGGGAGGCGCCGGGAAAATCAGCTACGTGAGCTGATTCTCAACCCCCCCCTTTGCTATCCCCCCCTTTCGCCCGACCCGACTGAGATCGACGTCGCGGGACAAATGCAGCACTGTAACAAATCCTGCCCGGAGCCCTGCGACGCCCATCCTCCTGCGCCATTCTCCGAGCCGGATCGACCCGCGAGGAGGGCCCCGGGGCTCGACGAAAGGGGCGGCAGCGCCCGCTCGACAAAAAGTTGAGGCGCCAGGACCTCGGGGGGTCTGCCGCAGGTCCGCCTGTACCAGGATCAATCGGGGGCGGCAAAGAGGGGGGTGAGGACTAGGGGGGGGTGGATCTCATGGCGGGGGCCATGATATCTCCCCAGGTTTCGTGGCGCATTCTTGGCCGCTCCCGAATCCAGGGAGGAAAAACCACCCGGACCAGGCAATTGGCGTTTACGAAACGGCCCTGGGCGTTTACTGAACAGCCCTGCTCTGTTGGATTCCTTCTTTGGGCGCGTGTACTGAACGACTTCGCGTGTCGGGGTGCTTATCATGGGGGTGTTTTTTTTTGATTTCTACAGGAGGCCGAGCCGCCAGCGGCGCCCTCCGCGCCGGCGCCCCCACGGCTCCTGGGGGGGCGCGCGGTGCACGTCTCGGTGGCCGCTGCGGCGCTGCTGGGCTCCGTCGTCGCCGCGGTCGTGGCCACGCGGGCCGCGGGGGACTCGCCGGGGGTCAGCAGGCCTCGGCGGGGTGCGGTCACGCGCAGAATGGGGCGCCCGAAACGGGTACGGGAACAAAAAGGGGCCTCGTCGTCGTCCTCCTCCTGCCCTTCCTCCTCCTCCTCCTCCTCCTCCTCCTCCTCCTCCTCCTCCTCCTCCTCCTCCTCCATTCCTTTTCCTTATAAATGATTTCTCCCTGCCGCACCCCGGGGCCAGTTTTCAGTGCGGGCTGGGCTTTTCGCCTGAGACTTCCCCACCACTTATGATCCTGACGCTTCAAAAATGGCAACAGTTTCACAGATGGAGGGCGGGTGGTTTTCAAAATGTGGCTCTCGCTTGAGCGCCGCGCACATTCGTTAAAACATGGCGAAGGACGCAACCAAGGTCAGCTGGGACGAAAAAGGGGAGCTCCTTGAGGGGCCTTCGGTAGAGCTCCCTGTGGGGCCACGAACCGTGTAAGGGGTGTGCCAAAATGGGTGGCGGTACCCGCATGCGGCCTGTGCCCTTGGGGCCTTCGGTGGAGCTCCTTGTGGGGCCACGAACCGTGGGAGGGGTGTGCCAAAATGGGTGGGGGTCCCCGCATGCGGCCCTTCGGCGGAGCTCCCTGGGGCCACGGCACGAGTGAGGGGTGTGCCAAAATGGGTGGCGGTCCCCGCATGCAACCTGATTCATTCGGGCCTTCGGTAGAGCTCTCTGCGGGGCCACGAACCGTGAGAGCGGTGTGCCAAAATGGATGGCGGTCCCCGCGTGCGGCCTGTGCCACTGGGGCCTTCGGTAGAGCTCCCTCTGGGGCCACGAACCGTGAGAGCGGTGTGCCAAAATGGGTGGCGGTACCCGCATGCGGCCTGTGCCCTTGGGGCCTTCGGTGGAGCCCCCTTGTGGGGCCACGAACCGTGGGAGGGGTGTGCCAAAATGGGTGGCGGTCCCCGCATGCGGCCTGTGCCACTGGGGCCTTCGGTGGAGATCCCTGTGGGGCCACGGACCGTGTGAGGGGTGTGCCAAAGTGGGCGGCGGTCCCCGCATGCGGCTGTGCTAAAATTGCTCAGGTTCCCCCCGACACCATTCCTGACGCATCACCAGTACCTCGCGGAGGAGGATGGAGGAAGGGGAGGAGGAGTGAGGAGGAGGAGGAGGTGACGCGGGGCGCTGTCTCCTGAAAACGAGGACCCAAACCACAGGATGGTTTGGAATAGTTGCAAGAGTACGGATTCCCATGATCAGCGTACCAGACATGGTGTGTTGGACGGATTCGTGTTATGGGGTGCGACAATTACATGGATTCGCGGAGTTGAAGTTCCAGGGATGGCGTTCTGGCACGAATCAGGATCGTCAAGACGCATCAGTCAAGTGGATACGTGGTTTTGAAATCCCGAGAACAATGTTTTGGCATGCCTCAGGGTCTTCAGGTAGTTGTCTTCCAACGAGTTAGATTCTTCAGTGGAATGGACAGTTGTAAGGCCCGATGGAAAAAGAGAGGTTGGAGGGAGGGTTTATTCCAACATCGTTGATGACTCTTGGGTTTACACTGGTCCTCCTCCTCCTCCTCCTGTCCCTCCTCCTCCTTGCTATGGACATATTCGGACCCCGGGGGCCGAAAGATGTCCATATCCACTGCTCGCGGGGGCACCAGGATGTCGGTTCCCAGGTGGTGGATATGGATAAATCCCCGCCTCGCAAAATCGCACTTGATGTCAGCGGGCCAATTTGTTGGGAACCTTTCCAGTGTGTCCTGTGGCGCCATGGTGGCAGCGGCGGCGGTGGCAAAGGCCAAGGGGACTCCCTCTGGCACGGCAGCCCACCCCCGCCCTGGCACCTGGCGCAGCACGGCGGCGGCAAGGGCGCAGGCAGTTCAGGCGGTGGGCTGCAGGAGCGCTGGAAGAGTGTGTACTGTGGGTGTGGTAAGACGTCGGTTATGGCAGCTTACTGCAAGCAGTTCGTCGCTCAGCGGCAGTCCCCTGCTCCTGCTCACCCTTCTCATCCTCGCGGTGCACGGTCTCGTCACTACGGGCAGTATTTGGCTCCAGGCCCCGTCGCGCCTGGCACATGGCCAGCTTTCCCAGCAGGTCCTCTTCCCCTCGGCGACGCTGCCCGTGGAGGCGCTGGTGCTGCAGGTGGGGGCGCGTCAGGCCCACTGGGGTCTACCGAGCTGCAGATGCTGGTCTCCCTCGGCAGGCGTGCCGCGACGACGAGACCGCGAAGAAGTACCAGTCCAAGATCGACGCCCTCACGGCGAAGTCCAAGCCAGCCCCGAAGCCTCTTCGAGATCAAGTGTCGGACCTTCCTCGGGAGATCACGAAGCCTGACGGAAAGATGGAGTCGGAGCTGGCCAAATACAATCGGTGGGTGGAAGGTGTTCGCAAGCAGGATCTTTTCTTACGCGATCTGTCCGACCGGTCCAAGGCCATCATCGAGCAGCGCCGCCCCTTGGTCGTCAAGTTGCACAGTGAGGTTGCTCCACCTGAACAGCCCGTCCATGCTGCAGCGGCGCCGGGTCCTGCGCTGGTTCTTCGAGACCTCGTGGCGGGCAAGGTGGCGGACATGATCGACGACGGCGGCCACTTCAGCGACCTCCCAGGCGACGCCGGGCTGGAGCGGTCGGTCGGTCATCGAGGAGGTCGAGAAGTGCCGCGCCCCGTTCAAGGAGCACGTCGCCAACGCGGCTGAGCAGCTCTTCGAGAGCGCCGTGGCCCGAGCGGAGGCGGTCAAGAAGGGGCATGAGCAGTGCCTCAAGAAGATCGCAGGCAAGCGGAGCCGCGGCCCAGAAGGAGACCTTCCAGCCGGTGCTTCGGGAGGTGGCGAAGGGGCGCGGCGTCCATGCCCGGCGACGCCTTGGGCAACTCGGTCGAGGGGGCCGCCTCCCCTCCTGGCGCTGCGGCAGCAGATCGTGTTCGCGCTGAAGTTGAACGCATCGCTCAACGGGTCCATGTCGAAGCAGAGGGAGCTGGCGACCCTCCTGAACAGGCTGCCCCCCCTGGCGGCTCCCGAGCTCAGGAGGGGGTGCCCACTTCGACCGGATTTGCTGAGATCTGAGGCCTTCACGCCTGCGCGTTTTTCTGTTGCGAGCCGCCTGCGCGTTTTTCTGTTTCTTCCTTCTCTCTTGCGCTCGATAATGTATCGGAGTTGCATTCAGAACGCCGCGTGCTGAGGATTTCTTCAGAGCAGCCTTGCGCGCTGGACAGGTGAATGACCCTTTTGTTTTTTCCTTGGCTTTCAGCGTCCGCTAAAGGGCCCCCTCGCCCCTCCCCCCAGAGACATGGTCGTTTCGTCTGGGCGTCGTCTCCGTGAACGGCAATTCTTAGGTTTCGGTGAAGGGCGGGCTTCCAAGCTCGAGTGCTGAGGTCATTTAGGTTTAGGAACATAAGCTGTTTTTTTTTTCAGGGGGCCCTGCACCGTGCTTCTGTTTCTCTTTGAACCTCGGTTTCATGAGTTTGTGGACCGCGGCGGCCGAGGGCCCCGGGGGCGGCCCGTGGGCTGGGGTTGATATTCTGTGTCGGCAGACCCTTGCTTCTGCGCCCGCCTAAATCTGGCTCGGTCGCGGTGGCCCACAGGGCCCTTGCTGCCGAAGGGCATGCCCCGTAGGGCGAAGTTGTTTTGTTGCTTTTTTTTTTGGGGGGGGGGGGGGCGGGGGCCCAGTGTGTCTGAAGGATGTTTGGGGGCCCTCGGATGCGAATCTCGACGCTCTGTCGGCTGTCGGGGCTATGGGATCCACGCGCGGCGTGCCCTTCCTTGTCGGAGGAGATTGGGACATGGGGCCGTCCACCCTCGTGGGGTCGAGTTTCGTTAGTTCGCTCGCCGGTCGGGCCATCTGCGCGGGCAAACTTGCGTGTCGCACTGGAGTTGCCAAAGAGTAAGATTTTTTCGTCCTGTCGTCGGGGGCGTCGAAGGCCGTCGGTGGAATTGTTATTGGAGAGGAGGCCCCCCCCCCTCGCAGTCATGTGCGTTTGACGTTCCACGCTGGGATGGCCGAGCTGTGCTGCCGTGCCTTCAGGAAACCGCCGTCGATGCTGTCAGCGCCGCCGTTCGGGCCGCGGCCTTTGCCATTCTGTCTCGAACGAGTGGAGTCGCAGCTGGGCGCCGCGCAGACCAGGGCCCGTCGTCGAGACGACGCGGCCATGGCTTCCACGGTATTCAGCGAGGCGCGCGCCTCCCAGACTGGCTTGGAGGAGCGGGGGCTGGCGGGGACTTTCGGGGTCGAACTGCTTGTTTGGGGGTCGAAGGGCAAGGGGCCCGTCGCCCGCTGGAGGTTGATGCTTGGGAAAGACAGAGGTGGCGTCGGATGCCCCCAGCTCCGCGCCTGCCGCTGGCATGCGAGTGCTTTCAAACGTTTCGACGGGGCCGTTCAGCGCGCGGATTGGCCTCGGGCTCGAGATGCGGCCCGAGTCCTTTGAGTGCCCCCCCGCGAGTGTGTTTGGGGCCATTCCTGATGCTGGGCCCGACGGCGATGGCCCCGCCCTGGTCTCCTTCCCTGCGTTCCTGAGACCCCCCGGCACAGTGGCCGCGTTTGCCTCGGATTGCTTCGAGGAAATTCTCTCGGATAGCATGGTGCAGGATCGGGCCGATCATCTCGCGGGTTTGGTTTCCGAGTTTGCCGACGAGCGTTCAGCCTTCTACACTGTGCAGTTTCGCAAAGGCTGGGCGGACTGGCTGACGGAGTCGGTGGATCAAGGAGGGAGGGGAGTTTATTCTTTCACGGAGGATCCGCAGGCCTGGAAGGCTAGTGCGACGCCCAGTTCCGCTGGCTGCGTGGCGCCCGGCCCGCGGTCTCTTTTGGCCGACGAGGCCCGCCGTTCCAGAGGTCCATGGGGGGCGCTGGAAATGCCTGTCGAGCAAGCTCGGAATGTACATGACCCCGTCCCCCCAGCCCCATCGACGAGTTTCGTAGGTTGTCGAAGACCTTCGATCATCGGTCGGCGGTTGGGCTGGATGGTTGCCACCTGCGCCATTTTGCGCTTCTGTCGGGCGGGGCCTTGTCGGCCCTTTTGAGGTTTTTCTTTGTGATGCAGTTGGCGTGGTGATTCCTGTCCAACGTCGTGCTGCCATCGCGACGGTACCTGGGCCCTCGACTGACTTCCGCCCGATAGGTGCCCCTCCTAGCTCGCGCCGCCTCTGGGGCAAGTGCCGCCGCGGTTTCGCGGCGCAGTGTGGCGGGGGGGGGGGCGGCCGACCGTCGCGTTTCTCGGGCCGCTGGCCAATGCGCGTCGGCCAGCGACGCGGTTCGGAGACAGGCTGCCCGTTCGGAGAGAGCCCGCAGGCAATCGGGCCACGCCCGTGCCCTGCCCTGGGACTTCGTCAAGTATTGCGAACGTATCACCCTTGAAGCCCTGGCCCTGAGGTGCCGTCGACGCGGCTTCCCTGCCCCCGCTGCCTCCGTCTGTCTGGCTGGGTGCAGGGCGGGGCCCGATAGGTTTGTGATGCTCGGAAGTGGTCGTGGCCATGTCCGATGCGCGCCCGGGAGGGCGTCGTAGCCGGGTGTCGTTATGCGACGACCCTCATCAGAGTGTCTGCCCTGGGCGATTTCGATTGCTGAGTTATCCCTAGGAGTGTGTCCGTTGATGCCCGCGTCGACGATCGCGCGAGCGGTTCCTTCAGTGGGCGAAGACAGCCCGGAAGGGCGGCCCAGGCAAGCTCCGCGGGATCGTCGAGGGCCCGAACGCGCCGGAGCTCGAGGCTGCGAACGACGGCGCCGCGTTTTTCGCGCCGTCGCTCATCCTGCAAGCGTCGGCCGGCATGTGGAACGACGTGTAAGACGCCCGCGTGCGACGGAAAGGCTCTCTGCCGGGCCTTCGTAGAGATCCGTGCGAGTGCCGAGGGGGAGGCCGCTCGGCGAGATCACTGCGGGCCAGATCCGTGCAGTGGTCGGCGCGGCCGACCCCGAGAAGGCGAGGGGCGTCGACGACGTCGGCCCCGCCGACATTCAGAGGTCCCCCGAAGCAGGCGCCCGGCAGCTCTCCGAGGCAGGCGCCCAAAGAGCTCGCCGCAGCAGGTCTGCGCGACGGTCGGGGCGGCGCTGCCCAGGCCGTCGTCGGAAACCTGGCGACCGCGCCGAAGATTTCAAGCAGCTCCGCGCCCCGTTCGTGGGCCAGTGGTCAGAACATCTCGGTGAGTTCCAGGGCGCGGCTGCCCTTCGCGCCGCTCTGTCGCGCGCGCTCCTCGACGAAGCGCGCGGAGAGCGGCGTCGCGTTCGCGGCGCTGTTAGTGGCCGTCGGAAAATTCCACGACGGCGTCTATATGCTGCTGCGCCTGCTGCGCGTGGCCGTCGACCAGGGCTTTCCTGCCATCGTGGTCGCTCTCGAGGTGGAGCTGTCGTCGCCCCGCGGCGCCTGCGCGCGCGCCGCCGGGCCGGCGTGGTGATGGCCCCCCGGCGGTCGATCGTGTCTGGCAGCTCGCATGGGGGCATGTTCGCGAAGGAATGCGTCGAGTCCATCTTGCAGCGGCCGCGCGCCAACTCCACCTGCGCGGTCCCGCGGGCGTTCGCAGGCGATGCCGTGGCGCGCGTCGAGGGCGTGGAGAAGCAGATGGCGCGGGACCTCGTGGGCGTCGGCGGCGTCTTCTTCGCGGGGCTCGTCGAGGCCGAGCTCGGGGTCTCGCCCAAAACCGCCATCGTCGCTTCTAGCCGCGCCATCGCCTTGTCCGTGCACGTGGCGTTGCGGGCGCGGGGGATGCGCGTCGAGGTCGCCGGCAGCTGCGTCGACCTGGGCATCGACGCGGCAGGCGCCGAGCCGCGCGTCTCCGCCGAGGCGCAGGTCAGGGCGTCCAAGGCGAGGGCTCGGACGCGATGCCTTCTTTCGAAGTTCCGCAAGCACGCCTCGCTCGCCAAGGTCGCGAGAGGCTTCCGGGGGGCTGGGCCCCGACCACAGGGCACCTACGGGCGCCAGATCATGGGCCTGTTCCAGTCGCAGGCGCTGCTGCAGCGTCGACGGGCGCTGCGGGCCACTGGCGGCAAGTCGCTGGGCAGATGCTTCCCCGCGGCGTTGGCTGCCGCCCTCGGCGACGAAGACCCAGCCGTGGATCTCGGGCGCCAGTCTTTGCGCGAGCGGCTCACGTTCTGGTTCGACCATCCGCGGCGCCGCCTTCGCATCGAGCAGGCAGGGCGCAGGGCCAAATTGCAGGCGGTCGAGCTCGGCAGGGAGAGGCGGCGCGAGGTAGTCGGGCCGATTTCTGCCGTGGTCGCGATCCCCGCCGACGCGGGTTGGGGGTGCCCCCCCCCTGCGGAGTGGCCGAGGCCCGCGAGGCCCGGCGATCCCCATCCACAGTCGCGCCCCCCCCCCCGCGCCGGCAGATGCCAGATGCGGGGGGGGGGGGGGGGCATTGCAGCGTGGCCCCGGCGAAGTTCTTGCGCGACTTTGTCCTCTCGTTTTTGGTTGACCTCTGGGGGGCCGCGGCAAAGCATCCCGATGGTGACGGGCTCCGACGCGGCGGACCTGGTGCCGGTGATATCTCGCTCGAGATGGTCAAGTTCCTCATGGGCGGCCTCCGCCACCGCTGTGCCCTCGACCTCTGCGCGGTGTCTGGCGGCCAATGGGCGAGGGGCTGCGTGGCTGAAGCGGGCCGCGAGATCGACGCCACTTGCAAGCGATGCGGCGAGGCCGTAGGGCATCTCATGCATCGTGCATGGCTGGGCCCATGCAGCAATGGGCACGGAAACCACGAGGGGTCCGACATTTGGATGCCGTCGGCCTTGGCAGAGCCCCAGCCTGCCTGCTGCTTCCGTGGCGTCCCCGCTCGCGCTGATGTGCGCGCTGTCTTGTCTGACCTGGGGGGTGGGGGGTGGGCGCGGTGGGCGGGGTCCGGTTGGGCGGGGCTGGGGGGGGTGCAGGGGTGGCGGCGGCCTCCTCGCTCCCTTCGGCGACGGGTCTGGTGGCCTGTTTAGTGCAGATCCACGCCGTCGCCGTGTGGGGTCGGCCGCGATCGCTTTCAAGCGCCATCTGGGCCGCTGGCAGCCGTGGGGAGGTCTTTTTTTCGGGCCTTGCAGGCTCTCTTCAGACTCTGCCTCGTGCTGAGCTTGCGGCTTCCGCTCCTGCGCTGGCGAATTGAATTGGCACTGTCTTTTCCGTCGCTGGCCGCCTCCCCCTGGCGCCAGCGAAGACCTCTGGCAGGGGATCGCCCGCGCCCTCCGACGCCGAGGCGCAGGCGCTGTCGAGGTGGAGTGGGCCCTTGCGCGCAGTGCAGACGTCGCGGGGCTCTCCCGCGACCCCCGAGCAGTTTTTCATGTCAGGTAACGCGTGCGCCGACGCCTGGGCATTTCGCGGCAGCAAGCAGTGGCGGGCGCGCAGGCTGCGGCGGGCCTTCCAGGACAGCCGACACAAATGCGAGCTTTGTGGTGGCAAGTGCATGTGTGCAGAGTGCGGGGACTTGGCTTCGCGGCCGCATCCTTCTTCCGCGCGGAACCCCGCGCGCGCCTGTCCCCCCTGGGCCTTCCGCCAGCGACGCGATCGTTCCTGCTGAGTTCCCTGCGTTCGCGCGCGGGCGCGTGTTTCGTGCGTCGCGCAATCTGCAAACCATGCCGGAGTGCCTGTCGTATTTCTGCCGAGTGCGCGGTAACAGCGCCGCCCGGGACCCTCGCCACCTCGCATCCGAGTTTACAGGGATTGCCAAGAAAGGGCGCGATACTTTGGCGAAGATCGATCGCGGCAAATTCGGCCGTGCCCACGCTGGACGTAATGGGCTCACACTGTTTATCAGAACGGGCCGCCCCGCTTCTGTCGCGGCTGAGGCCCGTGCCTGTGCGTCGGCCGATGCGTCCGAGCCGTCTTCCCAGCAGGTGCCGCCGTCTCTGGCCGAGGTTCCGCGTCGAGTCTGTGGTCCTTCCGCGGCGCCCTTTGGTCGGTTCGGAGATGTTACAGTGCGTCGTGTAGTTGCCGCGCCGCTCGCTTTGGGGCGGGCGCCGCCTGCCCTGTCTGGCAAATTCGCGTCCGCTGTGGCTTCTGGCCCGTGCTCAGTCGGGTGCCCGAGCGAGCCGACCTCCCGGCCGGTGCCGACCTTGGCGGGTGAGGGGCGTCGTGGAGCCTCCAGCCTTGCGGCACCTCCTCCGTGTCGGCTCGAGGATGCGCGTGTGCTCCGACCCGTCGGCGCGCCCTTTCGCGACAAGCAGGGCCCTTCTCAGGGCGGTTGCGGCTTTGTGTCGTCGGAGCGACGTTCATGTCAGGGTCGGTGGCCCTGTACTCGTGTGGTGCCTCTGCCGATTTGCGCTACTGCGAGCGCCTTTTAATCTACCTGACCGTGGTCGATGCTCGCTTCTGCGGTTGAGGTTGCACCTGGGTGCGCTCTCCGATCCGCTCTGATCAACTCCTTCTTCTCCTCCCCTCCTCCTCCCCTTCCTCCTCCCCCCTCCTCCCGTTCCTCCTTCTCCGCCTCCTCCTCCTGCCCCTTTTCCTGTCCTTTCTCCTCCTCCTCCTCCTCCTCGCCTTCCTCGCCCTCCTCCTCCTCCTCCTCTTCGTCCTCCTCCTCCCCCCCCTCCTCCTCCTACCTCTCCTCCTTCTCCTCCTCCTCCTCCTCCTCCTCCTCCTCCTCTCCTTCCTTCTCCTCTTCCTCCTCCTTTTCCTCCTCCCCCTGTTTCTCCTCCTTCTCCTCCTCTCTCCTCCTCCTCCTCCTCCTCCTCCTCCCTCCTCCTCCCCCTCCTTTTCTTCCTCCTCCTCTTCCTCCTCCCCTTTTCCTCCTCCGCCTCCTCCTCCTCTTCCTCCTCCTCCTCCTCCTCTTCTCCCTCATCGTCCACCTCCTGTTCCGCCTCCCCTTCCTCCTCCCCGTCCTCCGCCTCCTCCTCCCCTTCACCCTCCTTTTCCTTCTCCTCCTCCTCCTCTCCCTCCTCCTTCTGTTCCTCCTCTTCCTCGTCCTCCCCCTGTTCCTCCTCTTCCTCCTCCTCCTCCTCCTCCTTCTCCTCCTCTTCCTCATCATCCTTTTCTTCCTCCTCCTCCTCCTCCACCTCCCCGTCCTCCTCCCCTTCCTCCTCCCCCCTCGTCCCGTTCGTCCTCCTCCGCCTCGTCCTCCTGCCCCTGCCCCTTGTCCTGCCTTCCTCCTCCTCCTCCTCCTCCTCCTCCTCCTCCTCCTCTCCTCTCCTCCTCCTCCTCCTCCCTCCTCTTTCTCCTTCTCCTCCTCCTCCTCCTCCCCCTCCTCCTCCTTTTCCTCCTGCCCTTCCTCCCGTTCGTCCCCCTGCGCCTCCTCCTCCTGCCCGTTGTCGTGCCCCTCCTCCTCCTCCTCCTCCTCCTCCCCCTCCTCCTCCCCCACCTGCTCCTCCTCCTCCTCCTCGTGCTCTCGCCTGCTTCTACCCAGTCCGCCTCCCGCCGCGCCCGACAGCAGATGTTGCCCCTAACCAGCAGGCGGCCGTTGTCTGGCAGGCGGCCTTCTGTCTCAAATGGGCACAGTCCGCGGCGACACCGACAGCGAGTCGTCGTCGTCGCCGTCGTCGTCGTCGTCGTCGTCGTCTACGTCGTCGTCGTCGTCGTCGTCGTCGTCCTCGTCGTCCTCATCGTCCTCGTCGTCGTTGTCGTCGTCGTCCTCGTCCTCGTCGTCGTCGTCCCCCGGGGCCGAATGCCAGGGCTGCCCGTCCCCGCCGGCGGCCAGCACGCGCGTGGGCCCCAGGCAGCGGGCATCGGCGGGCACGCCCACGGCGGCCGTCCCAGCCCCGCTTTTCCTCGGGGGAGGGGTCCAGCAGGCGCCCCCCTCATTTCCGTGCCCGCTTCGATCGTTCTGACCGGCAGGGGGGGTACAGTTCGGGCGAAGAGAACTATGCACATGCACCGATCCTGGCAAGGCCCATCCTTGACCCAGAATCGGTGCATATGCCTTCCTGGCCAAGGTAGGAGGGCGTATGCACCGATCCTGGGCTCAGGGTGGGCCTGGCCAGAATCGGTGCATGTGCATAGTTCTCTTTCCTCTAACAGTCATGGCGCTGAAAAAGGAGCCCTTTTCGTTGGGGAGGGGCTCCGTGTTCCTTGGTTGTTTCGCAGTTTGCCTCAGGTTTTCCTGAGGTTTTCCAAGGGAAATCGAAGTTCAATGTGTGGAGAAAAGGGGCATCGTTCCTTATTTAGGGTTCCTCAGGTCAACGCCCCGACTGTAGGGGTGAGGGGGGGAAGTCTTCTCATGCGCGCCCCTGCGTCTTGAGGGGCGCGGGCCTTCGCTGCAGGTGTTGGGCCAGCGCCCTCTGAAAATCAGCCTCCTTCGCAGAAGCCTTCCCCCCTTCCGCCTACCCCCTTGTGTTCGCCGTCAAATGGGTCTGACCGATGCCCATTCGGCGACTGCACAGGGTGTGGTTACGCCCAGGTGTGGTTTGCGATCGGCGCCGTTGGGGCCTGGTGGGCACGACACTGTCCTCGTGGAACCTCCTCGGGGCGTGGCGGAGAGCCCTTTCGAGGTCCCTGCCCGCCCCCCAGGGTGCCTCCCAGGTAGTCGGTTGCAAACCACACCCTTGGTACACCACACTCTTCGGAGTCGTCGATTGGTCTGACCGATGCCCATCCCCGCTGGGCCTGTATCTCACGTTTGGAGCCGACTGGGGGTCTGAGGTGACCCAGCATTGGTTCCAGCGAGCAGGAAGGGGAGGCATGGTCGGGGTGCTGGGTTCCGGCAGTTTTTTTTTCGTTGTTTTCTTTCCTCGGTCTTTGAGGGCCGCTTTCAGTCCCCGGGACAGTCGAAACTGATCCAGGGTGAATCACTGCACCAGATGAGATGGACCCCGGGAGGTGTTTGGGGACGAAGTATGAATGTATTTGCCATTACTTATCTTCTTGACCGATGTTCTTGAGGTCCTTCAGACCTCCCGGCCGCGTCTAACATGGTCTGACCGATACCCCTGCCCGCTGAGCCATGGTATCTTACGTTTCATCTTTAGGTGGACCTCGTTTGTTTTGTAAAGGTCGGTCCTTTTCTGGTGCCCTTTGTATGTCCGACGCGTACAGTGGGGGCCCATGCCAAGAAACACCTTGCTTGCCTCCAGGGTGCCCTGGGTTTCGACCGTTTTGCTATTGAGAGCGTGACGTCCCCACATCAAAAAGCAATGGACGTCCTGGGGTCTCAGGGTTGGGTTTCTTGTGGAAGGTTTCTTGTGGACTGGCCTCCACTATATTCGACAAGGTTTCGGTGTGGATTCGACGCGGACTCGACGCGGGTTCGACATGGCTTCGATGACTCGGCGTGGATTCGAAGCGGCTTCGACGCGGTCAGCGGCGCGGCGGGAGGCAAGGTCCACAGAAGACGCAAAACAATATATCTCGGGAGGGAGAAATCTACGCGCCAGCCGCCGTTGGAAAAGTCTATATTTTTGGATGCCCAAGTTCCAATCTACTGGGCGCCTTCCTACTTCAAGAGTCGAGTGGTACTCCTCTGCCCTTGTCCTCAAGGTGCGGGCGGAAGCCCAATCTACTTTTGACGCCCTCCTGCTTCGAGTTTCCACCCACTTCTTCCAACCGACGGGTAGGCCTCCCAGAGGGGGTTAGACGGGGTCGGTCGGCCACAGGGTCCACGGCCAAGCGGGTGTTGGAGGCCTGCAGATGGGCACCAACACCAACACAGGGGGTTGCCTTTGTCGATGGAAGATGATCTTGGGTGTTGTTGGCGGCAGTGTTCCGGCCACCCAGGGAGCCCGACTATTACCACCATCACCAAGTTCGGGCACCGCCGATGTTGGTGTTGGTGTTAACCTCTGGGCCTCAGTGGGGATGGGGATCGGTCGAACGATGTTCCACAGGAACTCGCCAGCGGGGACACCAGGGATGCTCAGCACGCGTGCTCAGCAGGGATTCGCTGCCTCTCGCGGCCTCCTTCGGGGGCATGTCGGAGACCCCGGCGGCGGGGCCGTCGCCGGCGGGCTTTACCGCACCGCCGCCTCCAACGCCACCGCCCACGTGCTCAAGTCGCCCGCCCACCTCCGGAACCTCGTTGACGTGGTCCGGCTCCCGGACGGTAAGGTGGTCGGCAGCGTGGACGCGGAACTTGGGGGGGCCGAACTGGGTGCGGGAACAGTGGGTGCAGAGGCCAGCGCCAGATTTGGTTCGCTCTGAACAGGACTCGCTGTCTGCGCCGCCGCGGTCGTTGTCCATTTGAGACAAGCTCGCCTGCCCAACAGCGGCCGTTGTCGGCTTTGGGCAGCATTCGTCGCTGGGCATCTTACATACTTTCCTATACCGTTTTCGGGCTTCCACAGGAACCCCGTGACCTGGACGGCGACATGGTCGGCGACGTGGTCGGCGACGTGGTCACCGTCGCGAGCCTCGGCCTGCAGCCCAACGCCGCACCAACCAGCGCACCGACCAGCGCACCGACCAGCGCACCAACTGGCGCGCCGACCAGTGCGCCTACCAGCGCACCGACCAGCGTACCGACTGGCGCGCCGATCAGCGCACCGACCAGCGCACCGACTAGCGTGCCGATCAGCTCGCCGACCAGTGCACCGACCAGCGCACCGACTGGAGCACTGACGAGAGCACCGACTGGTGCACCCACCAGCGCACCGACCAGTGCAACGACCAGCGCACCGACTAGCGCACCGTCAGCCACGCAGACGACTACCAGCGCACCGACCAGCGCACCGACCAGCGCACCGACCAAAGCACCGACCAGCGCACCGTCAGCCACGCAGACGACTACCAGCGCACTGACCAGGGCACCGACCAGCGCAACGACCAGCGCAGAGTTGGCCACGCAGACGACTACCAACGCACCGACCAGAGCGCCGACCAGCGCGCCAACCAGCGCACCGACCAGCGCACCGACCAGCGCGCCGATCAGCTCGCCGACCAGCGTACCGACCAGCGCCCCATCGGCGACCCAGACGACTACCCGCGCACCGACCAGC
>CAUYUJ010018875.1:25000-42500 GCA_963575745.1 Prorocentrum cordatum | reverse complement strand
AAGACAAGGGGTCTCGTTCCTTGCTTAGGGTTCCTTAGGTCAACGCCCCGACCGTGTACCGGGCCACAGCGTCTTCCCCCGAGCTGGCCTCTTTGAAGCCTCCGTTCAGGCAGCCACCACGTCGACCCGTCGGCCTCGTCGGCCTGGACGACGCTGACGTCCACCACGCGGGCAGCGGTGGCCCTCGTCGACGACGAGGTTGCCAGGCAGGCCATGGACGTGCGCCCCCAGGCGGTCGGCAGCACTCTCATGGGCCCAGGCGCCGTCCACGAGCCAGGCCAGCTGCCCTGGATGTGGCTGGGCCTCGCCTCGGCGCTGGTCGTCGTCCTCTCGCTGGCGCTGCTCTACGTCTTCCGCAGGACGCGGCTGGCGGGCACCGCCAGGAAGGCCCAGCTTGCAGCAGGAGACCAGTCGCTGGGCCAGGGGAGCGTCGCCCCGTTCGTCTCCACCCCCCTCGTCGTTTTTGGAATTTTCATGTCGAGAGTCAGTCTTGTTGATCCCACCCTCCGGTATCCATTGTGCTTTTTGATTTGCTGCTGCTGCTGTTGTAATTGCTGTTGTTGTTGTTGCTGCTGTTGTTGTTGGTGTTGTTGTTGGTGTTGTTGTTGGTGGTGTTACTATTGTTGGTGATGTTGTTGTTGTTGTTGTTGTTGTTGTTGTTGCTGCTGTTATTGTTGTTATTGTTGGTGTTGTTGGTGGCGGTGTTGTTGCTGTTGTAGTTGATGCTGTTGTTGTCGTTGTCGTTGTCGTTGTTGTGTTGTTGCTGTTGTTGTTGTTGTTGTTGTTGTTGTTGTTGGTGGTGGTGTTGGTGGTGTTGCTGTTCGATGTTGTTGTTGCTGTTGTCGTGATGGTCGCTGATGTGGTGTGATCGTTGTTGTTGCTGCTGCTGGTGCTGCTGCTGCTGTGGTTAAGATTGTTGGTGCTGCTGCTGCTGCTGCTGTTGTTGTTGTTGTTGTTGTTGTTGTTGTTGTTGTTGTTGTTGTTGTTGTTGTTGTTGTTGTTGTTGCTGTTGTTGTTGTTGTTGTTGTTGCTGCTGCTGCTGCTGTTGTTGTTGTTGGCCCCCTGGCTCGGTGACCATGGTGTTTAAAGTGCTCCTTCCAGGGCTCGGGCCGTGTTTCAGACAGGAAGTGTGGGGTCACACAAAACTATGCCTTTGGCCCACCAGTTGACCACAGCAGCGGCTCCCGCTCTATACGCCCTCACAGACAATTCCAACATCGCGGTCGCGCGCGGGATTTCCACACAATGTACGCAGTAGTCGCGCTCCCGCGTGGGACTTCCTCGCAATTTATTTTAGACGCTTCGTCGCGTAACCCCACCAGCCCATCCAGAAGAAACGATGTCCAGGCGAGTTGCCCCGATCAGGGATGTGGAGGAGCATGCATTGGAACAGAGGCTTGGAAGCCGTCGTACCCTAGAGGTGGAGGGTGCAGGAGGAGCCAGGGGAGCCAGAGGAGGAGAGGGGGAGGAGGGAGGAGGGACGAGGAAGAAGGGAAGAGGGAGGAGGGAGGAGGAGGAGAGTAGCCCCCCCCCCCCCCCAAGAGCCCTCAAAGTCACTCCTTCGGGCACTCTTAAGGCGCTCTTGAGGCCCTCTTGGGGCCTTCTTGCGGCTCTCATGGGACTCATTTCGGGGCCTCTTGGAAGCCTTGGAGGGCCTCTTGGAGCCAGCTTGGAAGCCATCGATCAGAAGGGGGGGGGGTCCTATATGTAGCCCCCTCCCCTAATTGCCCTCGGAATCGCGTCTTGGGGCCAAGAGCGGTCTTGGGGCCGTCTTGGGGGCCTCTCGGGCCCATCCTGGGGCTCTCTTGGGCCATCTTAGGGCCATCGTAAGGCCTCAAAAGCGCATCGGAAGCGAAATGACGGGAAGGCAAGCATCATTGATTTCCCTACGGTTTTTGAAGGATTTTGGCTTCTCGGGGAGGTCCTGAGGGGTCTCCAAAAGCACCTGGATCCGTCTTGTGGCCCTCTTGGGGCCTCTTGGAGGCATGCTGTTAGCTATCTTGAGCCATGTTTGGCCATCTTGAGCGGTCTTGGAGGCTGTCTTGGACTCTGGGGCCCGCTTGGAGCCATCTTGGGCTATCTTGGGCGCTCTGACACCTCTGGCCCCTCCCCGTCCAGGTCCAGGGGAGGGGGTACTGGGGAGGGGTATCCCCCTCCCCGAAGGGGAAGAGGGGCTCTTGGAAGAGGGAAGAAAGATATCCTTAGACCACCTATGCCCGGAGGCCTGGCGGGATTCAGACGCCGCGCCCTCGACACTCAGGAATCACGCCCTCGCTCCGGCCTTATTCACGATTTACTTGAGGATCGCGATATCGCTCGAGAATTTCATGCAGGACTCACGCTTCAGCAACCAGTCTGCTCTACCTGGTCGACTGGGCGCGCCTGCCCGCCCGATCTGCCCGCCCGGGTTCTGCCACGTGCTTTCTGCTCCGTGCCCCCCTATTGCTAGTTTCTCTCGTGCTCCATCCCTCTCCCTCCCCCTTCCATCCGTCCTCTCTTCCCCTGTGTTATGAGGCTGCTCTACACGCGCGTGGCAGGTCAGGAAGATCTACCCTCAGGGGGGTACGATGGAAGACGACGGTGGCGGATACCGAGGGCTAGGGATATACGTGTTGAATGGCACGCGAGCAGAATGGGAGTGATCAAGTTTCAATGTGTATTGTTGTTGTTGCTGCTGTTGCTGCTGCTGCTGTTGTAGTTGTTGCTGCTGTTGCTGTTGCTGTTGCTGTTGCTGTTGCTGTGGTTGTTGTTGTAATTGATGTTGTCGTTGTCGTTTCTGTTGTCGGTGTCGTTGTTCTTGTTTTTGTTATTGTTGTTGTTGTTGTCGTCGTCGTCGTCGTCGTCGTCGTCGTTGTTGTTGTTGTTGTTGTTGTTGTTGTTGTTGTTGTTGTTGAGTTCTCATTTCTGCAGAATAATTATTGTTGATCCCCCCACCGGTGCATACTGTTTTTCTCAATCAAAGTGTGCCCCTCGACGCTCGCACCCTGTTTTTTGACAGGGCAAATCTTCCTGCTCAAACTGGCCCCTTGGCCCTCGGGTTACAACAACAACAGCTGACGCCTGAGACTTCCTTACGATTTAGCCAGGACCCCCTCTCCCGCCCGAGACTTCCTTGCATTTTATGCAGGAATCGCGCTCTCGCTTGGGACTTCCTTACAATTTATTCAGGAATCGCTCTCCCGGCGCTCTGGAGTCGCGCTCTCGCTGGAGACGTGCTGGCAACTTACTGAAGAATGGCCTTGCGTTGGAATTTCCTGCAATTTGCCCAAGCGCCGCGCTCCCGACACCCAGGCACCCAGGAGTCGCGCCCGTTGTGGCCCCATGTGCATGCCCTTCGTGGCCCCGCTGTGGCCATTTGTGTCCCCCTCACTGCCCTACGTGGCCCAGTTGCTACCCTCAGTGGCCCCATAGTTGCCTTCTGTGGCCCCGCATTATCTGCACTTCGTGGCCCCCGCTCGTTCGCGCTCTTCGTGGCCCCGTACGCATTCCCTTCGTGTCCCCGCTGTCGCCCTTCGTGGCCCACTTCGTGCCCTTCGTGGCCCTGCTGTCGTTCTCTCTCGCTCTCGCTTTCGCTCGTCGTCGCCGTCGTCGTCTTCGACGCCGTCGTCTTCGACGTCGTCGTCGTCGTCGTCGTCGTCGTCGTCGTGGTCGGTCCCCTGTCCGTCCCTCTTGGGGTCGGGTCGACGGTCCGCGGCCGCCCCGATCAGCGCTGCCGGTGGCGAGGCCGACGGTCCGCGGCCTCCCCGCCGCTTGCCGGGGCCCAGCCTGCAGGGAAGAAAGGTATACCCCCCAAAAGGGGTTCGATCGAAGACGAAGAGGGCGGGTATCGAGGGTTTGGGAAATACGCTTTATTGGACACTCGAGCATATAAGGGCGAACAGTCTTAACTTTGTTGTTGTTGTTGTTGTTGTTGTTGTTGTTGTTGTTGTTGTTGTTGTTGTTGTTGTTGCTGTTGTTGTTGTTGTTGTGGTGGTGATGTTGTTGTTGCTGTTTTTGATGTGGTTGGTGTTGTTGAACATTATTTATTCTAAAGAATAATTATTGTTGGGCCCCCTGGTGCACGCCCCCTCTGCGCCGCCTAGGCCGCAGCTACATTTTCATCATTTTCGTGAGGAAGCCTCAGGTAAAACGATGTGATCCAGATCCGGTTGTTTTGTTGTAATCCGTTTTCCCTTGCAAAAAACACTATAAAATGACATTTCTTGTTCTAATATAATCAAATTTCAAGAATCCCTTGCAAAAAATAAGGTAAAGTGGACATTCGCGCGCGCAAGACGAAATCCTTCCAAAAGCTTAGTGTTCGGAGCGATTTTAACATAAAAACATCAAAAAACCAATGGTTTTTCAACAAAAAAATGTCAAAATCTCATCCCGCGCGCTCTTGCGGATTCGTAGGAAACCCAACACTTTTTAAACATTTCTGTCAAACGGGCTTTTGCGAGCAACTTTTTCGAACTTCTGCGACAACGGTTGCGCACCTGCCAGGGCCATCATCCCTGTCAAATAATACCATGCGGGACACATTCGTTTTTTCTTCGCGCGCGCACGCCGAAATCCCCAAAAACCATTGGGCTTCTTAAGAATTTTAGCACCGCGCATCATAAAATCACACGAATCATAACAACTTCTGTGGGTGTACGAACGTAGGCTTAACAACTTCTGTGGGTGTGTACTCCACGCCAGTGTAGTAGCCACGGTCGTCCGCAGGCCACGAAGTGAAGTGTCCGAACGTCATAGGGCGGGAAGCTGGGTGTGGGTGGTGGCGAAGAGTCGTGTGGATATTTGGTAGAGCTTGCACTGCCCCCCCACAAAGTGGGGGTATTGGCTGGCGTCGCATGAAAACCTTGGCACTGGTGAGAACACTGAGCGTTCGGGTAAAGTGATTGTTGTTGTTGTTGTTGTTGTTGCTGCTGCTGCTGCTCCTGTGTTTGTTTTCGCCGTTCACCTACTCTATGCGGACGACTTGTATGCACCGTGCCCCGTTGGCGTCTCTCCAGGCGTCGTCGATCCTGCTCAGCAGCGGTACGGTGTACAGTTTTTCGGCCCTCGGAGCCGATACGGTATGCTCCGTACATCGTTGGAGCGGGGCCTGCAGGGAATCCAAACATAGTGGGGTGCATGGGCGCCGTTATCGCATCGTCGTCGTTGTTCTCCTTCTTCATCGCCTCCTCGTTTCTTCCCTTATAACCGGTAATCCCTCCCTGTCGCACCCCGAGACATGTCGGTAGGGCGGTCCAGATGTTTCGTCTGAGACTTCACCACCGCTCATGATCTTTAAGCGTGGAACTTGCAATCGTTTCACGGATGGAGGGCGGCCGCTTTCAACATGAGCTTCTCGCTCTCGCGCCGCGCACATTCGTGTTAAGCTGTTGCAAGAGTTTCACGGATGGGAGGCGGGCCGTTACCCAAATAAGGCTCTCGCTTCAGCGCCGCGCACATTGGAGGGCGGGTCGTTTCCAACATGTGGTTCTCGCCTTAGCGCCGCGAACATTCGTTTAAGAGCTCGCAGCAGTTTCAACGATGATCATAGTACACGTCCCGTGGTGCAGGATTGTCAGGGCGCAACAGTTACGGAATTCGCGGTGTGGAAGTCCCAGGACTGGTGATCTGGCACGATCCAGACTTCTCAAGACGCAAAAGTAAGGTTGATTCGTGACGTTGACGCCCCAGGAGTGCTGAGAACCTGGCACAGGTCAGGATTTTCAATCGGTTGTATTCAACGGGGCACTTCCCTCAGTGGAAACGAGTCTCTGTAGGGGCCTATGGAGAGGGAGCTGAGAGGGAGGGTTTATTGCAACATCGTTGATGAGGCGTGGGTTTGCACTGGTCCTCCTCCTCATTCTCCTCCTCCTCCTTCTCCTCCTCCTCATCATTCTCCCCCTCCTCCTCCTCCTCAACCTCCTCGATCTCCTGCTCCTCGATCTCCTGCTCCTCCTCCTCCTCCTCCTCCTCCTCCTCCTCCTCTTCCTCTTCCTCTTCCTCTTCCTCCTCCACCTCCTCCTCCTCACCCCCCTGCTCCTCCTCAGCCTTTCCTCCTCCTCCTCCTCCTCCTCCGCCCGAAGGAGACTGGTCGGGCTCCTCTTCCCCGGGAAGCTCCTCGGGCCCAGAGAGCCCCGGCGCGGCCAGCCCCCACGGGCGTCTCCCGGGCGCAGCGGAGGGTCGCGGCGGCGCGGGCGAGCCCTGGGACAGGCGCCCCCAGGAGCGGCCAAACGATCTGGGTCCCAGGTGAGCGTTTGTTATTTCTTGTTTCGCCGATCGGCGCGGGCCCTCCTCGCATCCCCCCCCCTTCTCCCCCCCCCTGGAGTACCTCTTTTGGCTGTCTTTGGCGCCTGTCTCAAGCAGGTGGAGTCTCTCCCATCGGACGCATAGTTGCAAATAGACGCAGTAAGCAGAGGTCCAGAGCCAGGCCCCTCCCTCACTCCCCGCCCCTTCCGCCCAATGTCGAAACGCCGAAAAAGAAGACGTTCACCTTATTCGGCGACTCTAAAGTCGGGGACGTCATAAAGGGGAGTGATGACTAGGCGGGATATCATAGCAGGGGCCATGATATCTCCCCAGGTTTCATGGCGCCTGTTCTTACTTCAGTACGTCCCCGGCTCTCCCCCTGGGCCGCGCACGTGCCGCTGGCCATGATTTGCGCCCCCCCCCCCCTCCCCCATCCTGGCCGCCCCCGACAAAGGGTATGGTCAATCCGGGGTGTAGTTTGCGATCGGTGCCGTTGAGGCTTATGGGGGGCACGACGCTGTCCTCGTCGGGCCTCCTCGGGGCGCGCCGGAGAGCTCCGTCGAGGCCCCCGCCCGCTCCTTGGCGTGCCCTCCCGGGTGCCGTATGCAGACCGCGCTCCTTCAGACCACGCCCTTCGGAGTCGCCGACAGATCGGGGCCGAGCGATCCGCAGCGGTCCAGAGGCCCCCTCCTCCTCCTCCTACTGCTCCTCCTCCTCCTCCTCCTCCTCCTCCTCCTCCTCCTCCTCCTCCTCCTCCTCCTCCACGGTGTGCACTGCCACGTGCCAGCTTTTGGGGAGGGCTCGAGACAAGCCAGCTTCTGGGGAGGGGGTCGAGAGCTCCGGGGGCCATGCTGCCGCGGGCAGCACGCCAGGCTTTCCAGATAGGGGGTCCGAGTAGATGGGGTCGGAGGGTAGCTCTGCATCGCGGATGCATCGCCGAGGCTATTTACGATGCGGCGCGATCTTCCGACCCCATGTGCTCGGTCCCCACCTGGGAGGCCTCCAAACCGGCTGTTGCCTTCTTCTTCTTTACACGCATCGGCGCCTCGACCAAGGACGGGGCGTGCGGGGCTGGGACAGGAGGAGGAGGAGGAGGAGGAGGAGGAGGAGGAGGAGAGGAGGAGGAGGAGGAGGAGGAGGAGGAGGAGGAGGAGGAGGAGGGAGGAGGAGGGAGGAGGAGGAGGAGGAGGAGGAGGAGGAGAGAGGAGGAGGATGAGGAGGAGGAGGAGGAGGAGGAGGAGGAGGAGGAGGAGGAGGAGGAGGAGGAGGAGGAGGAGGAGGAGGAGGAGGAGGAGGAGGAGGAGGAGGAGGGAGGCTGCCTGGCTGCCTTCGGGGGGGAGAGGGTGGGCCTTCACAGAATCGGCCCGCTCGGCAGCGCTTGGAGGCTCTTCGACATGCTGGACAGCGACGGCGATGGCGAGATCACGCGCGAGGACCTCAAGCGCGCGCCGGCGGCGGCCAGAGCGGCGGCGGGACTCGCGCTGAGCGGCAACAGCGTCGCCCTGCAGCCTGGCGGCAGTGTCGCGGTCTGCGGGCGACTAGAGCTCCCCCCTCCCCGCCAGTCCTCCCTCCCTGGCCCACCCGCCGGGCAGGGCGGGGGATAAACACTGCCACAACTGTTTGGAGCTCAAAGCTTCGCCCGTGCGCCCCCCCTCCCGACAGGGCGGGCCCCAGACGACACTGCGCAGCTCGAGTCGATCCGATCCCTGGCCCTCAGCTCAGAAGATGAAACAGTACCCTTACTGCTACCCCCCCTTGAGTCGTCTTCGTTCTTTTGTTGACCTCCCGGGAGGCCCTCGTCGCCACGGCTGGATTCGCTTCGAAGTTCTGGTCAGAATGCACCCCAGGAGAAATCTGGGAGTAGCGGTAGCGGTATCTGCCAACAGCCCAGGAGTAGTGTGAGGTCGGGCGGGGTCAGAATGGGGATAATTCGTTTCATAGCGTTCCAGAACGCTCTCAGACCGTGCCAGAACGCTCTGAGAAGGCCGCAAAGCCAGATACATCCTCCAGAGCCGCCAGATCTCAGAGATCCCCCATTCACTTGGCATCGTTCGGGCGTGTGCATTTTCTCGCGTCGAGGACCACCGAGGAGCATCTCGGATCACCTTGCGACAAGCATGCACGCACGAAGCCGAACATGCACGGGGAATGGACGTCCGAGCGATGGGAGGCCCTTCCCTGTCCACTTCGGTCCCTGTCATGCGGCTTTGTCTTAGGAGGGGGCGGCAGCAGCAGCAGCAGCAGCAGAAGCAGCAGCAGCAGCAGCAGCAGCAGCAGCAGCAGCAGCAGCAGCAGCAGCAGCAGCAGCGGCTGGGCTCTGGGTTCGGCGCGGGTCGGTGGGTCCCCGACCCTTCTGCCGCCTCCCGTCCCCGCTGCCGCCCTGCCCCCCTGCGTGCCCCAGCGAGAGGGCATGGGCTGCAGCACAGCGAAGCGCATCGCAGGGGGATTCTGGCAGCAGCGCGCGGCTCGCCCGTGCAGGGGGCTCCGACGTTGCCCCCTTTGGTGCGGGTGTCCTCCTCCCCGCTCCCGCTCTCCTTGGGCGCAACGCGCAGAGGGGGGTAGGTCAACGGCACCGTAACGGGTACTTACTAACGGGTACTTTGCAAGTTTGCCGAAAGTTGCCACTTTAGGGCCTCTTTCTGGCAATGCAGCGTTGCCCGCATCGGGAAGGGTTGGGTTCGCTGGGTCACTGGCCAAAGTACCCGTTAGTGGAGTCCCCGTTTGTGGGGCGCTGAGTAGGGGGAGGGGGGAAGGCTTCTCAGAAGCACCCCTGCTTCTCAGAGGGCGCGGGCCTTCTCTGCAGACGCAAGGCCGAGGCCTTCTAAGAAGCAGGGGTGCTTCTAAGAAGCCTCCCCCCCTCCCCCTGCCCCCCTCTGCGCGCCGCCAACTCCTCCCCCTCGCGCGGGGGTAGAGGGGGTGGGGAGGGGGAGGAGCACCGGGACGGAGGTGCGGCAGGCTCGCGCCGCGTCGACGCGGCGGCGAGGCCACCAGGCTCGGGCGCTCCAAAGCTGGAGCGCCGCCAGTGGCCCGACATCGAACGATCTCGACGGATCGGCGATGCTGGGAAGCCGCGATCGTTCAAGGCTTAACGATCTTACCAGCCTCGAAAGTATCCCTATCCCTAGGATTGACACGCCAAAAGGCGATGACAATCTTAGGGATCCGCCCTCAAAAACTAAGGGAGTCCCTAAGACTGGCATCGTGATGAGGAGGTGCCCAGCATCGGGATAGGGATATGTTCCAGGCTGGTGACGATCCGCGTGGTGTCAGAGCGCGGTGTCGACGTCATCGCGCGAACTTGTCGAACCCTCCATAACCAAGCCTGCACGGAGGCGGGAGGCAACTCAGAAGCATCTGCAGCAACGCTGACTGTGAGAGGTACGAGCGCTGGCGAACGGCAGCGTGAGACGAAGGCCAACGGGAACTGCGAGACCGTCATGCTGAGATGAAGCCCGGGCCCCGAGGCTCTGCGAGGGATTCTGGAGGAGGGCCCTGGAAGGGCCCTCTTCAGGCTCAGACGGGGGCACGAGTGAGAGTTGGTGGTCCCCAAACGTGGTGGTGAGAACACCCGGTGGTGAGTTTTGGGCGATTTGGGTAATGGTTTTCGAGCGCTGGCTAGCCCAGGAAACGCAAAACCTCGTGGCGACCGCGTGTCCCCAAACCCGGTGGTGACCCAGAGTTATTTTTTGGGGGGAAGCGGGGTCACCACCGGGTGTCTCACCACCTGGTTTGGAGACCACCAAGAGAGTTGGAGCTCCTCCGCGCGGGCGCGATCTCTCGGTGCGCCGCGGGACCGCCTTCGCACGCCGCGCACCGAGACTGCCGCCTGTCCCTTTGGGGGTGCCAGCGCGTGCTCGCTGCCGCTTCGCTGCCGCCCCCTCCCTCTCTTGCCTCTCCTCCTCCTCCTCCTCCTCCTCCTCCTCCTCCCCCTCCTCCTCCCCCTCCTCCTCCTCCTCCTCCTCCTCCTCCTCCCTCCTGCCTCTCTCTCCTCCTCCTCCTCCTCCTCCTCCTCCTCCTCCTCCTCCTCCTCCTCCTCCTCCTCCTCCTCCTCCTCCTCTTCCTCTCCTCCTTTTCTCCACCGCAGTTTCTTTGCTCCGTTCAGTCTCCGCCTGCGCTTGGGCGGGCGTCGCGCTGCTGCACCGCTCCGTTGTGGGGCGCGCCCCGCCTCGGACGCCGTCGGACCCACACCTGTACCCGGACGTCCATCTTCACCTCCACCTCCACGCCTTCCTTGTTCCTCCTGCCTCCTCCCCGGGCGTCCAGGCTCTCTTCATTCTTTGGCCTGGCGCGTGCGGCCTGGACCCAGATGACCCCAGGCCACATGCCACATCGGGCCACCGTGCCCTACAGGGTGGTGACTCGAGGCTGAGCCCGCTGACGGGGCTGAGGCGCCACAAAGCCGAATCACCTCGAGTCCTCCTCCCACTCACTCTGTCGTGTTGCAGCGTCACCACGCAGGTCGGGGCCGCGCCCGGTCGGCCAGGGCATCCCGCGACGACCCCCGGAGGCGCGCCGTCGCTACCATCGGTCGTCGTCGTTGCCCGTCGTCGTCGCCGCCGCCGCGTCGTGTTCCCTCGCCCCTCCCTCCTCAGTCTTACGTCGGGCCTGTCCCTCTACAGGAGAAACATTCAAAAAGAGTCCAAAAATAATACGGGGACGTTTTTTTGACCATTTGTGATTATTTGTTCAATTGTTTTTGGATTTTTTCCGCCCAAAATCCCCCTGTAGGGGGACATGCCCGACCTAACCTCAGTCCCCTCCTCGCTCCGAGTAGGGGAGGGCGGTGGGAGGCGAGAGACTGAAGAGAGAGAGAGAGGATGTGATGGTGCTACTGCTGCTGATGCTTCTGCTGATGATGCTGCTATCGATGATGAGGATGCTGCTAATGATGATGAGGATGATGAAGTTTATGCTGATGCTGATGTTGATGCTGATGATGCTGATGATGCTGATGATGCTGATGATGATGATGATGATGATGATGATGATGAGTATGTGTATGCAGATGATGCTGTTGATGCTGATGATGTTGTTGATGCTGATGATGCTGATGGTGTTGATGTTGATGCTGATGGTGATGCTGCTGATGACGAATACGAATTTGAACATGGATAGGATGATGGTGATGATGGTGGTGATGATGCTGCTGATGATGATGATGGTGGTGGTGGTGATGATGATGATGTTGATGATGATGATGACGATGCTGATGCTGATGATGATGATGATGCTGATGCTGATGATGATGATGATGCTGATGCTGATGCTGATGCTGATGATGATGATGATGATGATTATGATCATGATTATGATGATGATGATGATGATGATGATGATGATGATGATGATGATGAGGATGATGATGATGATGATGCTGCTGATGATGATGATAAAGATGATTATGATGATGATGATGATGATGATGATGATGATGATGATGATGATGATGATGATGAGGAGGAGGAGGAGGAGGAGGAGGAGGAGGATGATGATGATGCTGATGATGATGATGATGATGATGATGATGATGATGATGATGATGATGATGGCAATCAAGACAAGGAAAATGAGAGGGGGGAGGAGGAAGAGGATGAGGTCAAGGAGAAGGAGGAGGAGGAGGAGGAGGAGGAGGAGGAGGAGGAGGAGGAGGAGGAGGAGAAGAAGGAGGTAGAGCATGGCCATGCGACTGGGTGAGCAACGCGGTTTAGGAATTCCAGTGGTGCATCTCAGCGGTGGGCCGCAACTGTTTGGCTCACGTGCTACTGCTTTCTCAGCAAAAAGGCTCCTGCTGTTGCTTCTGGCAGCGGAGCCCGTGATGCGCCCCACGGGTTTCGGTGCAGAGATGGCAGCGGCGGCCGCCGCAGCGATCCCGGTGTTCCCTGGCAATCACGACCCGGTTTACAATGTAACGTTACCAAATTGAAACATCGTGAAAAGCACGATTGGAGCCCCGGACCCCATCTTTCTGAGCCATGTTCTCGCCAGATCGATCTGTGAAGGTTCCAGGGCCTGAAACCGGGCGAAACGCCCTGTTCAACAGAAACTGAGACGCCAGGACCTCAGAGTGGAGACACAGGAAATTCCACCCAGCCCTCTGGGCGTAGGTGGTTTAGGGAGTTCCCTGGTACAACCTGAGCACGAAGCGCTTTGCGGAATGGTGTCACGCTGGTTTATAGGAACGGATCTGCCAGGTAATGTATACTTGCCTTCAAGGCCAGCCACGGATGGATGAGACGGTTCTTCAAGGCCAATCAACACAATAGTAAGAAAGGTACTGATGATGACCATGGTAGAAGTGCTATGATTCGTAGTAAGGAAGCTACTACTAATTATAATCCTAGTACAACTATTAATATTACAAATCATACAGGTAATCTGAATGCGAATACCTCAAGAGTAATTCTAGTAATGCCGGCACTAATCAGAAGATGCGGAAGGAGGAGGTGGAGAAGGAGGAGATTGAGGAGAGGGAAGAGGAGGACGAGCAGGAAGAGAAGATTGGAGGGGAAGGGGGCGAAGAGGAGGAGGAGGAGGAGGAGGAGGAGGAGGAGGGTGGAGGAGTAGGAGGAGTAGGTGGAGGTGGAGGAGGGGCTGTTTCATGAGGAGGAGCGGGAGGTGGAGGAGCAGGAGGAGGAGGAGGTGGAGGAGGTGGAGGAGGGCCTGTTTGATGAGGAGGAGGGGGAGGTGGAGGAGGAGGAGGAAGAGAAAGAGGAGGAGGAGGAGGCGGAGGAGGAGGAGGTCGAGGAAGAGCAGCAGGAGGGGGCTAGGCCGATCTGCCGCTGCCCGCGCCACCGCTGGCCTCACCCCGAGGCTCGCGCGGCGCGTCCCTCAGCGTGCCCCCCGTCGCCATGACGCCGCCGGGCTCCCGCGGCGCGTCCATCAGCCATGCCCTCAGCGCGCGGTCTGGCGCCGTGACGCCGCAGGGCTCCCGCGGGGCGTCCCTCGCCGTGGCCCCAGGCGCCGTGACGCCGCAGGGCTCCCGCGGGGCGTCCCTCGGCGCCGTGACGCCGCAGGGCTCTCGGGCGTTGCATCATCGGGGGCGGAAGGGAAGTCGGACGGGGCCACGTAGGACGAGGAAAGATCCGCTCTCAGAGCGTTCCGGAACGCTCTTAGAATGCTGCGGCGCCCGAGCCATCCTCGAGTTTCCATGGATCTCAGAGATCCTCGGCTTATCCTCACCCGAATCTATCCTCGTCCTGGCCTCGTCCTACGACAGCGGGGGCGGTGAAGAAGGGTGCGCCTCTCGTGCAGCTTCGGGGCCCCCAAAATCGGGTACGAGAGTGGTGCACGCTTCTGCGCCCCCCGTCCACCGCCCTCCCCTTTGGTGCAGCGCCCCAGGCTCCCGCGGGGCGTCCCTGGCCGTAGCGCCCGGCGCCGCGACGCCTGGCGCGGTGACGCCGTCGCGCTCGCCGTGGGCGTGAGGGGCCCCCTTCCGCGCGGTGCGTCCCTCGGTGCTCAGGGGAAGAACAGATACTCATCATCATCATCATCATCATCATCATCATCATCATCATCATCATCATCATCATCATCATCATCATCATCATCATCATCATCATCATCATCATCATCATCATCCTCATCCTCATCCTCATCCTCATCCTCATCCTCATCCTCATCCTCATCCTCATCCTCATCCTCATCATCATCATCATCATCATCCATCATCATCATCCTCCTCATCATCATCAGCATCATCATCATCGTGATCGTCATCGTCATCGTCATCGCCATCGGCATCGTCATCAGCACCATCAGCATCATCATCATCCTCATCCTCATCATCATCACCATCACCATCACCATCACCATCACCACCATCATCATCATCATCATCATCATCATCATCATCATCATCATCATCATCATCATCATCATCATCATCATTGTCATTCTCCTCATCGGCCTACCAGATGGGGTCGGCGTAGATGGGTCGGAGGATTGCGCCGCATCGCCGATGCATCGACGATGCGGCTCGATGAGGAGCCCGATGTGCTGCACGCGGACGTCGCCGATGCATCGTCGACCTCGCCGATGCATCAGCGGTGCATCGCCGGTGTGTCGCCGATGCATGAGCCGACTTTGCTTCACGCGGACGTCGCCGATGCATCGTCGAAACCGCCGATGCGGCGCGATCCTCCGACCCCATCTACTCTGGCCCCATCTAGGAGGCCTCCAGACACTGATACCGCTGCCTGTCGTGGATAGACCTTGTCGCCACGGCTGGATGCTCCCCGAAATATTAGCCAAAACGCATCCCGGGAGAGGTCTGGGGAGCAGCTGTAACGGTACCCTTTTTGTTCCCCAAGGTGCGATCGAAACGGATATGGAAAGGATGGCGGCGAAGACCGAAAGCCGCTACCCATTCCGAAACGGGCTCGCCGTCGGCGTCGCCGCGGGCGTTGCCGCTTGACGACGGCAGTGCGCCCGTCGAACACCGGCCCCTGATGGGCCAATTTTCCACCACCCTTACCGTAGGTAGGAAGGGGGAGAAGGGAGAATGGGGAGGTCTTCCTCCTCCTCATCCTCATCCTCTTCCCCCTCGTCCTCCTCCTACCTATAGTAGTGCTGGTAATGGAAAATCGGCCCATCAGCCGCTGTCGATTCCGGACCTCACTTGCTGTTGCGCATCGTGCCTGTGTTTACGTGCTCTGGTCTGGCGTGCCAGCTCCCCTCGGCGCCATGGCGCCCGGTGCCGTGATGCCCCGCGCGCTTTGGGCGTCGAGCAATGGGGGGGGCGGTCGATGGTTTCTTTTTTTGCTCCGATCGCTCCTCAAATACGGCCGCGGGGACGAAAAATTAAGATTTGCTTGCACCTCTGTTCACGCACTCCTCCTTATGGCCAGCTGCCCGAGCCGTGCAGTATATGCTTTAGCTCGCGCAGTGGCCCGTGGACAGCGGCTCGCCTCAAGGGCGGCATGCTTTTCCCTCCCAGCCTTCTTGGGCGGCTCACACTTCGACATGAGACCTCTTATGTGGCAGATTCCCAAGCAGCCGCAACGCATACACGCTCATCCCCCTACGTGATTAATGGGGGGGCAGCGAGGGCTGCAGAAGAGGGGAACCTCAGGCCCCTAAAGGGGCCTTTAGGGCCCGAGAAATGCACCTTTCCCCCCCCCCTCTCTCTTTATTTACCCCCCCACTACCCTGAGATCCGACGTAGCAGAAAACGGTAACATCGTAAAAAATCACACCCGGAACCCTGGACTCCATCTTTCTGCGTCATTTGTCGAGCCAGATCGATCTGTCAGGGTCACAGGGCCCGAAAAGATACGAAAGCGCCCGGCTCGAAAAAACTGAGGCGCCAGGATCTCAGGGCGAAGTGACGCCCAAGGGCTCCCCGATGAAGACACCCGTCGCGCGCGAGGCCCGCCTCCGCCCCGCCGGGCCTGGTCTCGCGTGGCCCGTGCTTTCGGGAGGCTCGGGCGCCCACCTTCGACCACCTTCGTGAGGAGGAGGAGGTGGAGGAGGAGGAGGAGGAGGAGGAGGAGGAGAACCAGGAGAAGGAGGAGGAGGAGAAGGAAGAGGAGGAGAATCACGAGGAGGAGGAGGAGAAGCAGGAGGAGGAGGAGAATGAGGAGCAGGAGGAGGAGGAGCGAGGAGGAGGAGAAGGATGATGATGATGCTGCTGATGATGATGCTGATGCTGATGCTGATGACGAGGAGGAGGAGGAGGATGAGGATGAGGATGAGGATGAGGAATGGTGAGGAGTATGAGGATGAATGAGGATGAGGAGGATGGAGGAGGAGGAGGAGGAGGAGGAGGAGGATGATGATGATGATGATGATGATGATGATGATGATGATGATGATGATGATGATGATGATGAGATGGGAGGAGGAGGAGGAGGAGGAGGAGAAGGAGGAGCGAGACGGAGCGAGCTGGAGGATGAGGAGGAGGAGGAGGAGGAGGAGGAGGAGGAGGAAGGTAAGGTGTCTTCGTGCCTGCCCTGCGACCAGCCTCTGGCCCGTGGCCGAGGCTGACGCGCTGCCGTGCGGCGGAGGTGTGCACGTGGCCACGTCGTTTGGCCGGCCAACGATCTCTGTGCAGTAGTCTATCGTTCGGGGGTGGACAGAACCCCCAACAGTGACACGTCGATTAGCGAATTGTCCGTTTTCGGTTCTCGAGAGGGCGCCGCGGCCGTCATTTTCCAGGCCTGCGCCCGCCAGGTTTGTGCCTCAGGTCGTTTTCGCTAAACCACGTTGTACTAAAGGGAGGTCTGTCCATTCCCGAATCGTAGTTTCTCTCAGGGCGCTCGTCGGGGAGCGAACAATGACATAAACATGTCAAACTCGGGAGTCCGCGCGGATTTCTCGGATCGGTGCTGGACCCCCGTGGCGGCGCCTCTGGCGCCGCCCCTGGCGCCGCCCCTGGCGCGCCAGGAAGGGGGTCCAGCGCCGATCCGAGGAATCCGCACAGACCTCCGAGGTGTTGTGCTTATGCCATTTTTGGGTCCTCTAGATCGAGGTGGGTACGGAAGTGATGGGTACAAAGGCCGACTGCCTTTCCTTTTCACTCTGAGCAGGAGGCCGCCTGCCCAACAGCGGCCGCCGTCGGTTTGGGACAGTCTTTGTTGTTGGGCATCGTACCCATTTTGCCGTACCCATTTCGGGCGTCCAGAGTTTCGGGAATTTTGTTTCTGTAATTGATTTGCTGTCGGATCGGACAGTGCGTTGTGCGTCGCGGGGGGCTTTCATATGGGACCCGATCGCCACCGGGCTTTGCCAGAAGCCGTTGTAGTTGATGACTTTTTCTTATGCAGTCCATGGGTTGCGTTTGACACACAGAGCAGGTCCATTTACATTACGGAGTAGTTGTGTGGCTGGCTGCCGAGGCATCTTCTTTCTTGTCAGCCGCGCCTGCCACGAGCGCGGCGGACCACGCCGATTAGGGCTATTGACGTCTCGTGGTAGGCTTGAGTGTGGCGGTCGACTTTTTTTGCATGTTTGTATTTGGGCAGCTCTGCAGATGTCAATGCTTGCATTCATAGTGCTCCATGCTGTGTACGCAGATCAAACAATGCGGTGATCCGTGGACCTGCTGGTGGGTGGAGGGGAGAGGCATTGAGGGCTCCGCAATGCTATCTTCATGTGTTGAAGTAGTAGTAGTAGTAGTAGTAGTAGTAGTAGTAGTAGTCGTAGTAGTAGTGGTAGTGGTAGTGGTAGTGGTAGTGGTGGTAGTAGTAGTAGTAGTAGTAGTAGTAGTAGTAGTAGTAGTAGTCGTAGTCGTAGTAGTAGTAGTAGTAGTAGTAGTAGTAGTAGTAGTAGTAGTAGT
>CAUYUJ010018875.1:10000-17500 GCA_963575745.1 Prorocentrum cordatum | reverse complement strand
TTGCTCTCGTGCGTCCGTCAGCGTTTGCCTGCGCACGTTTTTGTCTGTCTGAGCCCGTCTGGATTTATCCGTGGCACCCTTCTACTCGCAATCAGTTGGCGTCGCAGCGTAGCCTGCCATGAGTCGCTGAGGAATCCATCTTCTCCTCCCGATCGTGCCCCCGATCTCCGTCTATGCTTCCCTCCTGGATCGCCTCCCCTGGCGTCTCCCTCCTGTCCCTAGTCGTCTCTGTCCCCCCAACTCTTTCTCCCTCGCCGTCGTCCTCCCAATCCCCCCTGATGCCCCTCCTCCCTCGTCGTCACCATTCTCCCCCCGTCGCCCCTCCGCCTCCTCTCCCCCCAGGACTCCCATCCCTCCACCCGTCCTCCTCCTCCCCCTCCTCGCCCTCCACACTCTCCTGCACCGTGGCCGTCCTCGCCCTCGTGGCCCTCCTCTTTCTCTCTCTCTGCCGTCCTCGTCGTCGCCGCCGCCGCCGTCGTCGCTGCACCCCTCCTCGCCCCTGCTCTCCTCGCCCCTGTCGCCGCTGTCTGATGTCGTCCTCCGGCCCTCTGCTCTGTCGCGGCCGCGAGCCAGGCGACGGCCTCGGAGTCCAGCGCGTCCACCACGGCTGCTCCCACCACCGCCGCGCCCACGGCGGCCGCGTCGGCCGGGACTGCCGCCAGGAGCCACGGCAAGAGCCTGCGGGGATCCGCCAACTCAAAGGTGCGCCACGAGGCAGGCGGGCGAGAGAGAGAGGGGTGTCCCGGCATCGGGGCTCCAGGGACGGGGCGGTCCACGCCAGCGGAGGTCGGTCAGAGCGCCGGATAGTTTGCAGGGTCCTGCAGGGCCAGGGGTGCGCTGACCCGGGTCTGGGTGCAGGATCTCGGCAGGGTCCTGCAGGAGATCCCGCAGGAGATCCTGCGAGGAGGCCTCGCTGACCCCGGTTTTGCATTGGCCGGGGTCAGTGCGTCCCCGACAGGCAGAGGAGGGCAAGCCGTAGATGGGGAACGCGGGGAGGCTGGCGAGGAAGTTGGTGGCGAGGAGGGGCGAGTTGAAGGGTGAGGGCGGACGAAGAGGTGGGGTGTGGAAGGGGAGGGATCTGGTTGAGGGAGGGAGGACGAGGAGGAGGAGGAGGAATATGGATGAGGAGGGAGGAGGTGGAGGAGGAGGAGGAGAGGAGGAGGAGGAAGAGGATGAGGAAAAGGGATGAGGGAGGATGAGGGTGGACGAAGAGTTGGGGTGAGGAAGGTGATCTGGAGGGAGGATACGGACCATTAGGGAGGAGGAATAAGGATGGTGACGGATGGGCATGAGAAGGAATATATGGAGGCAGGCGGAGGGGGGGGTTGGCGGGGGGGGGGCGCCATGGTTGAGCAGAATGGGGATGGGGGATGAGAATGAGGGCCGATGATGAATGCGTTGGGGGTTGGCTGGGTGGGTGGGTGGGGGAATCATGAGAAGCCAGGACGCTGAATGAATAAGGAGAAACCAGGATGATTGATCTGTTCGACGCTGATGATGATGGTGATGATGATGATGATGAGGAGATGGATGATGATGATGATGCTGATGATGATGATCATCCTCATGATGATGAGGATGATGATGAGGATGGTGATGGTGATGATGACGATGATGATGACGATGCTGATGATGGTGATGCTGGTGACGGTGACGATGATTATGATTATGATGATGATGATGATGGTGATGATGCTGATTTTTGTGCTGATGCTGATAATGGTGTTTGTTATGTTGACGACGCTGATGATGTTGATGCTGATGCTGATGCTGATGATGACGTTGATTGTGATGCTGCTGATCATGCTGATGCTGATGATGAGTATGATTGTGATACCGATGATGCTGATAACCGTTGTTGTACTTCTGATGATGTTGATGATGATGATGCAGTGGTGGTGGTGATGACGATACGACGACGATTATGCTGGTGCTGATGATGCCGATGAAGATTCCGATGACCATTACGTCGACGATGGCGACGACGACGATGATTATGCTGACGATGCTTATGATGCTGATGATGATGCTGTTGATGGTGATGATGCTGATGCTGAGGATGATGATCATGCTATGATGTTACGACTGCTTCTGAGGATAATGGCGATGCTAAGCATGCCGATGATGATAGCGGTGGTGGTGATGATGCGGACGCCGATGACTATGATGATGAGGATGCCGATGATGACGACGATGATAATGATGCTAGGACGATGACGCTGATGAGATGATGGTGCTGATGATGCTGCTGATGATGATGCTGATGATGCTGATCTGGTGATGCTGCTGATGATGCTGATTGTGCCGATGATGCTGCTGATGATGCTGCTGCTGCTGATGATATTTTTTTGTGGTGATGGTGGTGGTGAGTACTCATGACCTTCCTTGAAATATTTGAAAGAGGTTGCTGCTTCTGATGATGATTCTGATTGCGATTGTGATGTCTACGTTGTGAGGGATGATGAGGAGCGGTGATGACCAGGGATGAGGAGGGAGGCGTAACGAGGTGGATGCGGGTGAGGAAGGGGGGAACGATGGAGGGAGGATGATGTGGACGATAAGTCAGGAAGAGGATACAGTCGACCCGTATAGTAAGGATGCACGATACGGATGCAAGGACCTTGGAAGACCTGTCGACAATTTGCTGGCGGGGCGAGGCCAGCGAAATCGGCCAAGGATGGGCCGATGGGGAAGGATGCAAGGGTTAACCTGGAAAGTTGCTCATCCTTACTATGCGGGTTGACTGAAGTGGTGTTCACATCGATTTCCTTCCGGAATAATGCGTCAGGCCACCACAATGTATTTTGTGTGTGTCGGAAATCGCATGCTGTTCTCGTTGCTACCCCTGGCAAGCGCAGCATGCGAGATCGAAGACGCCTGCGGCGAGCCATCGGCGCGGCATGCCTTCTGGGCACGCCTGTGTCGTGAAGTGTCCAGGGAAAGTGCGGCCGCGCTAGTGAACTGCGTGTTTCCCCAGCCGTTGGGTTGACGCTTGGTTGGGACCCTCTGGGGCTGCCTCAGGGCTGTCTTGGGGCTGTTTTCGGAGCTTCCTGGGGCCCTCTTAGGCCACCTTTGGGCTGCCTGGGGCCGTCTTATGGTGCTTTTTGGCCATCTGACGACTTCGGAGGCCGTCTTGAGGACCTCTCAAGCCAGTCTTGGGATTTATTTGTGTTCATTTAGGGGCGTCTTTGGGTTCCGTCGGGATGTCGTGTGGCCCTCTTGGGCCGTGTTGGGGCCGTCTCCAGGTCCTGATTTGAATAGGCGAGGATCAGACGAACATTTAGCAACCAACTTCTGTTTCAGTGATTTCGATTTCTCGGCCCCCAAGATGGCCAAAGTGACTCCCAATGAGAGCCTTCTGGACACTCTTTGGGACCATCTTGGGCCATCTTGGCATCATCCTGGTCGTTAAGCGTTTGGGAGTCTATCTGGAGGCGTCATGGGTGCGGGCTATCTTGAAAGCCATTTTTGGTGGGCTTTGTGATTTCTTACGTGGCTTTGCGTGCTTTCTGGGTGGCTCGGGCTGGAGACACTTAGACCATCCTGAACCTTGTGCAAGGCCCAGCATGTTTGTCATAGCCCAGCACACCGAGCAATACCTGTGACAAGCACAGGCGGCGGCGGATCTAGTGGCGTTCGGCCAATCCCGCTGCCGTGCCTGCGACGCGGATGACAAGTCTCTTTGAGGGTGTCTTTTGGCCTCTTGGAGGCCTCTCGAGGGTGCTTTTTGGGGGCATCTTGGGGCCTACCGGGTTCTGAGCCTCCGAGGTTTTTCTTGGAGCGTGAAGGAGAGAGAGGGGAGTGCGGGACAGAGCCGAAGGAAATCTTCGTCCGTTTCCCCTTGTTTCCTCGGGATTGGGGGCACTGGTTCTCAGAGTGCCAGCTTGCTGTCCTCCTCGGTGGCCTTGCGGCTACACGTCGTGTCGGTACCCACTTGATCCTGTCGGCGTTTGCAGTGAGCGTGCCATGCCATGCCAGGCCGCCGCGACGACCACTTCACTGCCGTACGACTGTGCCGCCGGCTTCAACAATTGGAAGGCGCTGGTCGGAATGAAAGCTCAGCTCGCCCAGGCATGCATTTCAGAGGCATCACCGTCGGTCCCATCGCCCTTTAAACGATCTCAGCAATCATTTGCGCCACCTTGGAGGCTATCTTTCTATGGCGCTATCTTGAAGCCACCTTGGCCCAACTGCGTCCAGAGGTCGGCCCCGGTATGACCAGATCTTTCAAACGTTGATGGTTGTTCAATGGTTTTGGCTTTGAGCGAAAGAGCGATCCTTCATTGCCACCGCCCCTCTGGAGCCTGAGCAGTCGATTCGTGCAGCTGCTCGTTCTGTTACGGGCGTCCGGGTGATAGGCGGCCAGCCGTGCCGAGCGAAGCCCCGGGCCCACCCTGCCCGCGCGCCTGGCGGCTCTCTGGGGAGGTGCTCTTCATCGCGAAGAGGGTGCGGGAGGACGAGGAGGAGAAGCGGGGAGGAGTTACAGGAGGAGGAGGAGGAGGAGGAGGAGGAGGAGGATGAGGATGAGGAGGAGGAGGAGGAGGAGGAGGAGGAGGAGGAGGAGGACGAGGAGGAGAAGCGGGGAGGAGTTACAGGAGGCTTGGGAGGAAGCGCAGCGTGCGCGCGTTTGCGGTCGCGGCCGGGCACACGCGGAGGCGTTGCGTGCGTGCGTGCGAGCGAGCGAGCGAGCGAGCGAGCGAGCGAGCGAGGAGGAGGAGGAGGAGGAGGTCCCGTGTAAACCCAAGAGACATCAACGATGCTGGAATAAACCCTCCCTACAAGCTCCCTCTTCACAGGCCCCCACAAGGGTTCATTTTCACTGAGGAAACTGCCTCGTTAGAGGACAACGGTTGGAAGACCCTGAAGCATGCCAAAACACTGTTCTCGGGATTTCAATGCCATGGATCAACCTGACTGCTGCGTTTTGACGATCTTGATTCGTGCCAGAACGCCATGAGTCCTTCCCCCAACAAATTTTTGGTATGCTGATCATGGGAATCCCTGGAACTCTTGCAAATGTTGAACACGAATGTGCGCGGCGCTGAGGCGAGAGCCACCTTTTGAAAGGAAGCGCCCTCAATCCGTGAAACTCTTGCAGCTTTTGAAAACAAATGTGCGCGTCGCTGAGGCGAGAGCCACATTTTGAAGATGACCCGCCCTCAATCCGTGAAAACGAATGTGCGCGGCGCTGAGGCGAGAGTCATTTTGAAAACCACCCGCCCTCGATCCGTGAAGCCCTTGCAAAGTTTGAAAACGAATGTGCGCGACGCTAAGGCGAGAGCCACCTTTTGAAAAGAAGCGCCCTCAGTCCGTGGAACCCTTGCACATTTTCGAAACGAGTGCGCGCGTCGCTAAGGCGAAAACCACATTTTGAAAACCATCCGTCCGCCATTTGTGCAACCGTTGCCACTTTTTAAGCCTCAGGGTTTTAAGTGGTGAGAAAGTCTCAGGCGCAACGCCCAGCCCGCCCTGAAAACTGGTGTCGGGGTGCGACAGGGATAAGTTGTTCATATGGAAAAGGAATGCAGGAGGAGGAGGAGGAGGAGGAAGACGAATAATACTAATAATAATAATAATAAGAAGAAGAAGACGAATAATGATAATACTAAGAAGACGAATAATGAGAATACTAATACTAATACTAATAGTAATACTATTACCAATGATAATAATAAGAATAATAATAAGACGAATAAGACGAATAAGACGAATAATAAGAATAATAAGGCTAATAATAATATTCAGAATAATAATATTCATAATAAGAAAAATGATACGAAGAAAAAGGATAATAAGACGACTAATAATAAGAAGAGGACGAAGAATAATAATGATAAGAAGAAGAAGAGGAGGAGGAGGAGGAGGAGGAGGAGGAGGAGGAGGAGGAGGAGGAAGAAGAGAGGAGGAGGAGGAGGAGGAGGAGGAGGAGAAGGAGTGGGGGCAGCAGCAGCGACAGTGGAAGGAGGCTTGAAGAGGGGGGGGGAGACGGAGGCCGCGGCTCGGGCCCCCCGTTCTCGCACGACCTCCGAGCCCCTTGTTCTCTCCGAGGGGGCCCTCGTTCCAGCGCCGCCCGCGGCCGCAAGGCGGGGTGGAGCGACGGGAAGAAGCGGTGGTGCTGCGACCACGAGCAGGCCCCGCACGGGGGTGGGAGCTGCGGGCTGCCACCTCCCAGGAGCTGCAGGAGAGTGTGGCTGCTTCTCCCTCCTGCTCCTCCTCCCTCCGGCTCCCTCCTCCTCCTCCCTCCTGCTCCCTCCTCCTCTTCCTCCTCCTCCCTCTCCACCTCCTCCTGCCCCCCGCTTCTCCTTCTCCTCCTCCTCCTCCTCCTCCTCCTCGTCGTCCTCCTCCGTCTCCTTCCCCCCCCTTTCTTTCTCCTCCCTCCTCGCTTCTCCCTTTTCAACTTCATCCTCCTCCTCTTCATCCGTCCCCCCTTCTCCCTCCCCCTTTTTCTTCTCTTTTCCTCCTTCTTCCTCTCTCGCCCGGCTCCTTCGGCTCCGCCGCTCCCCTCCGTCGTGCCCTGCACCTCCCCGAGGATGGGGATGATGGGCACGAGATGGATACAAAGGGGCAGGAGCCAGAGGAAAGCGGAGGGGAAAGAGGTGACCGTGACGGATGCCGATGACGATGTCGGTTATGATGGCGATGTTGATGATAATGATGATGATGATGATGATGATGATGATGATGATGATGATGATGATGATGATGATGATGAATCAGATGACGATGGTGTTGATGATGATGATGATGCGACTGCTGCTGCTGATGACGAGGCGGGTGAGGACGACGATTATGATGAGGATGATGGTGATGATGCTGCTGCTGTTGATGATGCTGGTGATGGTGATGGTGATGATGATGATAATGCTGACTGATGAGATGATGATGATGATGATGATGATGATGATGATGATGATGATGATGATGATGATGATGATGCAGCTGATAATGATATTGATGATGGGTTATGAGGAGGATGATGCTGATTATTATGGAGCTGATGGGACTGTTGGCGATGATGAGTCGATGGTAATGACGATGCGGACGGTGAGGGTGACTACGACGATGCTGATGATGCGGATGATGATGGTGATGATGATGATGCTGATGATGCCGATGATGACGATACCAATGATGATGCTGATGATGCTGAAGACGATGAGAACGATAAGGACGATGCTGACGATGCTGACTATCCTGCTGCTGCTGATGAATCTGATGCTGATGGTGCTGGTGATTGTGATGGCGGTGGTGAAGCTGGTGATGAGGCTGCTGCTGCTGAGGATGATGATGGTGGCGATGAGGCTGATGGTGGTGATGATGCTTCTGATGATGGTAATGGTGATGTTGATGATGGTGATGGTGGAGGTGATGGTGGTGGTGGCGATGATGACGATGCTGGTGATGATGATGGTGATGCTGATGCCGCGACTGGTTCTGAGAATGAGAACGGGAATGAGAACGATGCTGAGGATGAGGATGAGGATGATGATGGTGATGCTG
>CAUYUJ010018875.1:0-5000 GCA_963575745.1 Prorocentrum cordatum | reverse complement strand
GGAGGCTGCGGCGTCCAGCAACACGAGGCGCCCGGGCACCCCGGTCGGCAAACTTCTCTCGAACCCGTTCGAGGAAACCCCCAAGGGCCGCGGAGTCAAAGCTCACCGCATCCACAGCCCGCTGAACGAGATGGAAGGGCTGGAGACGACAGGGACGAATCGCACGTTGGAGTTCGGGGGCACCGAGGTTTCTGGGGAGAAGGTCACCATGTTGGGGATCGCAGCCCTCCTCAAGGAACAGCTCGAGCCGGTGACTCTGGCAGTGAGTGGTCTCCGCAACGATTTCACAAAGTTGGACCACTCCGTCGTGGAGATGCGGGAGGCCATGTCGGAGCGTTTGGACACCATGGAGCAGCGTTTGAACCTGACAGACGTTCGGGTCGACAAGCTCGAGTCCTTATGCAAGACTCTGGAAGAATCTGCCGCGCCGAACATCAACGCCATGGAGTCCAAGATCTACGAGTGCATCGAGGCCTACTTGAAGAACGAGGATACGCAGCACAGTGGTAGCAATGCGTACCGGGCCACGGGCACGGACCCGCTGGACAAGAGGGCCGTGAACATGGTTATTGGAAATTTGGACGGGCTCGAGGACCTCACGAAGGCCACCGCGTGGTTGCAGGACAAGCTCTCCTACCTCAACGGCCCGGCTCCGGTGAAGGTGTACGCCAAAGGCGACTTCAAGGGCATCGTGTTCGTAGAATTCCGGTCGCCTGCACTTCGTGATCGTGCCGTGGATTTGCTCCGGAGTGCTGGCCTCACAAGCGGGGGCAAGAAAGTGTGGGCGTCGCAAGACCGCTCGCTACCGGAGAGGGCGGCGCGCAACTTCTGCCTCGGCCTGAAGCGTGTGCTGAAGGAGGAGTGGGAGGTGCCGTACACGATCTCTGTCAGTGACGAGTCGCCGCACATCGTCGAGGTAGGGGGCGAACACGCGCTGACGGCGACAGTGGTGAACAGCACGGTTCAGTACGACTGGCAGGGGGAGTGGAAGACGTGGACTGAGCTCCACGATCACCCTATGATCAAGGAGTTGGCCGTGAAATCGACGGAGCTGTTGGCGAAAGCGGCGAAGGGCATGAAAGGCACCAAGGGCGGAGGCACGGCGACCAAGGGGGGCGCGAAGGGCCACCGCGCCTAGCAAACACAGCACATGAGCAGAGTTTCACCCATAGTTTCACCCGCTGGTGGAGGTGGCGCCCCTACACCTGCTATTAACGATTTTGTTCACTCCCGAATTCAACATTGCATTGACGATATGATTTCACCTGCAGTCGGCCCTACTGCAGAGGCAGCGCCGTTATCCCGAGCAGAGCGTGCAGAGGAGTTCCGCGGCGGACGCCTTCGGCCTTGCCACCGGCAGCTCCGCGCTGGCACGTGGAATGTGGAGGGGCTCACGGAGGCAAAGTTTACGGAGCTGGAGTGGCACATGGTGTCCTTGGACATTGATGTGCTGTGCATCCAAGAGACGCATAAACCAGCTTCGGAGTATTATGTAAGAGAGACGGGGTATCTGGTCATTTTGTCCGGCTCTCCCAACCCAGACGACAAGGAGACGGCCGGCGTGGGCTTCATCGTCTCCCCGAGGCTCCGTTCAAGCATCGTGGGCTTCCGGCAGGAAAATGCACGCATGGCTTATCTGAAGATGCGGGTGCGTGGGGGCAAGGCGGTGGTCTGCAGCGCTTACGCCCCGCACAGCGGGAAGTGCTTCGAAGACCGGCAGCAATATTATTCTGACTTGGGGGAGTTTCATGTTTCTTCGCAGTGCACGGGCCGGTCATAGGTGTTTACCGGCGATTTCTGACCGAGGCTGCACCTGTCGTTTCCCACAGGAAGAGGACGACCTTTTGTGTTTTGTTTTTTTTTTTGTTTTTTTTTTATTTTTTTGGTTGTGAGTGGGTGGTTTTTTTTTTTTTTTTGTTTTTTTTTTTTTTTTGTTTTTTTTTTTTTTTGTTGTTTTTTTTTTTTTTTTTGGGGGCCCTCACGTCTTCGGCTGCCCCCGGGCTGAGCACAACCCAGCATCAAACCGCAGCCTCTTGATAGAGATGTGTGTGAATCTGAGGCTCGCCGTTGGCAACACGCACTTCGATGTTCCCGCAGACAGACAGATAACTTGCTACAATGTGGGCTGTCAGCCGTCTGACCCTCCCGAGCCACGCAATTTTGGCCAGATCGATTTTGTCCTCATGCCCGCCGCTTGGATGCATCAGCTTCGACATGTTCACAGCGACCGCTCACGAGCTCTGGCTTCGCATCACTTTCTCGTTGTGGCTGATCTGGAGATCGACGTCCCCCGGGAGCCCAAGAAGCGGCGCCCTCGACAGCTTGATCTTAAAGCGCTGAGGGGGCCGACTGGCGAGAAATTTGCACGGGCGTTCGACGCGGCGATGCTCTCGGAAACCGCGCGGGGCGACGTGGTGACCGCTACTGACCTCGAGGAGGCTATGACTCGTTCTTTCCACTCTGCCGCCGGCGACTGCATTCCCCGCCTGCAGCTCGCGCCAAAGCGCCCCTGGATCTCTGGGCAGACGCTGTCCCTGATTCAGCAGAGAACGGAAGCGAGGCTGAGCGGGAGGGTGGATCAGGAGAGACAGCTGCACGCAGATGTGAAACGCTCCGTACGCAACGACAGGTCAGCGTGGCTCGACACACTCCTCGCCACTGGGCAATGGGACCAGCTGAAGCGCCTCCGGAAGGGCTTTGCTCCGAAACAGGGACGGCTCAGGGGCAGGGGTGGAGAGCTGGTGGACTCCGACCGCCGCGCAGAGACAATGGCCGAGTATCTGAACAAGGTGCAGTGGGCCACCCGCGCCACAACGCTTATGTCCAGCGAGCCCCTTGGCGACGAGCTGAACGTGAGCGACGCCCCCATCAGCAGCGAAGAAGTGGCAGCGGCAGCCAAGCGCATGCGCTGGGGCAAAGCTTGCGGCGCTGACGGGGTGCCCGGCGATTTCTGGAAAGCTACGTGCAGGGCGGGCTCCGCGGCGCAGAGATGGGCGCTCGCATTATGCGAGAAATGCTGGCGGGAGGGGTCGGTCCCCGAGGCGTGGCACGATTCCTTGGTGACGACCATATTCAAGAAGGGCGACGCTTCCAAATGCGAGAATTATCGCCCGATCTGTCTGCTGCAGGCCGGGTATAAGCTCTTCGCCAACATCGTCCTCGAGCGCCTGAAGCAGGCCGGGGCCGAGGATCGCATCTGGCCCACGCAGTTCCGGTTCAAGTCGAGAAGCGGCACAGCTGATGCCGTCTTCCTGGCGAGGCGGCGCCTGGAAGAAGTCTGGGCGTCTAGAGATGGACAGCTCGTGCTACTGGCGCTCGACTGGGCGAAAGCGTTCGACAGCGTCATGCCCGACGCGATGATCGCGGCCCTGAAACGCTTTGGGCTCCCAGAGCGGGTGTTGAACATCGTGGGCTCGATCTACAGTGGCAGAATGTTTGCTGTGAGAGACGTGGGGCAGACGTCTTCCAGGCAGGCGCAGGGAGCGGGCATCTGCCAAGGCTGCCCGCTCTCTCCGTTCCTCTTCGTCATGGTGATGACCGTCCTCCTGGGCGACGCCCGGCGGAGCCTGGGAGATGCTGGCGGAGATATCAGTGACCTTGTTTACGCCGACGACACGTTGATTGTCGGGGCATCTGCGCTTCAGGCAGAGTCCTACATGAGAGCTATAGAGTCCGCTGGGTCCAACTACGGCCTCGTCTTCAATTGGGGCAAGCTGGAGATGTTGGCTGCGAGGTGTGAAGGGGACATCTCTAAGCCCGACGGTGGTCTCATCCCCCGCAAGGAGCACCTGGTCTACTTGGGCAGCGTGCTCTCGGCAGACGGTTCAGCCGGGCCGGAGCTCAATCGACGGCTGGGCCAGGCGAAGGCAGAATTCGAAGCATTGTGGCGGGTGTGGTCCCGTTCCACGGTGTCGACCCGGAGGAAGCTGATGATATTCGAAGCGTGTGTGCAGACGAAGCTGCTTTACAGCCTCCACACCACCTGGCTGAAGAAGCAGGAGCTGGCCAAGGTGGACGCGTTCCACGTGAGGTGCCTCCGGCGCATTCTTGGCATTGGCCACTCGTACTGGAGCAGGGTGACCAACGCCAGCGTGCTGCAGCTGGCGGGGCGGATGAAGCTGAGCAGTGTCTTACTCCAGAGGCAACTGTGTTTGTTTGGACAGATAGCAAGATGCGCGGGAGGGCACCCTCTCCGAGACGCTATTTTTGACCCTCCGCCCCCCTCCCCCTCCCCCTCCTCCCCTTCCCCCTCCCCTCGCCCCTCTCCCCCGCGCATACTAAAACAGCCGCCCGTCGCTAGGAAGAGAGGTCGTCCTAGGCAGACGTGGGCCGGAGAAGTCGGCAGGCACGCCGCTGCCGTCTGCGACGATTGCGGTTTTCCCAAAGAGAATATAGATGTTATCCCAGCAGACAGCTGGAAGACAGCTGTGCGGAGGTATTGCGCGCCACGCTAGCTTGTCTCAACTGCTCATGTGCTTGTCACGAGGCTTCGCAACAACAACAACAACGTGGTGTCACTGCGCCGGGCCCCTCAGCAGGCCTCGAAAGTGGCGACAGTTTCACAGATCGCAGCCCCCAAGGGATGGCGAGGTCTCGTTTGAATATGCCCGTGGCGTAACTGTGCAGGGCCCCCCAGCAGGCCTCGAAAGTGGCGACAGTTTCACCGATCGCAGCCCCCCCAGAGATGGCGAGGCCTAATTTGAATCCGCGCGTGGCCCTCACTGTGCTGGGCCCCCCAGTAGGCCTCGAAAATGGCGACAGTTTCACAGATCGCAGCCCCCCAGGGATGGCGAGGTCTAATTTGAATCCGCCCGTGGCCCTCACTGTGCTGGCCCCCCAGCAGGGCTCGAAAATGGCGACAGTTTCACAGATCGCAGCCCCCCAGGGATGGCGAGGTCTAATTTGGATCCGCCCGTGGCCCTCACTGTGCTGGGCCCCCCAGCAGGCCTCGAAAGTGGCGACAGTTTCACAGATCGCAGCCCCCCATGGATGGCGAGGTC
>CAUYUJ010018874.1:191793-193344 GCA_963575745.1 Prorocentrum cordatum | reverse complement strand
GTAGTAGTAGTAGTAGTAGTAGTAGTAGTAGTAGTAGTAGTAGTAGTAGTAGAAGTAGTATTATTATTATTAGTAGTAGTAGTAGTAGCAGTAGTAGTCGTAGTAGTCGTAGTAGTCGTAGTAGTCGTAGTGGTAGTAGTCGTAGTAGTAGTAGTAGTAGTAGTAGTAGTAGTAGTAGTAGTAGTAGTAATAATATTACTTCGACTACTAATGATAATCGCAATAAGAAGAAACAGACACATCAACATAAACTCTTGGAGGTCCGCACGGATTTCTTTGGTCTGCGCCGGACCCCCTTCCCTGGCACGCGGAACGCGCCAAGGGCGGCGCCGAAAAAGCCGCCAGGGGGGCCCCAGCGCGGGCCCAGGAAATACGCGCAGAGCGCCAAAAGTTTATGTTTATGGCGTTTTTTCTTCGATCTTCAGCAGGAAGAACAATCAACGTTATCGTGAACTTACGCTCCACGTCGATTTCTTGGATCTGCGCGCTGGGCCCCCCCTCCTTGGCGCGCGGGGCGTGCCAAGGGCGGCGCTGGAGGCGCCGCCAGGGGGCAGCCCAGCCCCTGTCCAAGACATCAGCGCGGACCCTCGATTTTGTTTTGTTTTGTTTTTGTTGTTCTGTTGATGCCGTGTCTCCTTTTTTCGACCCTTATGCCCTCCGCCCCCCCCCTCGGGTCGGACGGAGGGGGGGGGTGTAGTCAAGTTGAGCAGGGACCGACCGTTCAGGCAATCCTATAGGCCTACAGCGACAGGTTCTTAGAACCCATACATTTTCGAACAACAAAAACAGTGTTCTTATAACACAAGCCCGATGCGTCACAACAGGACAGCCCCAGCCAGATCGGTTCCAAAGACATGTCGTGCAGACCACGAAACGTTCTCAGAACATTCTCTGGTGGGCCTATAGGCAAGCCAGGACGCCTCGCCACTGCTTGATCAAGGGGGTGAGCGAATCAGCTCCAGCAGCTGGCTTCCCTGGCGCCCAGAAATGCGCCCAGTGGCGGGGCCGAGGCCGGCTGCGCGTAGCAGCTTTCGCAGGCCCCCCTCCTTCCTCCTCCTGCTCCTCCTCCTCCTCCTCCACCTCCTCTTCCTCCTCCTCCTCCTCCTCCTCGTCTTCCTCTTCCTCCCTCTCCTTGTCGGCTGCACGCAGGAGTGGCCCCGGGCAAGAGGGACCTCTGGTGCGCGGCTTACGGGGGGAACCGTGGAGGCGGTGAGCAAGGACCGACCGTGCCGGCAATCCTGTAGGCCTACCACGAGATGCTCGTACGTAGAACCCAAGCGCGTTCTAAGAACAAAAATGAGGTTCTGAGAAGATAAGCCCAAACAAGGCAGTCTCAGCCAGAAACGTCCTAAGAGCACTGCGTGCAGACCACGAAAGCTTCTTAGAACACTCTCTGGTGGGCCTATAATAGGCAAGCAAGGACGCTTCGCCACTGCTCGAACCCACGCGCGCAAGACGCCACTACTAAATCGCGTCCGTCGATCGGGGGGCCCCAGCGGGCCCGCACCAAAGGGCACTTCGGCGAAAGGCCACTCTTACGTATTTTCGACC
>CAUYUJ010018874.1:156793-189293 GCA_963575745.1 Prorocentrum cordatum | reverse complement strand
AGGCGCGGATCCAAGAAATCCGCGCGGAGCGCGAAAAGTTCATGTTTATGTGTTTTTTTCTTCTTCGACCAAATGCCCCAAATAGCGAAAAACCTCCCGTCGTGATTGTTTCATGATCCGATGGGGTATGTGCTCGTGGATCGGCGAGGGTGCAATCGGGCTGCTAGAAGAAGGAGCGCTACATCAAGAGGAAACCCCTTTTGGGCCCCCAGAAGCGCCTGCGCGCACGAGGAGCGCCAGAGAAACATCACAATGAACGGACCCAAGGGAACATCGAGCCCCTTCCTAACCCAAACTGCTCCTTATTTCAGCGTCTTGGCTGTAGTGGAGGGGGGGGGAAACAGGACCATGACCAGGACTGTACGAGAAAACGCCGTGCCGATCATGGTCACCGTCGATCTTGGTCAGCGACGATTCGTGGCCCATCCTCGCGAATAGGCGACGGCCGACGTGGACCACGACCGAGATCGGCGTCGACGCGATCCCGCGACGTCCTGGCCATGAGGAGGAGGAGGAGGAGAAGGAGGAGGAGGAGGAGGAGGAGGAGGAGGAGGGGCGAGGAGGAGGAGGGGGAGGAGGGGAGGAGGAGGAGGAGGAGGAGGAGGAGGAGGAGGAGGAGGAGGAGGGGGCGAGGAGGAGGAGGAGGAGGAGGAGGAGGAGGAGGAGGAGGAGGAGGAGGAGGAGTAGGAGGAGGAGGGGAAGGAGAAAGAGGAGGAGGAGGACGAGGTGAGCTTCGGATCTCGCCGCCGAGCACCGGCGCGCCCGCCAGCCGGCCCTCGGGGCCCTCCGAATCCGCCTCGCTGGCTGCACGCGAGAGTGACCCCACGGGTAAGAGTCAGCTCAGGCATGTCCCCCTACAGGCGGATCTTGGACGAAAAAGGGAAAACACAACACATAGTCTAGAATCTTCTCAAAATAAAAAATAAATCGTCCCTCAACTATTTTCTAATCAGTTGTTGGATTCTTCCCCTGTAGAGGGACATGCTGGACTTGAGCGACCTTTGGTGCGCGGCTCCTTGGGAACCGCGCGGGGGGTCCGAACACGAGCGCGCAAGACGCTCCTATACCGCATCGCGCTCGGCGATCCACGGGGGGGCCCCAGTGGGCCCGCACCGACGTCTCGAACAAATCTGAAGGGGCCCTGGGACACACAAATCAAAAGATCCCCCATACTTTCTCAGGTTCCCGATCTTTTCCCATATCTTCTGAGATCCGACGTCTCGAAAACATAGCAAGAACGTCGCGACGAATCACGACCGGAGCCCCGGACCCAATCTTTCAACGTCCCTCCCCGAGCCGGATCGAGCTGCGAGGGCCCCGGGGCACGACGTCGAGCGGACGCGCCCGGCCCGAAAACGCGGAGCCGCGCCAGGACCTCGGGCTCCGGCGAAGGGCCCGTGCCGAGACCCCCGACGCCATGCTTCTCTCAGGACGTCCACCCCCAAAGGTCTCGCCCGCTCGACCCCCCACGACCGGCTTCTCGTCCCGAGCCGTCTTCCGGCCGGCCCCGAGGCCCGGTGGGCGCCCCCAGAGGCCGAAACTGGCGACAAACCCCCCGTCGCGATGTTCTTCCCGGACGTGCGACGTCCGGATCTTTTCGGGACGGCGTCCCCGGAAGTCCAGACCCTTTCCCCAGGGCCCGCTTTCATCCCTAGTCGTTCTTTGACGGTCCCGGGGCCTGGCGAGGGCCCCCATATGGGCCGAAAATAGCGAAAATAGCGATCTCTGGGGGGTCTGGGTCTCAGGGCCCGGCGAACCCTGAGATCCGACGTAGCGAAAACATTGCAACATCGTGCAAATCCGCGCCCGTAACCCCGGACCCCATCTTTCTGCGTCATCTTTCAAGCCGGATCGATCTGCGAGGGTCCCGGCGCCCGACCTTGGGCGAAAACGCCCGGCTCGAAAAGATGGGGTCGCCAGGATCTCAAGGAAGGGCCCGTCTCGCGTCCCCAGAAGTCTGGACCCTTTCCCCGGGGCTGGCTTTTCATCCCGAGTCGTTCTTTGCCGGTCCCGGGGCCCAGCGAGGCCCCCAGGGGCCGAAAATAGCGAAAACCTTGCTGTCTCTACAATAAAAAAGAAAGCATCAACAAACAACACAACAAATACTAACAACAACAACAACAACAACAACAACAACAACAACAACAACAACAACAACAACAACAACAACAACAACAACACCAACACCAACAACAACAACACCAACACCAACACCAACAACAACAACAACAATCACAACAACAACAACAACAACAACAACAACAACAACAACAGCAACACTAATACCAATACTACTACTACTAATAATACAAACAATAATAATGATGGAAATAACAACAATAATAATATTATTATTTTAAAAATGATACTTAATAGCAGTATTAATGATGATAATAAACATAATAATAATGATTGTGATATCAAGAAGAATAATACTACTACTCATCAGCATAATACTACTAATAATAGTAATACTAGTAATACTATTACTATAAATAATGATGCTACTAATATTAATGACAACAATAATAAGAATCATCATCATCATCATCATCAGCATCATCATCATCATCATCATCATCATCATCATCATCATCATCATCATCATCATCATCATCATCATCATCATCATCATCACGACGCGATCACGTCTGGGTTCACCACGCAAGGGGGTCTGGGCCTCGTGGCCCCGCGAAGGGCCCCTCTCGCGTCCAGCCGAGCCTCGTCGCTGGACGCGGCGGCCCCGCCCGCGCCGCCCGGCGCGCCCGCCGGCGAGCCGCCGGGGCCCTCCGAGTCCGCCTCGTCGCTGGAGGCGCTCCCCGGCGGCGGGCTGCGGCGTCGCGTCGGGCTGCGGCTTCCCCGCCGCGGTGGGCTGCGGCTCCCCTTCGGGGAGGCGCTGGCGTCCTCTGGAGCCAGGGGAGGGGGAGGAGGCGGAGGAGGAGGAGGAGGAGGAGGAGGAGGAGGAGGAGGACGACGAGCAGGGGGAGGAGGAGGGGGAGGATGGGGAGGGGGAGGTGCAGGAGAAGGAGGAGGAGGAGAGAGGAGGAGGAGGAGGAGGAGGAAGAAGAGGGAGGAGGAGGAGGATGGGGAGGGGGAGGAGGAGGAGGAGGAGGAGGAGAGGAGGAGGAGGAGGAGGAGGAGGAGGAGGATGGGAGGAGGAGGAGGAGGAGGAGGAGGAGGAGGAGGAGGATGGGAGGCGATGCCGTCCCGTGCTTGAAGTCCGATCGACGTCAAAAGCGTCTTCTCGAGCGCTGCGCAAAGTGGTGGGGGGGGGCGATGACATGCATGGGGGGGAGGACCTTGTACAAGGAGTGCCCTGAGATCCTGGCGACTCCACTTTTTCGAGCTGGGCGCGTTCGCCCAATGTCGTGCCCCGGGGGCCCTCACGGCTCGATCTGGCTCGGAAAAAGACGCAGAAACATTGTGTCCGGGGCCCCGGTCGGAATTTCTCGCGATGCTTCAACTTTTTCGAGACGTCGGATCTCAGGGTAGGCACATCTGACACTGAACCTCTGGAAGAAGAAAGAATGGCGCTCCACGCGGATATCTTGGATCTGCGCTGGACCCCCCTCTCCGGCGCGCGGTTCGCGCCAGGGGCGGCGCCGGAGGCGGCGCCGGGGGGGGCCCAGCGCGGATCCAAGAAATCCGCGCGGAGCGCCAACAGTTTATGTTTGTAGCGTTTGTTCATATTCGAACCTCACACCTGACACTCAACCTCACATCTTCTGCTCACCCTTTACATTGCATCCCTCTGACTCTTCGGTCGCGCTGCCGAGCACGCCCGTGTCCCGATCGAACTTGGAGCAAAAGACCTCGCGGCCGCGATCTCAACGCTTACTCGGGGGTCGAAGTCGTTTCGTGGCACTCGGATGCCCGGCGCGCCTATCGGAAGGGAGCGGGGGAACAAAGAAGGAAACCGTGATGTCCGTCAACGTCTACACAATCCTCTCCAAAAGATGGGAAACCTAGACTCCTCAACCATTCCGGAAATTCATAACATCGCAGCCCCCGGGAGCGAGCCAGCAATTACAATGTCTGCTTTGCGGGCGCTGCTTGATGAGAAACTCCAGCCTGTCAAAAACGATGTGGTGGACCTGAAGGAACACATGTGCAATTCCAGAAACCGAGTACGCGAGAACGAGGAGATGGTGAACATAAACATCGATAACATTGCAGCAGACCTTGCTGAGTTCAAGGCATGCTGTGAAGAACGTTTGTCATCTATGGAAGTTGTGACCACGTCTGAAAACATGAAGGTTTGGTTGCAGGACCTCCAAGACAAGATTGACAGGATGGACGCGTCCACGGCTCCCCCTAAAGAGTCGGACAGTCATGTCTCACTTGTCAGCGGTGGTTTGGATTCTTTGGTGAATCTGATGGGGCCAAGCAGTGGGTCCGAGACGTATTATGGAATTCGTGGGGCCCCTAACCATCAGATATGTACATCAAGGGAAGGGCTCGTATTCGCAAAATTCGCTTCGCAGACGGAGAGGGTCCAGGCCGTTGAGATCATGCACAAGTCTATTGTTGGGAACATGCAGGTATAACCAAAGGCGGCGGCAAAGGCGAGGCGAAGGGTAGCGAGGCCACGCGCCACTAGGGACAGCTCCGGTCGAGCCGAGTTTCACCCCGTGTGCAACATGGGACCCTGCGCGTCTGTAGCAAGAGCGCTCGGTTGAATGACCCAGCGCATATTGCAGAACCGATGGGCGAGCTACACAGCATAATGCGGAATATCGTTCTAAGGCAAACCAGAAAGGGTCCTATGAATGAATGAGTCCTTTGAGCGCACTTTTGAATGCCCAGCTACGCCACGGTGAACGAAGGCGGCAAGCTGGCCGAATGCCGTCCCCCTGCGGCCTGCAGGCGGCGAAAGAGTCCGACGAGCGCGGCTCTGAATACACATGGGCAATGAAAAGATCTCTTGGGCACGAGCACCAGATCCACTTCATCTTCGTCAGTCGGTGGTTGGAGGCGGTCAAGGGGTGCCCGCGCGCGCGTCGTCGGCGCCCAGACGGCGACGTGAAAGACGACGACGACGAGGACGAGGACGACGAGGACGAGGGTACAGCAAATCCGGCGGAGCTCAGATTCCAGTCCGGCGGCGCGCGCCCGAGAGGAAGCGCGCGCGAATGGCTGCGGGGGGGGCCCCGCGAGCGACGGCGAGAGCGCATGCCGTTCAAGATTGGCTCGCGCGGTTCAGGGTTCGCCTCCGCACGCTTTGGTGAAGGGGCCCAGGAACGCACTAATACATGCACACAATTACCAGGATTCCCTACATTTTCTCATGTGTTTCTGGATTTTCGTCTTTCCCCCCACTTCCCACATGTTCCCAGATCTTCCTGGGAACTGACGATTCTGTACTCTTTGTGTCTGTGTGATTCTTTCCCTCCTGATTTTTCCGATCTGGAGCGCGTCACCCGAGCGAGCGCGACGAATGCGGCGGCGGCCCCGGGGGGGCATGGAACGACAAGTTCTGGAGCGCTGCTGAGTTCCAGTCCTCGCTGGCGCAACGGCCCCTCCCCCGCCGCACTCTCTCCGCACTCCTCCCCCTCCTCCGCTGCGTTCCTCCTTCTCCTCCCCTTCCCCCCGTGCCGCTCTTCTCCGAACTGCTCCTCCCGCTCCTCCGCGGCGTTCCTCGTCCTCCCCCGCGCGCGCTCGGTCGCGCAGGTCCGCGGGCAGCTCTCCGGGGAGATGCGGGAGCAGGTGCGCAGGAGGGGCCCAGCGATGCAGGACCGACGGGGCCGAGCGGATGCTCTGGGAGTCCAAGGATTCGGGTCAATGAGGTGAAGGGGCCCTGGGACAACCACCTACAGGGACACAAATCACCGGATTTCCCATGTTTGCACATATTTTCTGGGCTTTCGTCTTCCCCCCCACGTCCCATATTTTCCATAATATTTCCTGGGAATCGACGATTCGTTGTGCCTGTGTGTTTTCCCCCCCCCCTGATTCGACTAGTTGCGCTTTCTTCTCACGCGCAACAAGCGGCGGGCTCCTCCAGCTGACCCCTCACCGCAACAATTTGCAAATCTTTTTGCGGATATGTTTGCTTCCGACTGGGTCACGACGCAAGCGTCAACTCGATGACGGAAGATGCGCAACGTTGCCAGCAACGGGGACTCGAGGATGCTCCTGAATTCCCCGTGGGCGAGCTGAAACACGCTCTGCGTAAGATGCGTTGCCTAACGTGCCAGGACGAATACAGCTCAGGGGTTGAGATGCTGGAGTGTGCATCCGGCACAATATTGAGGCTTGTGCTAGGCCTGTTCAACAACATCCCGCGGACGGGCGCAGACGTTCCGAACTGGCACGACAAGCTGTTCGTGATGCCCCCGAAGAGAAAGACAGGAGAAAACCCGGCATCTGGCGATTCATCGCCATCTTGCGGACAACGTAGAACGTATCCTCAAAATGTGTCTACGAACGGTTTAAAGGGCACCTCGAAACAAAACAGCCGCCAGACTAAGTAGGCTTCCAGAAGCAGCACTCAATCAACGATGATTTCGCCGTGCTAGAGAACGTGTGCGGCAAATCTCTGGAATGGAATATTCCATGTTGGGTGGCAAGCCTTGATATTGCGAAAGCTGTCGCCAGGATCGAGTATCCTGCTCTGTTCGAGGCCTTGCGCGTGCAAGGTGTGGACCAGTCGTGCATACCTCTGGTTTCGATGCTGTACAATCATCAGACGTGGCATGTCACGTGCAAGGCTCGCGGCGCTTCGGCATCAACCGAGATGTCGAGCAAAGCGACGACATCAGCCTCATGTTGTTCAGCGCCGGCTTTGAGCTCGCACTCTCAAGGTGGAAGCTCTCTCTTGGCAGTCGTGGACTTGACGTGGGCGGAGTGTCAGGCGAGACGCTCACCAACGTCCGATTCGCCGACGACCTAATTGTCTATGCCACATTCAGCAACGAATTGTGCGACAACAGGGTCCCAGTGCGTTGAACTCCGCCGTGCTGCTGCGCTTGTCAATGCGACGAAGACGAAAGTCTTGACGACTTTTCACCTTACTGGGCCGGCGCACGTCGAGATCGGCAGCGCCATGGTCGAAATTTTGTTTGGCAGCGATACTCACTCATATTTGGGATGGAAGAGCCGGGGTCCCTGCGTCAACGCGCTGACGTCGAGTTGTCGCAGCGGTTCCAGACAGTTTTTGGGCAAGTTCCAGGAACGGCGGACCATTCTTACAGACAGACGGATTTCCATTCCTCGTCGCCTCGAGCTCTTCGATTCCGTCGTGGCGCCTACGTTGCTGTCCGGTCTGCCAACGCTTGCCCCGGCGACGCGCCAAAAGGAGCAGCTGGGCGTTCTGCAGCGACGCGTACTGCGCTCGATTGTAGGCTGGGTGCGGCTTCACAGCCAAGACTGGTACATCACGATGCGTAGAATTAGGTCGGGCGTGTCCCCCTACAGGCGAATTTTGGGCGAAAAATTAAAAAATGCCCCGGAAATGCCCCACCATTGTGTAAAAAACCTATGGAAATCGTCCCCAAACTATATTTTTTGACGATTTTCAAGCAATCCTCCTGTAGAACGACACGCCCGACTTAAGCGTAGACTGAGCGACCGGGTCGACAGGGCTCTGAGATCCTTCCCGGTTCGGAGCTTGCCAGGGAGCGCTTGGCCCACCTGCAGTGAAGCTTCGCCGGTCCGCTCGGACAGGATCTGGAGCCCGCCAGCTACCTGTGCCGGGGCAGGCCGTGGACGAGGTCGTCCATCATGTCGTTGGGGCGATCAACTACAAAGGCACTCGCTTGTCCAAATTGGCGAGCCTTGCTGCGCCGCTGTTCGAGGCCAGAGGGAATGGCGTGCGCAGGCCGAGGGGCCCTCGAGGGCCCCCGATCTGTGGACACTCCCTGAGATCCGACGTTGCAGAACACTGATGCAACAAACAGGTCACGACCAGAGCCCTGCACCCCATCTTCCTGCGTCGTTTTTCCGAGCCGAATCGATCGGCGAAGGGCACGGGGCCAACCAAAAACTGGGCGACAAACGCCCGTTGTGAAGCAGGGCAGCGCCAGCCAAGGGCGACAAACGCCCGTTGTGAGACAAAAACTGGGCAAGGGCACTGGGCCAACCACAAACTGGGCAACGCCAAGATCTCAAGATGTTCCTCACCCCTCCCGTCTGTCGCCGCCCCACCTACCCAGGAGAGCCCAGAATCGAATCGATAAGTCAAATCGGCAATCGACATGAATCGGATCGGCGGAAATCGGCAGCCAAGTCGTGAGGAGTCGAATCAGCGGAAATCGGCTGAGTAGTAAGGGCTCATCGAGGAATCGGAGCCCAGATCGGAATCCGAAGTCGAATCGAATCGGAATCTGAATCCATCGAAATCGAAACGAATCGACTCGGAGGAATTGAACCAAACCCTGTTATCGCCCACCATTACTCGACGCCCGATCCTCTCCCCCTCCCCGCCCTCAGGGCACGCCGCCCAAAAAAACGGTCAGGAAGAGGGGGCCGTCGCACAGTGGCGCGGGCCACGTGCTCGGACGAGGAGGAGGAGGGAGGGAGGGAGGGAGTGAGGGAGGGAGGGAGGGAGGGAGGGAGGGAGGAGAACGAACGAACGAACGACTCTGCAGAGGGGTGCCAGATGATCCTGCCGTAACGCGGGGAACTCCGAAGCAAAAATAATGTAAGCTCCGAACTGACTCCCTTCTAGAGGGCGCGGTGACTCAATATATACTGGTCACGCGTGGCACTAGGTGCACTCTGCTCCCGCCCACCTTACCCCACCTCGGCTGGAGGGCCCCAAAGCTTTAAAGGCAGGGCTCGGCCGTGGGGACGTGGGTCGAAACGGGGACAAAACTTCGAGGCGCCAAACAGACAACGCAGAGCAGGGAGGCCCAGCATTATCAGTCAGAACCTCACCTCTCGAATTTCAGGAAACAAGCCCGCTACGACTCAGGCAAGCTCGAGCGGCCCCGAGGGGCCACAGAACACACAAAGCTAAAAAGTTACGGCCCTGGGGGAGGGCCTTCGCGCTTTCTGAGACCTAGAAGACCCATGACTCTGATGAGAGGGATCGGGGGAGTGGGAGGGGGAGGAGACAGGTCGGGAGAGGCGGAAGCGACGGCGAGATTATTCGGCCTAATCGAAGTCATCGAACCAGGAGTAGCCGAACTCCCTGAAGACGTGGCCGAGGGAGGAGGTCGAGTAGCTCTCTGGGGTCTCGGAGATCTTGATCTCCCCTCCGTCAGAGCCGCCCTCAGGGAAGCTGCCAAGGTAAGTGGACGAGAAGGGGTGGCTCTCAACGGCGTGGTCAAAGTCGCCAATCGACCAGTCGATAGCCTCTGTGGTGCGAGCCCCAGTGCTGCTTCGGACCCGCTAGGCCGGTACTCTCTGCTCTCTCGAGTCCCCTCGGAGAGTGAGCAGTGCGTGCCTGCGGGCCCTGGCAGGTCGGACCTGCAAGGTCGGTACCCTCTGCCTCCGAGCTGCGGCTCAGGAGGTGAGCAGTGCGTGCCTGCAGGCCCTTCTCTCCTCGCTGCCTCCAGCAGCCTGGCTACTACTGCGCGTCGAGGTGAATCTGCAGCAGCCTGGCGTTGTGGGAGCGTGGTGGCGCTCCGTGCTTGTGAACTCCTCCGAGCTGAACCAGAGCGGCTACGACTGTGTCCTCTATGCCTGTCGCTTTGGCCTCTATCCAAATCTTGACTTTGTCCTGCGCGTGAGTCGTCTGCAGCCTGCAATGCCGAACCTGGTCGGCCAGCTCTCCGTTGGAAGCAGGTGCGGCCTTCATGCGATCCTGGTACTCCTTGATTAGCCTCGCGTTGGCCTGGCCCACCTTGTCTCCCTGTCCAACGAGTGCGCCCGCCAGCGCAACCCACACGTGCGGATGGGGGATCCCCAGCGCCTCTAACTCGGGGACGGGGTCGCCGTTCTTGAGGGCGGCCTGATTCGCCTCTCGAAGTCTCTTGGCCTCCTGCCCGTAGTACCGCGCCGTGAGCATCATCGACTGGGGCACATCGTGGTTGGCAGGGAGCTGGACGTGACGGAAGATGGCCGACTCGAGGGCGTTGATCGCCTGCTCGTGCCTGAGGGACATGCGCATCAGGATGGGCATCATCTGCTGCACCTGTGCGATCGGGATGTGCGGTAGGTTCCTGACGTCGTCTTCTCTCAGCCCGTAGTGGTTGTCGGTAGCGCCCCACACGTCGATCTGCAGCGGGGGCTGACCTGCTCCTGGCGTCGCGGCCGCGGGGCCCGCTCCCCGCTGCTGCGATGGGGCTCCCCGAGCGCCTCGTCCTCGGCGGTCTCCACTCCGAGTCCGATCTCCTCGCCCTCCTTCGAGATCGCGTCGCCTCTGTTCCGTCCCAGTGGCGAGAGCCCGCTCCGCCAGGTTCGACATCCAGCACAAGATCTGGGGCGGGCGGCGCGTGGGCTTCTCGGATGTGTGTCTGAAGTGCCTGCAGCGTCTGAAACGGCTCTTGAGCCAGTGTGGCCTCGGCCATTCCCTCTCTGAAAGCCTCGTGTGCTGACTCTGGATCCACGCAGATCGGACAGTGGAGGTCATCGGGCACAACCAGGGGGGGTGAATACGCACTGAAATCTGTGAGGCAACGGCGACGGCGAAGTGACTGCACCACGTGCCTCTTGGCCAGCACCACAGACGAGAAGGTAGAGGAGCAGTAACAGCACTGGTTAGTCACCACAAGCTGGTGCATCGGGACCCTGATCTTGTGCGACGGGTGGTGGCACTGATGTGCTCTCAAGGCCGCTCTGGAGTAGAAGACGTGCCCACAGGGGTCCCCGTTCTCGCCTGGGAGGTCACAGTAGTATTCTTGAGGAGGGGCTTCAGGGACTGGTGGAACCTCTGGTGGTACCCCGTGCTGAGGAGGAGGCCGAAGGGGTCCTTCCTGCTCCTGTTCCCAATAGGCCTTCCGAAAACCCTTGATACTCACGCTCTTGAAGTGGCACGCGACGCGGTAGTTCGTGAAGATGTCCCAGATCGAATAGCCTCTTGCCAGGAACTGGCGCCCAGTGGGGATGACCGAGAGGAGCTTGATATCCTGCTGGAGCTGGAGGGCCCACGGGTTAGCGCCAGGCCTAATCCAACCGTCGGGGGTGAACGTCGGAGACTCGCCCAGCGAAGTAAAGTGCCCGAAGAGCGCCGCAACAACCTGAACCGAGTCTGCGGGATTCACCGCCAGGCGCTGCCAGTAGCCGAGGCGCCTGATCAGAAGCTCTGTCCTCGAGTCAGCGATGCGCAACCTCTTGTGCATGACTCTCGCCGATGGTGTCCGAATCCTATCTCCCTCTGGCCCTATTCTCCTGGCAACACCCCTCATCGCCACCTTCGCGAATCCCAAGATCACCGAGTCAAGCTTGGCATAGTCTTTCTTACCTAGGATATAGACCTCGAGGCCCGAGTAGGCCGCACTGTGGATAATTCCCAAGTAAGCCATCCTCTTAAGCTTCAAAGACGAGTGCTGGTTCTAGAACCTCCCGAGCTTGGTCCAGGCAGAGCGCGTAGCGTCTACACGAAGTTTTACTTCCGCTCCCGAACCTCCCGTCAAGTGCTCCAGTCCTCCGAGGTAGATGGTTTCAGCTCGAGTTTGCCCTGGGAACTGGACGAGTCCTGAGAGTACGGCCCTTGTAGCCGTGTATCCTCCTGGGCCGACAAAGACTGGGAGGATGATCTCCTTGTCTACATTCTGAGCGAACCCTCCTATCTCCTCGAGCTGATCTGACAAGATACGAGACGACAATTTTGCCCTCTCCGCTGCGTGGACGGGGTTGCCATTCGGCAGCGGCAGGGTCTGCGATACGTCGTCGGCGTAGTCGCGCATGGAGATGTCGATCTGCTCGGAGTGGATGGGCGAGTCAATCAGCGTCGCCGCCTCCATCATCGGTACAGAGCCGCCACTCTCCGTCTCTAAGGTGGCCTGGGTGCCCTGCAGGAGGATCTGGTTCCACACCTCCAGCGGCTTGACGAACGACCGCACGAACAGCTCACACGCATTGCCGTCGCCCATGCCCGTGCCGTGGGTGGGTTGGAAGAAGCCTTTTTCTTCTCCTGCCTCAACCTCAATGACGGCCTCGCGAATCCTCTGGTGCAAGAAGAGTTGGTCCTGCATGTCGGGGATCACTTCCCCAATCACCTGCTCCAGGATGTCGTGATCTGTCGAGGGGAACGCATTGCTCATATCTTTCTTGATCTGCAGGTGCGAGACGAGCTTCTTTCGTAATCTCCACGAGTGAAGTTTAGCCACCAGCTGAGCGCTCTGCCTCGACCTGTGCGCTGCATATCCATGTGCGTGCAATGGAAGTCTTGGGCGTTCGTGTCTTACAAATATGCCTCTGTACCAAGCTTTGCCGAACGGGCAGTAGCAGTGAATGAGTCTCATCGCTTTGGTGCCCCTCTTGTCATTACCCTTGCTCAACTGGAACGTCTTTGACCAGTGCCACTGGTAGGGTGTGCGACACGTATTCCGAATCTGCCTCAGTATCTCGGAGGGAGGAGGAGGAGGAGGAGGAGGAGGAGGAGGAGGAGGAGGAGGAGGAGGAGGAGGAGGAGGAGGGAGGAGGAGGAGGAGGAGGAGGAGGAGGAGGAGGAGGGAGGAGGAGGAGGAGGGAGGAGCCCTGCCCACCCTCACGCAACGTCCGAGGTCCTCGCAGTCGTCGATGAAGCCGGGCGGCCTGTCGGGGCGCAGGCCGAGCGGCGCAGGGGGCTCCTGTTAGCATGAGGCGGGTCCTGTGGGAAGCGGAGGGTTAGGTCGGGCGCGTCCTCCTACAGGCGGACCTTGGGCGAAAACTGAAAAATGGTCAAACCAATAGTTAAACCTGGTCAAAAATATCAAACCAACATCGTCCCCAGACTATTTGTTTGACTATCTGTGCATACTCCTCCTGTAGAAGGACAGGCCCGACTTAAACGGAGGGCGACGAGGTCCATGCAGATCCCCTGCCCCAGACCTGGCCGATCCCAGGCCCACGATCGGTGTAGATGCCCCTTGGCGATGCCGGGAGGGCGCCGCTGATGGGCCCAAGACAGGCCAGGCCAAGGGCAGTGGGCACAGATCCTGTCGCCCTGGGACGGGCCCTGGACCCCAGGGCCTCCTTCCAAGACGAGCTCTTCATCCGGGGTCGCTTGCTGACAGCGCCGGGGCCGGTGGAGGGCCGTGAGGGGGAGGAGGAGGAGGAGGAGGAGGAGGAGGAGGAGGAGGAGGAGGAGGAGGAGGAGGTGGAGGAGCAGGAGAAGGAGAAGCAGGAGGAGGAGATGGAGGAGGAGGAGGGAGAAGGAGGAGGAGGAGGAGGAGGAGGAGGAGGAGGCGGAGGAGGGCCGCGATAGCCCGCACACGGCCAACCAAAACCTCATGGCCCTCTTCCCTCGAGGACCCGCTTCCCTCCCGGCGATCTCTGCAGGCGGGCGGCGGCGGCGCCGCCGCGGCTGGCCGCGCGGCCAGCAGCCGCTCCTGAGGGGCGGCGACAGTCCAGACCCCCTCGCGACGCGAAGAGAACTGGGGAATCCGTGGGCGCCCGCGGATTCAAAAGTTCTCTTCACGTCGCGAGGGGGTCCTGGCGTGTGACGGCACAGCGACAGTGGATCCAAGAGTTCGTTTCGTCGCTCACTTAAGTGAGCGACGAAAAGAAGGGGGTGTCTGACGTGAGATGGCACAGCGACCTTGCGCGGTGGCCCTCGCGACGGCCGCCGGCGCGGCACGCCACGTCAGGGCGGGGGCGCCTGCGCGCGCGCAGGCAGCCTGCGCGCCAACGTCGGTGCCAACGACCCCGTGTTTCTTTTTTTTGTTTTCCTTGCGTCGGCCAAGCGGTGCAAGACGGCCAGGCGCCAGTCAAAGCGACCGTCGGCATGTACGGGAGGCGAATTGCCAAGACCCCCGACTTCATGATTTGTTCATCACGTCGACTCCCAAAAAGTCTCGACCCATTCCCTGGGGTCGGCTTTTCACACGGAGTCGTTTTCTGACGGTCCCGAGGCCCGGTGAGGGCCCCGCGAGGCCGAAAGTAGCGACACCTCCCGCTGTGATCTTCTCTTGGCTCGAGGGGACCTGGGTGAGGCACGAAGGCGAAAGAGAGAAGAAGGCGAGACGAGGAGGCGAACGCAGGCGAATGGAGGCACGAAGGCGAGAGAGACAAGGCTGCGAGACGAGGAGGGGCCGGGCCAGACCTGGGGAGGCCGGCGCGGGAGCACCGAGGGAGAACGTGCGGGCCACGTCCGAGCAACAGGGCCACCAGGACGTGCCGCAGAAGCACTTGTCCCGCCGGCGGCGAGGCAGAGCTGGCCGCACCAGCGACGGAGCTACACGGGGGCACCGAGAGGCGAAGTGGCCAGCGTGCAGGAGCGGGGAAAGGAAAGACGGGGCGGCCGCGGGGTAGGGGGGGGAGAAGAGGCCGTCAGGTGCGGACGGATCATTCACTATTGAAGGCGTCCGGGGGCCCCTGCCGGGCCTCGGGGCCGTCAACAAAACAACTCAGTGCGACAAACTGGTCCCAAGGAAGGGGTAAACAAATCATGACGTGGGGGGTCTGGGATGGGGGAAACCATCGCCCTGGAATCGGCGATACATCGCCGATGAATCGGCGATAGGCCCCCGACAGTGAATCCGCACGTTCCTGGGCGGGGTGGTAGGCTAGCAGACCCGCAACGGCGATCGATGGGCGATGGGAGGTCGATGCGTTCCCCCCTGGGCCCATCCCCTGGTGATTTTCTAACCATACATCGGGCCTCTGGCAACAATTCGGGACGACCTGGGCAGCCCCGCAACGCTCTCGGCGAGGCGCAGCCGCTGGTAAGCAGCCCGAGGCTGGAAAGCCGCCGCGAGCCGACGAAAACGCACGAAAGCCTGGACCTCGAAATCCCTGAACGTATCCCCCGACGTTATGATTTTGATTGGGGCGGTGCGCACAAGAGGGTGGAGGAAGGGGGGAGGGCTTCTCGGGAGGAGGCTGCTTCTTAGACGGCGCCGGCCTTTACATCTATAGATAAGGCCCGCGCCTTCCAAGAAGCAGGGGTGCTTCCAAGAAGCCCTCCCCCCTCCCCCCTCCCCCCACTGCGCGTGGCTGATTCAAAAAACGTCGACCCCAGAATCTCTGGACCCGTTCCCGGGGACCGGCTTTTCATCCTGGGCCGTTTCTTGACGGCCCCGAGGCCGGGTGAGGGCCCCCACTGCAGAGGCCGAAGATAGCAGAAAACCTCCGGTCGTACTTCTTTTCATGAATCGAAGGGGTCTGGGAGCCTATCCCCCCCCTATCTTCTCAGTTTTGTTTGGGGGGGGGTCCTCTCGGGGGGCCGCCCTGTTAGGACCTCCGCGGGACGAAAAGGTGTTGGGCGAGCTGGCGAGCCTCCTCCTCCCCCCCTCCTCCCCCTCCTCCTCCTCCTCCTCCTCCTCCTCCTCCACTTCCTCTTCCTCCTCCTGCTCCTCCTCCTTCTCCTTCTCCTCCTCCTCCTCCTCCGCGAACCTCCTCGAACCCCATCGAACCTCCAACCCCCTGTCGAACCCTGTATCGAACCACCCATCGAAAACTTGAACCTCGACCCCCTGAGCCTATCCCCCACCCTATTCAGCATGGGGGAGACGGGTCCCGAGGGAAACGGGTCCTGTGTGATATGGAAGACCCGCAGGGTCGGATATCGTTGATATCGTTTTGTCGAATGATCGCGCGGCGAATCAATCTGCGTAGCTCTAAGGCCAAGGGCCCTAGTATAAATTTCGAACCGAAACAGGCAGCGGGAAAAAGGGTGAGAGCAGCAAGAGCAGGGACAGGAATGGATCGGGGAGTGAGCGGAAATCACACTCCTCCTGATCGGCGCTCGTGGCGCCGTCGAGCGACGATCACCGATCGCAGCTCACTACATTAAGCAGGGCGCTTCGCTGAGAGAGCAAGCGCTGACACACACCGCGGTGGATGCTAGACGCAGCATCTCCACCAGAACAAACACAGGCAAACGGCCTTGTCGGCATGCTATCCGGCTGCCTCTGGGCATTTAACGGGTGCTGCTACACGCACCGGCAAGAAACAAGTAAATTCTCAGGCGAGCAGCAGCGCGAGTCCGATCGCGATGCGACAAGACTCAAAAGCGCTATCTTATCACAGAGATAAGGTCTTAATAGTGTGGTCGTCACCACATTGGGAAAAAACTGTGCACACTGAATGAAGCTTCGAACGGGCTGTGGGTGCCGAGCGCGGCAGCTCCACAATCAAAACAATGCGGACTAACGTAGTCTGCCACACGATGTGGCGCCAGGTGTAAAGAAACCAAGCTAGCAAACCGGAGCAGAGCGGCGGCACAGAGCGGCGGCTTGCATCACGAAGTATTCTTCTGCACCTTCGCGTTGCCGGGCACCCCTTGAAGCTGCCTCCATCTGTTTTGCAAGTCCCAACGCAGGCTGGTGTGCATCTTCGAAAAGCCGGGCTCGTGGGTCATGTGATTCCGGCGAAGCCATGACGCGTGCTTCCGGCACGTCCTGCAGGTCACGTAGACGCTGTGTGGGTTGTGTCCCACGCGTATGATGTGCTCGGCGATCACACAAGCGTTCATCTCCAATGGCGAGACCGTTGGCGTTGATCCGTTCCACGAAACCACGCTGGCCGACGAAGAACTGTGAACCGTCATCGGCGATGATGGCGCAGAACTCGCTCCCTGCACGAAGCTGTCCGGTGATGATGGCGGCGCGGCTGGCGCTGCCGATCCGCTTGCTGATGATGAACTCTGGGCTGCAGCGGAAATCGTCGGCGGCTCCATGTGGACATCTCCGTCGGCGTCTTCGGGAATGGTAGGCGGTGCGTTGTTGCGGCGTCCAAGGTATCGTCCATCCCATCCTGGATACACTCCGGGCAAGGGGCTGTCTGCGTGCCCGGTGTCGTCAGCCTTGGACTCGTTGCTGGTGTTGTTGATGGTCCCGATCTGAATGGGATTGGGGTCGCCTGACCCAAATATCTCTCTTCGCACCACAAACCACAGCGCTGCGAACAATGTAAACCCGATCATGATTCCACTGAGCATCGCGATGAATGTCATGTAGCAGACCCAATATGATATCTCCTGCGAGGTAGGCTGTGCCTTCACGCGTCCGAGACATGTCATCAGCACTGAGGCAAGCATGGCGGCGCGCGGTTGCCTAGTGCCAAAGTTGTGCTTCTTGGCCCCGAAGAAAGCGAGGAGCACTCCGGTCTCCATGATCTTGGTGAGCGCGTCGGCGACCATACTCCACGTAGGTATCCACGAGAGCTTCAGCTGGCTGTTGGGGCGCACCGTCTCCTTTATCATCGATGCGACGATGCGGAACCGCTTGTCGGTGGATTGGCCCACGTCAGACTTGATGTGCGTAACCAGGCCGTTGCTGTCGCTGTAGATCTCCCCGGATCGTTTGGTGCTGAGGTCGTCGATCTGCTTTAGCGTCTTCTTCGGGTTGTAGGCCTCCGTGAGTAGCTGGCCGAACCAAGTACTCGACTCGGCGCCCTCCAGGGTGGCGTAGCCCTCGGCGGCCAGCGTCGACTTCACGGATCGCTTGACCGTGCCCGAATGCCAGGCCACGGGCAGGCGCAAGTCATATCGTCCAGCCACGACGTCCCGTGGCTTGTGAGTTAGCCCAATCGCCATGCCCCACTGGCTCTTCACCCCGTCCACGTTGGCGAAGGCCGCGTCGCTGAAGCAGATAATGGTGCAGGTGCGCAGGTCGATGATGTTGCGCTTGATGACGATGGCGAAGTCGGCGGACCCGTGCACGTAAGCGACGGTCTTGTTCAGCGTCTTGGCGTCGGCCACGGTGGCGGTGTTGGTGCGGCGAGCTGCAAGGCTCACCGGGCAGGCGATGTCCACTCGCGTCTGTACTGCGAGCCAAAGCAGTTGACCGAGCGTGTGGCGATATCCCGAGACCCCCGAGGTGGTAAGCCGATCTTCTGGTGATCGTCCGCGTTGGGCGTTGAGCTCGATAAGATCCACCTGGGCGGCGACCGTCGCCTGGGTAATGCGGAACTCCTCGTTGGTCTTGTTGATGGTCCGGCCGCAGTACTTGATGATACCCTCTACCTTCTTGAGGTGCAGCTTCTTCTGCAAGGAGCTAATGACTCGCTTCCACTCGCTGGAGTTGCCGCGCTGGGCGATGAGAAAGTCGTCCACGTGGGAGTGGATCATGGCGGCGAGCCCTTTGTCGTGGTAGAAGTAGTAAAGGCCCTTCTCGAGCTTGCTCTCGATGAGACCGTGCTCCTGGAACACCTTCTGGGCGTAGAAGTACCACTGGCGTCCTGCATCTCGGGTACCGTAGATGGCGCCGGTCGCCATCGCGATCTCGCCGGGCAGTGTGCCTGGCGGCGGGTTCTGGGCTGGTATGCGTAGCAGTAGCAGCCTCTCGATGTTGCCCGGCTGCAGGTAGGCCGTCATCGCGTCGTACGACGTGAGGTCCCAGCCAAGCTGGGCGGCGGCAGCAAGCGTGAGGTAAAGCGCGTCCCTTGGCCCAGTCGGCGCGTCCGTGCGGATCTGGGACTTGTCCTCTTGACAGCCCTGGGCGACGAGGCGGGCCTTCATGAGGTTGGCGGCCTTTTGCGTGAGCACCCAGCGGGTACCGACTGGTCGTATTCCAGGGTGTCGCCTGAGGATCTCCTTCAGTTCCTTGGGCGGCAGCTTCTTGTAGGCCCCGAACTCGGTCCACTTGGACCACTCGACCTTCATGGCCGTGTCCATGAGCGTCTTGTCCTTGGCGGAGAACTTGTCGTACTTGATCTCCTTAGCAGCGTCCGTCCCGGTGAGCATAACCTCTCGGAGCCGAATGGTCGAGTGCAACTCGTCGTCGCTGACCTCGAAGTAGTTGTCCAAGTAGAGGTCGGTCCTGAGTGTGTCTTTTGGCCTCTTGAAGCACTTGGGTAGGTCGTCCTTGAGACTCTCCAAGAACTCCTTGCGCTTGGTGGCTTTGCTGCGGTCGTCTGTCTGGTCGAGCCTGTCACGTTGAAGTGCGCGAGGTGCGTCCTCTTGTTGAGCTTGGCGCTGAGCCTTGTTGCCGCGTTGTCCTTCAGGATATTGTGGTCTGCGGGCAAGGGCTTCTCTGCGAACTTCCTCCTCCGCAGCCTTGCTCCAGTTGCGTAGTCCTTCGGATCCGGAGCTGTCGGCATCCGATGAATGTCCATCAGCTTCTGTGCGTCGAGCTCCTGGCGATGGTAGTCGTACTCCATCGCGTTCTTCAGGCTGTTCGTCGTGTACTTCTGGTTGCACGGCGAGGTCTGGAGCTGGATCTGCAGCGCGAGCTGGATCTTCTTGGGCTGGCATGTGAGCCAGAGCGGGGTCAGCGGCAGCAGCTGAGTCAGAAACAGGCGCGGGCAGCGCGGGAAGGTCTCCTCCCGAAGGTGCTGGTGCTGAACCGCTGCCTGAGGCGCCCCCACTTGTCGTATATTCTTCATCTCCTTGCCGTCGGCGAATCCACTCAAAGGTAGCATGAGCGCGGCGATTGTGTGGGGTATCTTCGATGTTCCCGAAGTTGTGTTGCATGATAGCTGTTGGCGGAGGTGGTAGTGCTGGCGGAACGTTTTGTATTCGCGGGCGTTTCTTCGGCGTTTCGCCCGTGAGGTCGATGAACGTATCTCCATCTCCTCCTTGGTCTGATGGTGGTAAGCCGCCTCCACTGCCGTCTCTTCCTTCATGTGGTGGTCCTTCGTCCCCTCCTCCTGGTCCTGGTGGCCGTGGTCCGTCAGGAGGTGGGGGTTGGTCAGCTGGAGGTTGTCCTGGCGGCGGTGGTGGCTGGTTGCCGTTCATGGCGTTGAGCACCTGTCCCCAGGGCACGAGCTCTGAGGCAGTAGCGTGTCGTAAATGTCCTCGGTTGACCTTGACGGTGGTGGAACGGTGGCTGACCCATGCGTTCGATGTGCCCTCGAAGCCGATGATGATGCCGGGTCCGTGCCACTGCAAAGCCCACTCGCGCTTGGGCTTGCCGTTCCCCCTCCAGTAGTATACCTGGTCCCCCGTCTGGTAGACATCCGACGCGTGCCGAGCCCCATCCGCACGCGATCGTGCGAGTAAAGCCTGGGATAGGGACTGGTTGAAACGCAGATGCTGGATAGACGTCTGGGCTGCCTTCATGATGGCAATCCTCTCGGAGAAGGGCTTGTCGGATACCACCCTCTCGTGTAGCGAGAGCCTCCCAGCGTTGTCCAGCAGGCAGTAGGGTAGTTGAAGGCCACGTCCGAGTACCCACTGTGCCGGTGAATACCCACTGGCATTGACTGAGCTGTTCATAGCCCAGCAGACAGCGGCGAGCAGCCACTGGATCTTATGGGCGTTCGCGGGCTGGTCGAACCTGATGCTGAACTGGTCGATCAGCTTCCTGGCGTGGACCTTCCACATGCCGCCGCGCCTTTCCACGGTGGCGTTCTGTTGCGGCGTAGCCGCGGCAGTAGTCATAAGGCGGCAGCCCATGTCCTCGAGATCATTCGAGAACTCCTTCTCAAACTCGCCTCCTCCATCGAAAAGTACCCGTTGTGGTGCCCCAAACGGTGTAATCCAAACCTGCAAAAGCCTCGCGAATACAACCGAAGGGTGTCTCGAAGAAACTGTACCACATAAGGTAAATCCAGAAGCGAGGTCGACCACATTGAGGAAAATCAACTGGTTGCCGGCGTAGTCGGCAATAATGAACAAGTCCACTCCGATGGAGTCGTTGAAATCCCTATCTAGCTTGATTCTCCCAGGTAGGTGTGGTAGGGGTCGCTGATGGGCGGCGCAGACTTCGCAGTACAGGTTGAGAGCCATCTCGACCGCTCTTTGGGATCCACCCGTCACTCGGATAGCCCGGGCCAGCGCGTCGTTGGCAGGGTGCCCCGTGTTGACGTGGAGCTGCAATATGGCGGACTTGAGCGTCCGCTCCTCCGCTGCCGTTAAGGCTGGCTCGGCAGGGGCTGCCGGGGCAGGCACTGTCCTTCTCGCGGCTCTCCGTCTCGCTGGTTCCGCGGGGTTTGCCTCGCGGTGCTCGGTCTTGTTCGTCTTGCGAAGCTGCTTGACCAGCGCGGCGACGAGCTTGTCGGTGTAGTTCTCGCTGTCCTTGGCAAGCTTGCCGCGGGCCTCGACGTGCTTGTGTAGGCCGTCGCAAAGCTTGTGCAGCGAGTTGTCGATCCCGTAGTGGTCGGTGATGATCCTCCACGGCTTCTTGATCGCGTCCCCCTTCTTTGTCTGCAGGCCGTAGGCGCAGCCATCGAAATCGATGATGCGCGGGAGCTGGTCCCTCAGCTTCTTCGCGGTGTAGTTCTTCTTCTGGTCACAGCCGTCGCAGTAGCGCGGCCACTCGAAGGAGACCGCGAGCTGGCTGCCGAACTCCTTCCGCAGGCGGCTCATTGACTTCAAGAAAAGGTCGATCATCCTTGCGGAATGCTTCCGATCCTTCTCCAGCTTCTCGGCCTTGCCGGGGTCGATCTTCAGGACGATGCGCTGCAACGCGGTCCAGGGCGTGCATGGACATGCGGCGTGGACCCGCACGCTCTGGCCCTTCCGCAGGTTCTTCCGGATCTTGCCCTCGAGCTTCTCGACGATGGGCTTCCGAGAAAGGTCGTATCCAGGAAGACCGCAACGTGCAGCAGCTCCTCCACTCTCGGCCCACTTCGCACTGAGCTTGCTGTCGGGGTTGCAGCACCACTCGTATAGGATAGTGGTGTGGCTCGAGATTTCGCTCGAGCTCGTAGTTGACTTGGCCAGGTCTGCCTTGAGCGCCTGGCTGACCGTGTGCGGCTTGACGCCGCTCTTGTTGGCGACGATGGCCGACCGCTTGCCGGCGGTCAGCTGCAGCTTCGCCCCCTTCTTGAGCTGACGTACCTTCATCTGCTCTTCCTCCACGATGTTGACCTCCTTCGGCTCGATGTCGTTCTTGATGTCCAGCGCGACCGAGTTGCCGAAAACACACTCGGAGCAGAACCCGAGGTGGCAGCAGTCTGTGTAGGACTTGGTGCCGCAGGCCACGCAGTCGTCGAGGGACTCGGCGATGCAGGTAGTAGTCGAAATCGCTGTTGGAGCAAACGTCGGCGGCGCGACCGCCGTCGAACAGCAGACCAACGCAGAGCTCACGGCGGCCAAGAGCCTCGAGCTGCCACCGCGTCGCTGTTGAAGTCGCCTCGGTACGTTGAGCTCCTTCTTGGGGATCAGCCTCGTGATGTTCTCGAGCAGGTTGCTCGCCTTCGTAGTGAGGTTGACCGTGGGCTTCGGGGCTGGCTTCTTGGCGATGGCCTTTGTACCGACAGCCTTCGGTCCGAACTCATGGCCCGCGCCCTTGATGGCGAGCCAGTCCTCCGGGTGGAGGTCGATCGCGGGATGTCCCGCGCTGCTCGTGATGAGCTGCTGGGAATGGTTCCCGATGCGGATCTGCTCCCTCCAGAGCGAGATGTCGATCTTGCTCGGCTGGATGAAGTCCCGGCCGATAAGCAGGCCGAGCGTGGGGCTATCCACGACGCTGAAAACTATGCGGCCAGCGCGTCCGCACAGCACGAGTGGGGCTGTGACGCGCAGCTTGCTCGGGAGCGCGCCGCCGTTCCCGAACCTGTAGACTTCGTTCTCGGGCCCCTCCAGGATCTGGTCGGCCTGACCCATCTTGGCGAGCTTCTCCTTGCACTGCTTGTGCCAGCTGAGCCCGCCAACGCAGAACAGGCAGGCAGTGTCGATCACGCCGACGCCGTCGTCGTTGGGCTTCTCGCCGGCGTTGGTGGCGTTTACGGTGGGCAAGTCCGGCACCGCGCGCTCGGAGACCAGGGTCTCGGGTGGCGGAGTGACCGGACCTTCTGGATGAAGAATCACCTCCTCGTCGCCGAACTCCACGTGGTTCTGATCGTGGACCTGCTCGGTGATGTTGGCCTGGCGGTGCGAGCGACCTCCGCCGCCTCGTCCTCCGCCCTTCTGCTTGGCATTCGGGGCGAACTTCCGAGCGCCCGGCGTCGGGCACTCCTTGTCACCGGTCCAGTGCCCCGCCTCGCCGCAGTCCCAGCACTTGGAGCTCTTCCTGCGCTGGTCCACGCGGCCCTGTAGCTTGCCCGCGGGTCGGCGCTTGGGCGAAGCCTCCCCGCGGCCCTTGATGGCCTCCCGGGCCGACCGCATGGTCGCCATGGCTTCGGGAATCGCGGCGAGCTCCGCCGCGGCGGCCTCCACCTTGGCAGAGTCGCCCCTGTCGAACACCTCGCCGAGGTCGTAGTTGGACTGCTCCAGCTCGGCGCTGAAAGCCTTGAGCTCCTGACGCGCGATGTCCTGGACGTCTGCCTCCGTGTCGTTGTCGTCGCCGTCCTCCGAGTCCTCGTGCTCGTCCTCTGGCTCGTCGACGACGTTGGCTGAACGCGCTCGGCTTGGCGATGAGCGCTGCCAACTACTGTTTGATCGCTGCGGCCACGGTCGTGACGGCAAGCTGGCATGCCGTTCCGACGCATGGATATCAGGAAACATGCGCACCAGCAGGCCCCTGATGCGCTGAAATGAGTAATGCTCGTCCGGCAAGTTGCCTACGACGCGCTCACGGCGCTCGGCCGTGAGCCCTGCCTTGCGCAGCAGGAACCAGCCGGCCACGTCGTCAAGCGTCGTGAGGTCAACCTCGTTCTCGCGTAGTTGTTGTAATCCCGCTTCGAATCGCACGAGCCAGTCCGTCATGCGTTCTCCACGGCGGCGATGATGCTGAGTCGACTCGAAAAACTTCTCTAGCGTCTCTCCCTTCTGTACCGGCTTCTGCTGGCCTAGATTTGTCTCGAGATGCTTCAGCACATGCTCGATGCCCTTCTGGTTCCGATCGCGCTTCTTCTCGTTTGCCTCCTCAATGTCGGCGTCCGGCGGCGGGTGGAGTTCCTGCTCCGTCATGTTGAGTGCAGCCGATCTGGCGGTACCCGTCAGCCTCAAGACTAACTTCGATGCCAAGCTTTGTACCACTTCCAGGTTCTCGCTGAGCTTCCACAATTTAACTTCTTGCTTGTAATCTCGCCACTTCGCTGGATCTCCATTCCAGCTTGGTATCACTGACTGGTTATGATTGAACTCCGTCATTTTGTCTACGAATGAACTGTAAAGAGTACCAAAATACGAAATGAAATTGAAATCAACCTCGATGCCGTAATCGATGTCGGCGCCTGCCGTGTCGATGAGCTGGTAGGGGATGTAGGCGTTGGGCTTGTCGCTGTCGCTGACGGCGCTGATGCTGAAGATGTCGGCGCTTGCCGATGTGGGAGATAGGCTGTAGGGGATCTCGGCGCTTGCCGATTTTGAGGGTAGGCTTCCGGTGAAGTCGCTGACGTCACTGGTGCTGTCGCAGATGGTGTTGAACTTGTAGAGGCAGGTGCTGGCGTCGCTGACGCTGTCGCTGAACTCGTAGGGGTAGGCGCTGGCGTCGCAGACGCTGGCGTGGGAGAAAGTGTTCGGGATGTCGGCGCTTGCCGAGGCAGAGAGCTGGCAGGGGATATAGGCGTTGGGCTCTGCGCTGTCGCTGACGGCGCTGATCACGAATGTGAAGATGAACGCTGCGCGGCGGCAGAGCTGGACGGCGCTGGCCGTCGATTCCGTGGGCAGACGAGTCGCAGACGTCGTCGTGGAATATGCAAGGCCCGAAGGCCGGGGCAGCGAGCCTCGCTCCAATCTACCACTGTGATATGGAAGACCCGCAGGGTCGGATATCGCTGATATCGTTTTGTCGAATGATCGCGCGGCGAATCAATCTGCGTAGCTCTAAGGCCAAGGGCCCCAGTATAAATTTCGAACCGAAACAGGCAGCGGGAAAAAGGGTGAGAGCAGCAAGAGCAGGGACAGGAATGGATCGGGGAGTGAGCGGAAATCACATCCTGTACCCCAGGGCCTTCCCCCAGGACGATATTTTCATCCTGAGGCGTTTTCTGACAGTCTCGGGGCCTGTGGAGGGCCCCCAAAGCTAGAAAACGGCGAAAAACTCATGATCCGTTTTCCAGGGGACACGATTTCTTTTACACAACCCCCACAAACAAACTGGTCTGGCTCCGCCGAGCGGGGCTTGTGTACAACAAAGGCATCAACCACTGGGAACACGATGCCTGTGCACCACCCCCGCAAACAAAATGGTCCGCCATAAATTGGCCCCCGATTCCCTCAAGACCCGCTCCCCCCAGGGCGACCAACCGCAGCCCCTGAATCTGGGCACTGCGACTGACAAAACACTATGATGCAACTATTTTCTGCGGGGCGCCAGATCTACTGACTGAGCCGCGCCGGTGTTCGGCGTGGAGGCCTTGGGGCCTGTGAGCGCAGTGGGCACCCCCCGCACCCGATTTCCTCAGGACCCGTTTCTCCCATGACGACCTATCGCTTAGCATGGGGTGAGCGGGCCCTGAGGGAAGCGGGTCCTGGACCTGGACCCTGGGGCCTTCATCCTGAACTGTTTCCTGACAGTCCAGGGGCCCGAGGAGGGCCCCGAGAGCCCGAAAACATGGAAAATCCTCCGGACAAGACACGTTACACGATCGACTACACGCGAGTGTGACCCTAGGCACGAGTGACCTTTCGGGCGTGGAGTAAAGGGGGCGCCAGGTGGCCAAACCCCAGCGCGCAAGCAGCCACTGTCGCATCGCGCTCACCGATCGGGGGGACCTCGGTGAGCCCACACCAGAGGTGACTCCGGCGAAAAGTCATTTTTGCGCGTGTAATCGACTGTCATAAGGGGAACGGACGGTGACATGAACGTAAAAACTCGGAGGTCCGCGCGGATTTCTCGGATCGGCGCTGGACCGCGCCAGGGGCGGCGCTGGAGGCGCCGCCGGGGGGGCCACAGGAGGCGCGGATCCAGGAAAGCCGCGCGGAGCGCCAAAAGCTCATGTTCATGCCGTTTTGATTTCTTTGATTTTACGCGCAGTCGACTGTCAGATGCCCCTGACGAGGAGAAAGAGGAGGAGGAGGAGGAGGAGGAGGAGGAGGAAAAGGAGGAGGAGGAGAAGGAGCAGGAGGAGGAGAAGGAGCAGGAGCAGGAGGAGGAGGAGGAGGAGCAGGAGGAGGAGGAGGAGCAGGAGGAGGAGCAGGAGGAGGAGCAGAAGGAGGAGGAGGAGGACCAGTGGAAACCCAAGAATCATCAACGATGTTGAAACTCATCCTCCCTCCAAGCTCCCTCTTCATAGGCCCGGTTCATTTCCATTGAGGGAACTGCCTCGTTGGACGACAGCTGTTTGAAGATCCTGAAGCGTGCCAAAACATTGTTCTCGGGGTTTCAACGCCACGTACCAACTGCGTCTGGACGATCCAGAATCGTGCCGGAATGCCATCTTTGGAACATGAACGCAGCGAATCAACAGAACTGTCGCGCCCGCATAATCCTGAATCCTTCCGAATCAATATCTCTGGTACGTTGATCTCTTTTCTTGTTTTCAATGTGCGCGACGCTACTGCGAGAACCATATGTTGAAAAGGAATCGTTCTCAATCCGTGAATCTCTTGCAATTTGTTCAAACGAATGTGCGCAGCGCTGAAACGATAACCACATTTTGAAAACGACCCGCCCTCAATCCGTGAAGCTCATGCAAATGGTTAAACGAATATGCGCGGCGCTCAGGCGAAAACCACACTTTGAAAACGACCTGCCTCAATCCGTGAATCCTTTGCAAATTGTTAAACGAATGCGCGCAACGCTAAAACGAGAACCGCATTTTGAAAACCACCCGCCCTCAATCCGTGAAGCCCTTGCAAATTTCAAACCGAATGCGCGCGGCGCTAAGGCGAGAGTCACATTTTGAAAACCACCCGCCCTCAATCCGTGAAGCTCCTGAATTGTTTTAACGAATGTGTGCGGCGCTAAGGCGAGAGCCACACTTTGAAAACCACCCCCTCCATCTGTGAAGCTGTTGTCAATCTTAAGCTCCAAAATCATAAATGGTGAGGAAATCTCAGGCGAAACGCCCGGCCCGCCCTAAAAACTGGCCTGGGGGAAGGAATGGAGCAGGAGCAGGAGGAGGAGCAGCAGGAGCAGAGGGAGGAGGAGCAGGAGCAGGAGGAGGAGGAGGAGGAGGAGAAGCAGGAGGAGGAGGAGGAGGAGGAGAAGGAGGAAGAGGAAGAGGCGGAGGCGGAGGAGCAGGAGGAGGAGGAGGAGCAGGAGGAGAAGGAGGAGCAGGAGCAGGAGGAGGAGGAGGAGGAGGAGGAGGAGGAGGAGCAAGAAGAGGAGCTCCAGCACCCGGGCGGCCAGCGGCTCCGCCTCCGCCGCGGGCGCCGGGGCGCCCGGGAGCCCCGGCGGCCCGCCGCGCAGCGCCTGCAGCCGCGCCTCGGCGGCGGCCGCGGCGCCGCGCAGGGCCTCCTTCGTCGGGCGTGGCCGAGTTTGGTGGCGCGCACGGGCCAGACCCCCTCCCAGACATGAGAGAGAGAGGGAGAGAAAGATAGAGCGGCGTGCGGGAGTCCACCCCCGCGCCCATGGAGGGCTGCGGGCACGCGGCCTCCAGCCTGCTTCTCACACGCGCCGATCGGCGGCTTGGCACCCATAGTGTTGAATTGTACATGATGGCGTGATCTGGTATCAGCCCGTCCACCTTTTGCACGGTCTCCCCTGGGCTCTGGATCCCACGGGCTCCCCGTCCAAAAGCAGTTTCGCCCAACGTCCCTCCCAGACATGATCGCGTCGTAAAAGAATCATAACGGCAATTTCTTCGCCATTGTCGGCCCCGAGGGGCCCTCGCCGGGCCATGGGACCGTCGAAGAACGACTCATAGGATGAAACACCGGCCCCGGGGAAAGGGTCTGGACTGCCGGGGACGCCGCACCGAAAACATCAGGACGTCGCATGTCTGGGCTCGCGTCCTGAAAAAACCATGACGGACCATTTTTGTTGTGTTTCGGGCGTCCAGGGGCCCTTGCTGGGCCTCAGGGCCGTCAAAAAAACGATTCCGAGTGAAGAGCCGGTCCCCAGGAAGGGGCCCAGAGCGCTGGGGGGCCCACGTCACGAAAAACACATGACGTCAGAGGTTCGGGAAGGGGATACTAGGGGGGAGCGCTTCTTGGAAGGAGGCTGCTTCGTAGGAGGCGCTGGCCCTACATTTCTAGATACTGCCCGCGCCGAGCAGGGGTGATTCAGAGGAGCCCCCCCCCCCGCTGCGCGCGGCTGAGCTCTTAGTTCGGCGGGCCAACATCAACGGTACATAATGAGCTGTTCCGCCGTCGGGGACGTCTGCTCCAGGACGCTGGGCAAATTCCTGCCCTGGCGTGCCACCGTAGGGGTATGAGCGTGCCAGCCGCCCTGGGGCACGCGTTCCCGACGGCGACCTGCGTTAGGCGTTGCTCCACCCGCTGATGAGTGGGGGCCGAGAAACTGTGAGATCTTGGCATCCCAACTTTCTCGAACTGGGCGACTTCGCCCGATTTCGGGCCCCGCCTGGGGACCCTCCCAGATCGATCCCCCTCGAAGGACGGAGCGGAGAGACGGGGCCCGAGGCTCTGGTCGTGACTTTTCCCGCTGCGTCGGATCTCAGGGCAATAGGCGGGGCGAAAAACTAGAGGCCTCCTAGATGGGGTCGGAGTAGGTGGGTTCGGAGGATTGCGCCGCATCGCCGATGCATCGGCGATGCACCGGTGATGCATCGTCGACGTCGGCGATGCATCGGCGATGTCGACGTGAAGCAAATCGGGCCCCACATCGAGCCGCATCAACGATGCATCGGCGATGCGGCTCGATCCTCCGACCCCGTCTGCTCCGACCCCATCTAGGAGACATAGAAACACGGGAGGGGGGGGGAAGCGAAGCCGTTCCTGCCCGGGGGCCCCGGGGCCCGGATTCCCGCGAGCCACGGGCAGAACCACAGCGGGAGGTCTTGCGGCACTCTCGGCCTCCACAGGGGGGCCCTTCCTGGGCCTCGGGGCCGCCGCAAAACGGCGCAGGACGAAAGGCCAGGCCTGCAGGGAGGGGGGTCCAGACCTCCGGGGGTCCACGTGATGAACAAACAGACCATGACGCCGGGAGTGTGGGAACGGGAGGGGCGAAGACGCGTGCAGTTCTGACCCTCCGAGTGCCCACCTTCAGGGCGCAAAAAGCGCGCCATGCTTCACCCCATCCCCCATTCCCGGAGATCCGACGTTGCAGCAATAGTTGCAACCTCGCGAACAAAAACCACGACCAACGCGCCCAATCTTTCCGCATCATGCTTCGAGCGGGATCGATATGTGAGGGTCCTGGGGCCCGACATTGAGCGAACACGCCTGTCTCGAAAAAAATGCAACGCCAGGATCTCAGGGGTGAGCGAGGAAACGTGCACCTTCCATGCTCCTTTAGAACTCCTGGGGCCTCCACGGTGCAAAAAGCGCACCTTTCTTCACCGACCCCGACGTCATGATTTTTCGATGACGTCGACCTCCAGAAGTCTCGACCCCTGCCCTGGGAGCGGCTCCTCGTCCCGAGTCGTTTTTTGACGGCCCCGAGGCCCGGTGAGGGCCCCGAGGGGCCGCAAGCAGTGAACAAAAACCTCACACGAGGCCCCGCGAGGGCCCCGAGAGGCGGAAAACAGCGACAAACCTCACGCCATGTTTTCATGATCCGAGGGGGTCTGCGCCACGCCCATTCGGCGAACGGCACCCACGTGCCGTCCAGCTCCCTGGCGGCCGCGGGCCCGCAGCTGGCCGCCGCTCGGGCGCTCCAACCACGCTCTCGGGGGGGACCTCCTCCTCCTCCTCCTCCTCATCCTCTCCTCCTCCTCCTCCTCCTCCTCCTCCTCCGCCTCCTCCTACTCCTCCCCTCCCCACTCCCCCTCCCCCCGCCCCCTACCCCTCCCCCTCCCCCTCCCCCTCCCCTCCCCGCCCCCCTCCCCCTCCCCCCTCCCCCTCCCCCTCCTTCTCCCCCTCCTTCTCCCCCTCCCCTCCCCCTCCCCCCTCCCCCTCCCCCGCCCCCTCATCTTCCCCCTCCTCCTCCTCCACCTCCTCCCTACTCCTCCTCCTCCTCCACCGCCTCTTCTCCTCTCCTCCTACTCCTCCTCTTCTCCTCCTCCTCCTCCTCCACCTCCTCCACCTCCCTCCTCCTCCTCTGCTCCTCCTCCTCCTCCTCCTCCTCTCCTCCTCCTCCTCCTCTCCTCCTCCTCCTCCTCCGCCTCCGCCTCGTCCTCCATCCTCCCCTCCTCCTCCTCCTCCTCCTCCCCTCCTCCTCCTCCTCCTCCCTTTCCTCCCTTTCCTCCCTTTCCTCCCTTTCCTCCCGTTCCTCCCGTTCCTCCCTTTCCTCCCTTTCCTCCTCCTCCTCCTCCTCCTCCTCCTCCTCCTCCTCTTCCTCATCTTCCTCCTCTTCGCTGCGCCACGCCCGGCTCCTTCGCGGCCGCCGCGGCCTCGGGCGGCCCGCGGTGGGCCTCCCAGAGCAGTGCGGCCCGCTCGAGGCGATGCTGCCGCCGCTTGGCGCGGAACCTCTCGCAGAGGGGAGCACGGGCCCCGAGAATAGCGGGCCCTGGACGCAACCCTGAGGAGGAGGAGGAGGAGGAGGAGGAGGAGGCGGCGGCGGCGGCGGAGGAGGAGGAGGAGGGCGGAGGGTGGAGGGCAGAGGGCAGAGGGCGGAGGGCGGAGGGAGGGAGGAGGGAGGGAGGCGGGAGGAAGGAGGAGGGAGGAGGAAGGAAGGAGGAGGGAGGAGGAAGAGGGGGATGGGGGGAACAAGTTAGGTGCGCTCGCGTCTACATCTGACATCCTACCCCTCCCTCCCATCCCTTACCATGGCGCGGATTTTCTCTATCCGCGGACGCGTGTCGTAGCGGACCTGTGGCTCCGCGCGCGTGTGCGTAGTGGGTGGTGGTGAGCGTGCGTGCGTGCGTGTGTGCGTGGTTGTGGTTGTTGTGGTGGTGGTGTATGTGTGTGTCTGTGTGTGCGTGTGTACGCGTGTGCTGTGGTGTGACGTGGTGTGGCGTCTTGGTGGTTTGGTGGTGGGCCAGGTGCGTACGTGCGTGATGGCGGTGGTGGTGGTGGCGGTGGTGTGTGTGTGCGTTTGTTTGTGTGTGTGTGCGCGTGCGTGCGTGCGTGCGTGCGTGCGTGCGTGCGTGCGTGCGTGCGTGCGTGCGTGCGTGCGTGCGTGTGTCTGTGTGTGCGCGCGTGTGACGTGGTGTGACGCGGTGTAGCGTGGTGGTGGTGGGTGGGGTAATGCGGTGGTGGTGGCGGTGCGCGGCGGTGGCGCGCGTGCGTGCGTGCGTGCGTTGGTGGGTGGAAGTGGCGGTGGGTGTGCGTGCGGCGGGGCGGGGCGTGGTGCGGCGCGGTGGTGGCGGGCGGATGGGCGCGCGAGAAAGAGGCCCGCGCTGGGGCGAGAACGCCATCCTGAACGACGGAAACAAAACGCCGATCCGAAAATGAGGCCCACGCTGCAGCGGGAGCACGATTCGGAACGATTCGGGAGCAGAAATGAAGCCGGCGCCTCAGCGAGAGCAGCATTTTGAAAACAAACAAAAAAAACAAAAACGCATGCGAAAACCCAACTCCCGGGAATCCTGTGTGAAAAAACAGTACGCGTGGGGGGGTCTACTACTCCCAGCACGCCATCAGGGGAAGAGGGAGAGTAGTATTCATATTGAGTAATTGTGGAGGAGGAGGAGGAGGAGGAGGAAGAGGAGGAGGAGGAGGAGGAGGAGGAAGAGGAGGGGGGGTCTGATGAAGCGGACGTCCGTCTAGGACGCCCCCGCCGCGCAAGGCAGACGCCGAGCCTATGCCCAGCAATCACAACCGCCGGAGGCCCAGCCTATGCCAAGCCACTGGAGGGCGCCAGACCTATGCCTAGCACCCCAGAGCCAGAGAGCGCCGCACGCGGGCCGATGCCAGCTCAGCGTCGCTCTGCGAGCCGCCCGCCACGGCACCCCACTATCGGGGCGCCAGGGCGAGCGCCACCCTGGTCTGCGCCTCCTCCGAGCCCCGCTGGCGGGAGGGCAGGAGAGAGACGATCAGCTCCACCAGGTTGTTCCTGTCCGTCTCCAGCTTGAGGATCCGCGCGTCGATGTCCTCCAGCGTGTTCTCCTCCTTTGCCTGTCGCCTCACGCTGCGCCCCATCTCCGCGGCCATCTTCCTCTTCAACCCGTTCTTCTTCTGGACCTTGTAGAGAAACGTGGCCTTGCGTGCTCTCGTTTTCGGCGTCGGCGCTGATGTCGAAGATATCGCAGCCTGAGCCCACGCCAGCTGCTTCTTGGGAGCGCTCTGGCGCTCGAGCTCCTTCCTGTTACACTTGCGGATGGCCTCCTCCTGCGTCCTCCTTGTGGTAGGCGGCGGCGGCATGCGGCAGAACGGGCACCGCATCCTGAAGCCAAAGAGGACCGCCTTCCTCTGTAGCTCCTTGGCGCAGCCCTCGCACTTCCACTTTGGGAGGCTGCAGCCCTTCAGCTTCCAATCCTGGGTCACGTCGATCTGGCCCTTGAGGTTCGCGAAGGGGCTCCGCTTGGTCTGGTCCTTGTTTTTCAGCTTCTTTGTCTTCTTCCCCTGGGCCTGTACCTTTCCCGCAGCCGACGCGGACGGCTCCACATGGCGCCATGGGACCTTCTTTATCACTGGCGGTGGGGGCTTCGGCAGCCACTGACTCCCCACCTTCACTCGCCTCGGCGGCGATTTCAAGAGGTCCGCAGGCCTGCCCTCCTGCACGCTTTGGTTGGACCTCTGCCTCGGCTG
>CAUYUJ010018874.1:136793-154293 GCA_963575745.1 Prorocentrum cordatum | reverse complement strand
AGCAGCGCCCAAAGAGGACGCCAGTGCCCCACCCCCATCAAGGAACGCTCAAGACGAGGATGAGGAGGAGGAAAATGAGGAGGAACAGGAGGAGGAGGAGGAGCAGGAGGAGGAGCAGGAGGAGGAGGAGCAGGAAGAGGAGAAGAAGGAGGAGGATCCGTATCTATCTTGGCTCAAGATGACCAGGGGGCCTCTGAGCCAGAACGTAGGCCTACGCAGCGCACTCCACTGCTATCTGCAGATCCACACGGTACTCGCGCGGTGGCAGCAGCGCTCTCAGAAGCAGTGGTTACAGGAGGAACAGTGGTGGCAATGTCGTGCGGAGGGCTGCCACGCGTGGAATCAAGTGGCATAGAACAAAGGCAAGGACTGTGGCTTGAAGAAGAGTTGGGCGCAAGTGGTCCAGCCCGACAAGGCCGAGAAGGTTGCCCTGTGGGCTCAACGCACCGTGGCAAGGGACTCAGCAGCCGGCCAGACCACCAGGTACACAGAGAAGAGCCAGAACATATCATAACATCGATCACAACGTGAAGATCAAGGGCCTCGAGACTGCGAAGGCGGCCCTTCCGCTCAGCGAGGAGCTCCAACCCAATCGGGAGCTTCTCCAGCGGCGGATCCAGGAGGCCAAGAGGAGCGCCACCCTCTCCAGGCAGCTGGGCAGCCAGCTGGCCTCGTGCAGGTCCGCCGTGGAGCGCGCCGACGAGCCCCTCGACGACAGCCAGCGCGCGCTGGCCAATGCACGGGACGAGGTGCGCCAGGCTCGCGATGCCGACCAGATGGAGCAGGAGCCCAAGACTCTCGAGGCGAAGGAGCTGGAGGCGAACACTCCGAACTAGCTGGAGGCCTCGACCAAGCGCTTGTCGAGGGTCATCGCGGACGCGAAGTCATCCCCACTCGTCCCTCCAGTCTTCAGGCGGCGTTGAAGGAGGCAGAGGCGAAGATCGTGCGCCCGCTGGCCAGACTCCAGAAGATCGCGGCGCAAGCGAGTGCCACGATCACCCCCGTGGCCAACAGCGAAGAGCCAATGGGGCCAGACGAGCAGGCAGTGCCGAGGCGCCGTCTGCGCGGCAAGCAGGCACTGGCTACGGTGCGGGCGCGGACGGAAGAAACCCTCGCAAGAAACCCAACCCTGAGAACCCGTGCGCGAGGTGCACCTGAGGGGAAACCTGGAGCACCCTGAACGCAGCAGCTCCTTCAAGGGCTGCGGGAAGTCACCGCGCAGCGCGAAGAGCGAAGAAACCCAGGATACCCTGACGAAAAGCTCATGGTTCCTTGATGCCTGCCCCCACTGTACTGGAGGTGGCCAAGAGGTATCAGAGGCGGCCCCAGCCTTTCAGGAGACCTAGCCATGGACGCGACTGCTAGAGTGGGCCGAGTGCGGTCAAGTGCCTTGGGTACAAGGAAAAATGCCTAACCATAGACTTTTGGCGCTCCGCGCGGACTTCTTGGACCTGCGCCTGGCCCCCCTGCCTGGCGCGCGGAGCGCGCTAGGGGCGGCGGCGGAAGCGCCGCGGGTGGGGCCCAGCGCGGATCCAAGAAATCCGCGCGGAGCGCCACAAGCTCATATTTATGGCGTTTTTGTTTCCTTCGATTCGGGAAGGAAGACCCTGCCCGCGAGAACGCCAACGGCGCGCTCGCTCGGACAGCGTTGGAGGCGCAGCGCATGGCAGCTGTCAGTGCCCTATCTTGACTACCTACCAGACCACCCCACCCCAACCCGAAGACACGAATTTGACTCGAATTCCGGGTTGGGCGGGTACGGGGTCCATGTGTTTTTTAAATGCTTCGGGTTGGGTTGGGGTGGTTTGGTGGGTGGTGAGTTTTTGTTGAGCTCTGCGCTCCAGGCCTCCAGATCCCCCCCCGCCCCAACCGGGGGGGGGTTACTCGTCGCTGCGGAAGGGGGGGGCGCTGAGCGAACTCAGACTCTTCAGTCTGAGAAGCCAGAACCGACCTTGCATACGTGCTGCAGCGGACTGTTGCGAGGACTTCTGCCACTGCGAAAACCCGAAACGGCGGGTGAAAAACGAAGTGCGTTTGGTGTTTTGTGGTAGTCTTCGTTCCTGGCCCCCAAAGAAAGATCCGCATGACATTCACCTCGCAATCCGGGACGACATTCTCCAGGACGCTCCGAGCCCGCCCGATCGTTTTCCCAACGAAATCCGTTTCGCGATGCTGGCCCCGTCAGAGCCCTCGCCCTGATGGCGACGGGCGCGCAGGCGAGCGCAGCGCCGCTCGACGGGCGAGGCGAGGCAGCAGGGCGAGGCGAGGAGGCCGCCCTCGGGCGCGCCAGCCGCGGAGACCCGAGGGGAGAGCAAGGAGGAGGAGGAGGAGGAGGAGGAGGAGGAGGAGGAGGAAGAGGAGGAGGAGGAGGAGGAGGAGGAGGAGGAAGAGGAGGAGGAGGAGGAGGAGGAGGAGGAGGAGGGGAGGAGGAGGGGGAGGAGGGGGGGAGGAGGAGGGGGAGGAGGAGGAGGAGGAGGAGGAGGAGGAGGGAGGAGGAGGAGGAGGAGGAGGAGGAGAAGGAGGAGGAGGAGGAGCAAAGCAAAGCAAAGCAAAGCAAAGCAAAGCAAAGAACTCTCGGACCCAAAGTCTCTCTTTGCTACGAAACAGTCAAACAGTTGGATCTGAGTGGCTAACGAAAGCGACTTCCAACTGAGAGGGGGCCCTGTCGGCGGGGTGACGCTCAAGCCTGTAGACGACCCCGATGGAGGCGCACTCCAGTGGGTGTCTCATGGCACCACCCCTCTTCAAAGCCCTCACAGTCAGACGACTACACAGATCGCCCACGACTTGCGCCCCTCCAACTCCCAGGGGAAGGTTCGCCAGGTGACACCGAGGGAAGAGAGCGAGCCACCAGAGCTCCAACGGCGGCGACACTTCAGGGACAGCCCGCCTCTTTCCTGCTTTTAATATACGGTGCCGGATTGCACGAAAATCCCGCTTAGCAAGCAGCACGAGAATGACCGTCCAGCAGAGAGACTGGGCCTGGAACGCGATTGATCCACTGAGCACGCCAAGCACCCGAATCAAGTACAGGACGCGCTGACATGCCTCCCTCGGGGCCAGGGCGAGAGAAAAGCTCGCGGAGCTGAACTGCATCATCGACCGTGCCACGAATTGCGCTGTAGTCCCTCCGTTTGCGTCCAAACCCGGACCCCGCGGCACGGCGAGCAAGACGAGTAGCTTCAGCCAGGCGCCGATGACGCCAGTGCTCACGAACTTCCTCGAGAAGAGCTTCTCGCCTCGCCTCCGCCGCCCGTCGTCGGAAACCACGGTAAAGTCGTGAGACATGGCGTAGTCTATCTTGGATGTCGGTAGCATGGGGCTCATCCGCCTCAGGAAGGAGCAGACGCAGTTGACGGCGCTGTTCAAGTAACTGCTCGCGCTCAAGATGGAACTGTTCCGCCGCCTCGTCTCGGCCCCCTTGAAACACCTGCTGGCCAACCTCGATCAGCATGGCATTGACGCGTTCGAAGAACTCGTCCGCAACCGAGCGCGAGGTCAGCTCCTGTGGCAAAGGCGTATCCTGCGCAACGCGTACATGAAGGGCCTGAGTAAATTCAGCACGACGTTCACCACGCCGCACACAGCGCATGAGAGCAACCCGGTCCCAGGACGCAGGCTTGGAGGACGGGGATGGCGCCTGAGGCACACTGAGGATATACGGTAACTTAGCCGTATGAAGGAGGTGGTCAGCAGGCCGTTGACTTGGAATGACATGCAACTCTCGGCTGACCCGACGGAGCGGACTACAATGACACATCACCTGAACGAGCGGGCGAAGCAGACAGACAACATCGATGGTACTGCTCTGTCGTTATTCGAGAAAAAGGTAAGCGCCCGCTCGCGGGCACAATTGGCGGCGCAAAGATCATGCGCAGCAAGAACCTCACTGACTGCCACGCCAGCATAGTGAACCCGACTAGCGAGCCTGGGTGGAACAACACATTGCCCTTCCCTCTTCCATCCCTCCTTCCCACTCTGAATCAGTCCCAGTCCATCATTCAAGTCCATCCCAACAAATGGCGTTGTTCGCCGCGGCAACGCACACAGCTGAGACGAAAGCCAGGCAGTCAGCGCATCGCACGTGTGTCGGTAGTTAGCTTGTGCTCGAAGCTCCCGTGGGCGAGGGGGTAATAGAGTGCAGCGCTCGTGATGTCGGCCAAGTGATTTTTTGCCCGAAGCAGAAGGCCACGCCCTTGGAACTGCGGGGGAGGAACGGCCACCCGGACAATGTCACGAACCAACGTCGCCCCAGGATAAGAGAGCACCCAGCCGAAGATGTGACATAATAACCCAATTGGCACCCCGCTTCAACAATGGCACGGTAACCATCGCTCCCTGGAAGAGAAACAGTTCGGGCCCGAACAGTCGTGCCCACCGTGGCCTTGACCTTGGCCCCCACCAGGCAGACGCTGTCGAAGCTGGAGGTGCGGCGCGCGATCCCGCCCACCCGATCCTCGCTATTCGCTCGGAGAGGGTTGTAGGAGCCGACAATGAGAGGAAGCGTGCGGGTGGCCAGCAGCCCCCCAACACCACAGAGAATGGACATGTACGTGTAATGTGGAGAGAGTGCTACGTCACCCAGAAAACCGGCCCCATTCCTGAGGATGCCGAGCCGAGGGGCTGGAGGAGGAGGAGGAGGAGGAGGAGGAAAAGGGGGGGGAGGAGGAGGGGGGGGAGGCTAGACTCGACCCTGAAAGGTCATGCAGATAAATTCAAACAGCCCGAAGACCCCCCCCCCCCGCCCTCGACCCTAAAGCCCCCGTGCCAATGTGAGGGGGAGCCAGCGATCAGGGGTCGAAAGGGCCATCGGGTTGAGAGGCCACGCGGCCCCGCCGACAGGGCGCCAGGGCCCCCGTCCTGGCCTCAAGAGCTCTCGACCCCAAGAGCTGGGCTCGGGCCAGCTGGAGCCCGAAGAGCGGGGGCGCCTCCAGAATCGAAGGCCTCTTCGGGCCCTCCGAAGGGGTCACCGCCCGGGTCGCCTCGGAGAGCGCAAGGGAAAAGTGCTCGGACCAAAGCGAAATCTCGGCCACCGTGGGAGACCTGAGCTCACCGAGCTTCTTCGCGCCCCTTTGGGATGCCTTCGCATGGCGATTTTGCGATTATTCTTACTACTCGGAATCGGGCGTCCTGGACAGTAGTCCTGGAGGCATCGCCCTTTCCTGTCCGAAACAGAACCTCTACAAGTTGCGCAGAACAGAAGGGCCGAATTGTCGCCTGCCTCGGGGAGGAAAGGCGCCGCGATCAAGGAGTGCCCGCGCGCGCGCCGCGGCCGCAACGAGCCCTCTAGGCCAGGCAGCGGACCACCCCCTGTGCATATGGGGTCCGCGCTAGCCGACGGGGCCGCATCCTCCTCGCAGGCCTTGGCAGGGTCGGCGGGCCACTCGCCCAGGTCAATGATCTCCAGGGCCGCGACCCCCATGGAGTCGCGGAGACCCGACACCGCGACGGGCACCTCCTGCGCTGCCGCATTCCTCGCCGCGAGGCGGACGATGAAGAGGCAACCCCCGATGCAGTAGATGTCGCTGCAGTCCGCTCGGGCCGCAGAGGCCCCATCTTTAGCTCGGGCGTCGGCCAGGGCATTGCCATCGAGCTCGAAATCCGTGATCAGCCCGTTCCTGACTGCCTGCTGCTCCAGGTGGGCCCTGAATTCGATGACCTCCGCGCCTTTGAGCCTCTCCGCCCGTCCAGCCCAAATGCGGGCTCGCTGGCTGCCCGCCGCTGCCGCCGCCAGAGGATTGGCAGCGCGTCGCACTATCGCAAGGCAGTCGCAATAGAGCTTGAAGGAGCCCCCAAGGATGGTGCCGGTGAGGGCCTTTGCCGCGCAGTCCTTTCCGTCTCTGGCCAGCTGCTCGGGTCCTTCAGACAGCGGGGCCGAGCCCCGCGCCTCAGCGATCAGCTTGCGGTGCTTGTCACAGACGATGATGGGCCAACCAGCTGCCCGCAGGGTCGGGTAGCTCTAATCGACCCCTGAGCCGCCCACGAAAACGTGCCCCCCGTCGGCGAAGGGCCCGAGGTTCGGCCAGCTGGTCGCGTGCTTGAAGAAGTCGTTGGAACGGGGCCTTGGAACGTTGGCTTGCCCGGAGACGCCTGGGGACAGCCCCCTAGCGAACAGCTCCGTGAAAGGGTAGCCCAAGAGCCCGACGCGCGCGGCCGCGCCCCGCAGCAGCGGCTCGAGAAACTCGCGCCTACAGCCGTCGTGAGCCTCGCGCCTGGACCGCCTGCGGAAGAGGGGGCCGACTGGGTGGTCGCAGAGCTGGCGGCTCTTCCGGACGGAGGGGCCCTCCGCCCCGACCCTGGCCTGGCACCAGTAGGTGTTCTGGATGAGGCAGCGCAGCGCCCTCTGGCGGTGAAAGTCGCACCTCAGAGCGGTGGCTGACCAGGTCGAGGACCGGCTGCCAGAAGGGTGGGGCCTCCCAGCCCCACCTGCTGGAGCCGCGTCGCTTCACCCCCTCAAGCCCGATGGCTCGTCGGCAGTCCTGGGAGAACATGTGGCCGAAGAAGGCTGGTGAGTAGCGACGTACGTGGCATTCGTGACCCAGCGCGTTATGGAGCCTATAGGGGTCGCCGCTGATGTATCCCCAGCCGACCCGCTCGAGCGTGAGCACCAAGGCGCCGAACGGCTCCTTCACGAGGCGCCAGGAGTGCATCCTCTTGGCGTTGCTCAGGCCAGCGGCGAGGCAAGAGCGGGCCGCCGCCTGGGGGAGCAGGGAGGCCCAGATCATCTCGACGTAGGCCATCAGCGCCGTCTTAGTGACGATCGTCAGGGGGCCCCGCTTCCAGCCACCTGACTGGCCAAAGCTGGCGAGCTCCAGGGAGACCCCGCGGGCCACTCGGCCTCTCGCCTTGATGGCCCCAGCGCGCAGCCGACGGAGGCGGCCGTTGGGCACCCCCATGATCGCCGAGCCCCGAGAGGTTTTCGCTGTGGGGCCAGCTCTGAAGACCCTTGCTCGGCTGATCGAGGGACTGAACAGCCTGGTGAGCTTCCTCCCTTGGCATCGAGCGGCCTTCTCACAAGCCGCTGAAGTCGCTGCACGTCTGTAGGAACCCGAAACTGCGTCGCCGCCCAGGTCCCTGTGCACGTCCACGAAGTCGCCCTCCGCGAGGTCCCAGCCAGGCTGGCTCCTGAGGGCGTCGCGTGGCTTGCTGCTGGTAGCGAGCGCCTTGGTTTTGTTCCTGCTGAGCGGCAGGTTGGCCTCCTCCATCTTCGCGCAGAAGGCGCGATAGGCAGCGGCCAGCTGCTGGGCTACCGTGGTGCATGGCCCAGTCGCATGGCACGAGACATCGCCGACCACGTTGAGGATCCTGGCGATGGGGGCCGCCAAGGCCACTGCCCTGAGGGCCGAAATGAGGAGTAGCTTGGCCAATTCCGCAGCGCGCGGGCAGCCTGCCACCACCTTGCCATTCGCATTGACGGCGCCACTGAGGCAGGTGCCTGCGCGGGCCCTCCGAGGGGCCCGATAGGTGCAGCATGGCGCCAGCAGCAGTCGCAGGCCGAAGCCCCACGCCTGCGCCGCTCCTACCCGTGGAGCTGGCTCCTTGTGGAGCCCGCTCATCCAGAAATTGTTCTACTGCGATTCGGTGGCCGGGTCGGCCCAAGTTGACACCCCTCCCTCCGCCCGCTCTCATATGTGATGTGTGCGTGGGAGAGAGGGAATGTGTGTGTGTGTGAGTGCCGGGGGGGGGTCGTCCCCCTTTGGTCCTTTGCCACCCACCGAGCCTTGCTTTTCCACAAGACGCGGAAACATACCTGGAGGTGCTTAGCGCGGAGCTTTGTGGGCGAGAACGCCCTCTGCCCTGTAAGACTCAGTTTGGCTCGAGGTGGCGGGCAATAGCTCATTGAAGTGAATACCACCGTTGCGCAGACCCCCGAAAAGTGCCGCGTAGCAGTAAATTCGACGAGTGCCCCACTCTGGCATGAAAAGTTGGAGCGGCTCGACTCATCTATACGTGCTGAATGCAATTAAACATACAAAGATGGGCGCTGCTGGCCAGTCACGAAGAGGCCAGCTAAGAGGCAGGTGGCGCTGGAGTGATGAGTTCACGATGCAGTGTACAGTTCGACTTGAGACCACTCTGGGAATCTGGGCACTAGGGTCCTCCTCCTCCTCCTCCTCGTCCTCCTCCTGCTGCTACTGATGCTCCTGCTGCTCCTGCTGTTCCTCCTCCTCCTCCTCTTCCTCCTCCTCCTGCTCCTCGTTCTCCTCGTTCTCCTCGTTCTCCTCGTTCTCCTCCTCCTCATCATCATGCTCCTCGCTCTCCTCCCGAGGGTCTCCCCCCCCCCTGCGTTCCTCGCGCCCCCATTGCTTGACGCCCGAGCCTGGAGCTCCACCAGCCCGCCGGGCTCCACGTCCACCAGCTCGTCCCGCAGCTCCTGCGGCAAGCCCGCCGGGAAGCTCGGCCCCGCCACGAGGTAGTGGGAGCCGGAAGGCGCCCACGGCGGCGGCTCGCGCCTGGCGTCAGCCGGCGCCGCCTCCTCCACGGCGGCCCAGTACATCGCAGAGGGAAGGAGGGACCCAGACCCCCTCGAGTCATGAACAGAAGAAAAATTATCCCGGCAAAGCAACCAAACAACGATGTGTATAAGCATATCTGGAAGCATTCCCCTTAAGATTCAGGTGAGAATCCAGTTGTAGAAGTCTGCTGTTCTCGCAGTCGCAGTCGCATTCGCAATGACAGTCGCAGTGGCAACGGCCTTAGGATCCATTGGAATCCTAAGGATTCCTAGGGTCCTACGGATGCCTCAGCCTGCCTCAGTTTCAGCCTCAGCCTCAGCCTGCCTCGGCTTGCCTCAGCCTCAGCCTCAGCCTGCCTCGGCCTCAGCCTCAGCCTGTGCCTGTCTCAGCCTCAGCCTCAGCCTGCCTCGGCCTCAGCCTGCGTCAGCCTCAGCCTCAGCCTGCCTCAGCCTCAGCCTGCCTCAGCCTCAGCCTCAGCCTGCCTCGGCTTGCCTCAGCCTCAGCCTGCCTCGGCCTCAGCCTGCCTCGGCCTCAGCCTGCCTCAGCCTCCCCTCCTCCCCCCTTCCCCCCCCATTCAGCCTCACCTTGTCTCAGCTTCGGCCTGCCTCGGCCTCAGCCTCATCCTCATCCTCAGTCTCAGCCTCAGCCTGTCTCGGCCTGAGCCTGCCTCGGCCTCAGCCTCAGCCTGCCTCAGCCTCAGCCTCGGCCTCAGCCTGACTCAGCCTCAGCCTCAGCGTCAGCCTCAGCCTGCCTCGGCTTGCCTCGGCCTTAGCCTCAGCCTGCCTCGGCCTCAGCCTCAGCCTCAGCCTGCCTCAGCCTCAGCCTCGGCCTCAGCCTCAGCCTGCCTCAGCCGCCGCTTGCCTCAGCCTCGGCCACAGCCTCAGACTCAGACTGCCTCAGCTTCAGCCTCAGTCTCAGCCTGCCTCGGCTTGCCTCAGCCTCAGCCTCAGCCTGCCTCGGCCTCAGCCTCAGCCTCAGCCTGCCTCAGCCTCAGCCTCTCAGCCTCAGCCTGCCTCAGCCTCAGTCTCAGCCTGCCTCAGCCTCAGCCTGCTTCAGCCTCACCCTCAGCCTGCCTCGGCCTCAGCCTGCGTCAGCCTCTCAGCCTGCCTCAGCCTCAGCCTGCCTCAGCCTCAGCCTGCCTCGGCGTGCCTCAGCCTCAGCCTCAGCCTGCCTCGGCCTCAGCCTGCCTCAGCTCGGGCATTCAAAATATGGCACAGGATTGGTGGTCTGGAAACACGAAGATGACGAAGTGGCCCACAGTTGGCTCCGGGCAATCAAAATATGGTACAGGAATTGTGTTCTGGGAGCCCGAAGAACACGAAGTGGCCTACAGTTGGCTCCGGGCATTCAAAATGTGGCCTGGGAATGGTGTTCTGGGAACACGAAGTGGCCTACAATTGGCTCCGGGCATTCAAAATGTGGCTTGGGAATGGTGTTCTGGGAACACGAAGAACACGAAGTGGACTACAGTTGACTCCGGGCATTCAAAATGTGGCCTGGGAATGGTGTTCTGGGAATGGATTCCCAAGGATTCCTAAGAATTCTTTAAGGATTTCTAAGGATTCCTGGAGCTGACCCTTTTGCCCGGTTCCTTGTCCGGATCCCGCCCAGACCCCCCTGGGGCGTCAAGATGTTTTTTTTTTTTTTTGATCCCACTAGATAGAAACCTATCAGCAAAAGCTGTTAGGTAACAAGACGCAAGGTTTTTCGCAATCCTTCCCCTCTGGGAGCCGTTACGGGGCCTCGGAGCCGTCAAAAAACTACTCGGGATGAAAAGCCGGACTGGGGAGGGAATGGGTCGAGGCCTCTCGGGGTCGACGTTGCGAAAAAATCATGACGTCGGGGGTCTGGGCAAGGAGGGAGGGAGGGAGGGGGCCAACCCCGCCCTCCCGAGGGGGCGAGGGTGGCTCTTGAGCCAAAATGACTCCTGCCTGCTCCTTCTCCTGTCATCTGCTCCTCCTCCCTCCCTCCTTCCCTCCACTTGTCTCCTCCTCCTGCCTCCCTCCACTTGCCTCCTCCTCCTCCTCCTCCTCCTGCTCCTTCTGCCTCCTGCCTCCTCCTCCTGCCTTCGCCCCTCCTCTTCTTCTCCTCCCTCCTCCATCTCCTGACTTGGACAAGAGCACCGTGAGCGCCACCAGCCGCTGCTCCTCGGTGGGCTCATCCTCGCCAGCATCTGCCGGCTGTTGTCCAGGGGCGGAGCAGTCCGAGGAGGTGACGCGGGTGGTTCTCCGCCTGGCCGTGCCTGCCTTGTGCCATGGCCTCCATACTTTGGCGTCAGTTGCAGGAGAACGAGCACGCACAGGCTCACGGCTGCCATCACGGCGCGGCGGTCTCTAAGAGACCGCCGCGCCGCAGCAGCGAGCGGCGACCGGCAGTGCTTGCAGAGACGTCCCGCCCAAGAGTCTCGGGCGGGACACATGGCTGCAGCGGCGACCGGCAGTGCTTGCACCACCTCCACCACGAAAGGTTCTTCCCACAGCCGCACTGAGCACAGCGCGAGAAGGATTCACAATCGCTACCCATCTAGGTTCGACAGGAGACACTGAAGGTACCGAAACGAAGCCACGGCCGCACGAGAGCTCACCGTGGGGGTCGTGCGGGAAGGCCTGCTGCTGAGGGCGAGCTCGCCTCGAGCCAGCCCCTCGGTTGCAGGCAAGGACGAAGCAGCAGGGCACGGTATCGCACTTGAGCCACAATGGCTACGGACCTCCCTCCTCCTCCTCTTCCTCCTCCTCCTGCGCATATGTACGGGCGCAGCACCGCGCTGCATGCGTAGCCTTCGGCTGGGCCAGGCAGGGCAAGATCCAACACTGCATCGCGTGGCGCGTGGATGCCCGCATCGACAACGACTCCTCTCAGGCCCTACCTCCAACTCCCCCCTTTCGCCAGCCCCTCTTCGTCCTCGTCCTCCGTCCTCCCTCTCACCCATCCCTGCCAATCGTCCAACTCCTCCGGCTCCTCTTTCCGCCGCCTCTTCCCTCTCCTACTCCCTCCTCGTCTTCGGTCTCCTCCGCCCCCCTCGTCGTCCACCACCTCCTCCTCCTCCTCCTCCTCGTCCGACGCCTTCTCCCTCTTCCTCCTCCCCCTCCCCCCTCCTCACACCCATCCCTTAAAACTGCTAGCGAAATATCCTTACCCCATGGCATCAAACTGCCAGCAGAATCTCCTCACCGCCCTGGCTTTAACACTGCCAGCGAAATATCCTCACACCCCTGAGCGAAATATCCTCACACCCCTCAGCGAAATATTCAAACACCCTGGCCTAAAACTGCCAGCAAAACATCCTCACCGCCCCTCGCTTGAAACTGCAAGCGAAATATCCTCCACCCCCTGACTTAAAACTGCCAGCGAAATATCCTCACACCCCTCGCTTTAAACTGTCAGCGAAAATCCTCACCCACTGGCCAAAAACTGCCGCGAAATATCCTCACCCCCTGGCCTTAAAACTGCAAGCGAAATATCCTCACACCCCTCGAATACAAGCGCCAACGAAATATACTCAACCCCCAGCCTGAGAACTGCCAGCGAAATATGCTCACACCCCTCGCTTCAAACTGCCAGCGAAATAACCTTACCCACTGGCTTAAAACTGGAAGCGAAATATCCTCACGCCCCTTGACTGAAAACTGTCAGCGAAATATCCTCACACCCCTCGCTTCAAACTGCCAGCGAAATATCCTCACACCCCTCAAATACAAAAGCCAACGAAGTAGATTCACCCCCCAGCCTGAAAACTGCCAGCGAAATTTCCTCACACTCCTCGCTTGAAACTGCGAGCGAAATAACCTCACCTCCTGGCTTAAACTTGTCAGCGAAATATCCTCAACCCCTTGACTTCAAACTGACAGCAAAATATCCTCACACCCCTCGCTTCAAACTGCCAGCGAAAGATCCTCAGCGCCCCTGGCTTAAAACTGCCAGCTAAGTATCCTCACCCCCTCGCTTAAAACTGCCAGCGAAATATCCTCAACCTCTGGCCTTAAAACTGCCAGCGAAAGATCCTCACCGGCCCTGGCCAAAAAACTGCCAGCTAAATATCTTTACCCCCCTGGCCTAAATCTGCCAGCTAGATATCCTCCACCCCAGGCCGTAAAACTGCCAGCGAAATATCCTCACCGCCCCTGGCCTAAAACCGCCAGCAACATATCCTCACCGCTGACACGTCGAGTGAACACACAGTCCGAAACACAAGAGCTACACAAGAATGATCTTTCGGAATTCCGCGACGACGACGATTCCTCGGACTGGCGCTGGATCTCCCTGGCGCGCTGGAGCGCGCCAGGTGCGGCGCCGGAGGCGCCGCCAGGGAGGTTCCAGCGCCGATGCGAGCCATCCGCGCGGACCTCCGAGCACGCATGCTCGCGCCGTTTGCTCACCTGCGCCCCCTGCCCGCGCGGCCGACGGAACGCCGCCCCACACCCCGACTCGCTGTACTTCCTTTTTTCAGGCCCGCGCGCCACCGCGAGGAGGAGGAGGAGAAGGAGGAGGAGGAGGACGGGTCGCCTGAGCCCTTCGGAGAAACCCTCCACTCGCACCCCGACTCGCCGTGCGTCCGTGCTTCCTTCTCGGGCCCGCACGCCAGGGGCCCCCGACGCGGCAGTGGTCGCTGGCGGGCGTCACGGCGACCAGAGGCGCGGGACCGCCGCAGGGGCGGAGGCGCCGCATTCCAAGGCACGCCGCTCTGCGCAAGCTCTGGCTGCGCCGAGCGCCGGCTTGACGCGCATTGGCCTACAGCTCCTGCCCGCTCGTGCCCTCGAGCGGGTCGGAACCGGTGGAGATGCCCAGAGCACTGCCGAGGGTGTCGCCGACGCTGATGGCCGTGTCGACGAGGCTGTGGACGATGCCCGCCGCGGTGCTTCCGGACCACATGGTCCAGGAGCCTGCCAGGTACATCACCTTGAACACCTTTACGCGCTTCAAGAATATGTAGGCAACCACGATCACAAAAAATAAAAAGGACCGCCAGATGTACTTGGAGTCGTCCTCCGTCCTCCGCTTCAGCTGTCCCAGCACCGCCGCGGCAGACCTCAGCCTGTCCTCGTAGGTGGTGTACTGGCTCTGCGTCTTCCGGATCGTCGAACTGGTGTCCGACAGGGACGAGCCTGGAGGAGCAAACCGCCGCATAGACATAAACAATCGGACCCAAACATGCGACGTCCTGAATTCTTCAGGACAACATCCCATGGAAATCCCGACCCTTTCCCTCGGACCGGTTTTTCATCCGGAATCGTTTTTGGCGGTCCCGGGGCCTGGCCTAGGCCCCCCCGGGGCCGTAAATAGCGAAACACCTCCATCCTGAATTTTTTACGACGCGATCATGTCTGGGGAGGTCCGTGCGGATTTCCGGGGCCGGCGTTGGACTCCCTTCCCCGGCGCGCGGAGCGCGCCAGTGGCGGCCCCAGAGGCGCCGCAACTGGGGAGTGGAGAGGGGCCAGCGCCGATCCCCGGCATGGGGAGACGACAACAGACCCAAGAAACACCCTGCTCGCCAGCAGGGTGCCCTGGATTTCTTGGGTTTCGATGGCTTTGCCCTGGAGAGCGTGACGTTCCCATCGTCCCCAGACAATGTTCTTTTGCAAAAAAACGTATGCTTGAATACTCCTCCTGTGGAGGGGCATGCCCGACTTAGCAACAGTGTTGGCAGGTGGAGCTCTCTTTGGTCTTCCGCGGCCGACGCTCTGCATCCGCTCCAGCCCGCTCCTCTCGGGGGGGGGGGGCACGAAGAGGGCAGGATAGCAGGGGGCAGGGCAGAGCATCGGCTCGCGCACCGTCGGGGCATTGACCTGAGGAACCCTGAATCAGGAACGAGGCCCCCTTTTTCCCATGAGTTACACTTCGGCTTCCCATCGAGAACCCAAGGAAAACCTCGGGCAGACCGTAAACCAATCAAGGAGCATCGAGCCCTTCCCCAACGCAAAGGGCTCATTCTTCAGCGCCCCCCACTGTAGGATAGCAAGGGGCAGGGCAGAGTATCGGCCCACGTGTAGTTGGTTTTCCTGGCGCCTCCTGGCGACGGACGGCGCCCACGTAGCTATCGAGGAATGGGCCTGGCGGCGAGGCCGAAACCGGCCGCGCGCAGCTGATTTCGCAATTTCCCTGCAGCCAGCCCGTATAACAAGGACGCGCGATGAGGATGCAAGGGCCTCGGGAGGCCATGTCGCGGCACTCTGCGAGCGGGGCGCGGCCAGCGGAAGCGGCGCCAATGATGGGCCGAAGTGGCAAGGATGCATGGGGCATCCTTGGGAAGGTTGCCCAGCCTTACAGCCGCCAGGTTGCAAGTCCACAAGAAGCCTTCACAAGAACCCTTCACCAGAAACCCAACCCTTCGGATGGGGCACCCTTCGGAGGGGCACCCTGGGGACGGACGCCAGTCCACAAAAAACCTTCACAAGAAACCCAACCCTGAAGCCCCAGGACGTCCTCTGACTTCTGGCGTGGGAGCGTCACGCCTCCCACAGCAAGGCCATCGAACCCCCAAAAAAACCCTGGGCACCCTGGAGGCAACCAGGGTGTCCCTTGGCATGGGCCTCCATTGCATCGGCGACGTGCGACCGATGGAGAACCCGCGCGCTCCTGGGCACTGGGGCAGGGGCGCACAGGCTACGATCGTCGAGGCGTTCAGGTCACCAGGAGGAGGAGGAGGAGAAGGAAGAGGAGGAGGAGGAGGAGGAGGAGGAAGAGGAGGAGGAGGAGGAGGAGGAAGAGGGGGAGGAGGAGGAGGAGGAAGAGGATATAAGATAAGATAAGACCCTTGGGCGCCGATCCCTCCCTGCACTGCTATGCAAGCCCTCGCCCACAATCACACATACAGCACAAATAAAGAGGCACCTGGGTTCGCCATGTTGGCGGACTGGAACAAGTAGCCACCGCGCGGCCCCACGACCACTTAAGGAGTGGGGACTGGCCCGATGGCGGACCCGACGGCACGCAGCCTGCGGCTGCCATCATAGGCGCTAACCTCGGGCACCTCTGCCTGAAGTCGCGCCTCGCTCAGATCCTGAACCCCTGCCCCGACGGTTTCGAAATCGGGGGGGGAGTTGAATTGCTGGTCCTACTTCTGGGGCTGTAGGGAAATAGACAGGAGCGGGATACAAAGTGAGGCCCGGAGACGGGGGGATAGAGGAAGGATAGATAATGCCAGGAGCCCTACTTTCAGTCAAACTTGAAACTCTCCTGCTAGCCTCCTCATTCAAATGGCCCGCCCTCAAAGTTGCTGAGCTCTCTCGCTGGTGGCCCACTTGAACCCTCGCGAGCCCCCTACTTGCAAAGGTCTAGAAGACGCTGCGCCTCCCTCACCTGGACCCGTCTGGGCGCCGCCCCCACGGTTTTCTCGCCTCCCTCCACCTTGAGACAGTGACGGATCGCCGAGAGCAGCTGGCTGCCGCGCTCGCTGGTGCCCAGCAGGAACTGGACCTTGGCCATGTCCTTGTCGTCCTTGCCCTTTGTCTTGAGGCGCTTGGCCTTGCAAAACCGAATCACCTCGCTGAGCACGATGGGATCCTCCGCTGGCATCAACACTGACTCCCAATACTGCGCCGCCGCCACCTGCTCCTTGGGCAAAGACCCCATCTCCTCCTCGTGGGCGACTCCCTTGATCAACGCTGCGAACGCCCTCAGATGAGGGGCATGCATCTTCTCCTTCACGAACTCCTTGCCCTCCTTCCCCGCTGCCGTCTGCAACTCGCGCTGCTGTTGAGCCTCCGCGTTGAAGCTCTGCCCCTCCTCGAGCATGAACTGTACTGTGCGACTGTCGAGCGGCAGCAGCCACGTGTCGTACACTGCGCCGATGAGCGCTCTCAGCTCCGCCTCGTCGTTTAGCACCAACGTTGCCAGCGCAATGACGAGCTCGTCCAAACTTTGCTTCTTGCCGCCACGCTGCACCACCTGGCGAGCTTCTTGCGCGCCGCCTTCTGGAGGGCCCACGATACGGCGTGCCTTGCCGTCCTTTTCCCCCGTGCTGCGAGCCATCCACTTGGGCGTCGCGGCGGTGTTCGGCATGGCGAGCCAAGCCGAGTCGATCAGACTGAGGTGCGGCGCGACCTAGAGACTGCTGAACTCTGGAACGTGCACAATCTACGATATCAAGAACTCGAGGAAGATGACTACGGATCTGTTGCTGGGAATCACATGTGTCCGATGCGTGGTACTCGCAGAGGGGGTAAGCTAACTCTATGATAAGTAACCGAGCAGCCTGTGACCTACCATCCCCAGCCAGACAGCATCCCTTGTTCATGGAGCCCACGAGGTGCCTGCTAGCCGTGATACTCCCGAGAAGATCCCAAGACTGTTCGGGCACTCGTAAGTGCGGTATGAGACGTGACCCAAAGACCGATAATGATGATGACATCGTAAGTGGTTCAGGGCAGACTTCTTAGCAAAGAACTTCGCAACGCATCGAACTCGTCGACCTACTGTATCACCAGGATCGCATCGGTGTTCATACACACCACACACCCATTTAACTGCCCCGCCCTGGACGACCTCGGTAGAGAGCATAGTGCTAAGTTGCAGATCGTACCCAGGAGGAGGAATCGCGACCGCGCGACGACGACGTCGCAAGAGAGAGAAGTCGACCTTACAACACATTTTTCCGAGCCCCCTACCCCACCAAAGTGCAAGAAACGAGCCTTGAAGACGCTCGAGCAAGCCACGACCATCCTCGATATCCTCCAGCGCCTGTACATCTTCAAGGAACTGTCTCGCCCAGGGGCTGGCGTAGGCGGCGACGCGACCCACGGTGTCGTACTGTGGGCGATCGCCCACTTCAAGTGCAGCAAAAAGTGCTGTGAGAATCTGAGCGTGTCGCGCAGGATAACGCACAAACTGCGCGAGCCACCCCAAGCGGCGGACCCGAAGTTCAAGGAAGGCTGGCGTAACGCGCCACTGATTGAGCACCTGCTCGTTGCTGAGACTCTGAACATGCGCGGTGCCCTCGTGGCTCGCCCCCTCACAGCCACTCTATACCACCACGAGAGAACCCCAACTTCTTACATAAACCCTCCGTCATCACGTAGGCCCCCAAGTTCTGGGCCCCTGCATTCTGG
>CAUYUJ010018874.1:106793-131793 GCA_963575745.1 Prorocentrum cordatum | reverse complement strand
CGCCAATCGGCAAAACAGTGAGTAACAAGAACGGCCACCATCACAGAACCCCGACGTCACGATTTTTCACAGCGTCGACCCCGACGGGTCTCGACCCATTCCCCAGGACCGGCTTTTCATCCCGAGTCGTGTTTCGACGGTCCCGAGGCCCGGTGAGCGCCCCCAGAGGCCGAAGCTACCAAAAAGCCTTCGGTCGTGACTTTATCGTGACTCGAGGGTGTCTCCAGCATCGGGCCGCCTCGGATCGGCGGCACAGAGGAATAGGACTGGGTCGACTCGGGCGGAGCCGAGGAGAGGAGGAGGAAGAGGAGGAGGACGAGGAGGAGGAGGAGGGAGAGGGCAGAGGGAGGAGGAAGAGGAGGGAGGAGGGAGGAGGAAGAGGAGGGAGGAGGAAGGATGAAGGAGGGAGGAGGGAGGAGGGAGGAGGAGGAGGACGATGCTCACCCCCCTCTGACGCCTCTATTGGCCCCCGAGGAGCCCCCCTGCCTTCTCTCGGACGCTTCCGCCCCCGTCGTCCTGCCTCCCCGCCGCCCCTCTCGGGCCCCGATCCTTCGGGCCCCGATGCCGGCTCCTCCTTTCTCTCCTCCTCCTTCTCCTCCTCCTCCTCCTCCTCCTTCCACTCCTCCTCCTCCTCCTCCCCCTCCTCCTTCTCCTCCTCCTCCTCCTTCGTTCCTTTTTCTTCTAAATCCGACCAGCCCTCTGGGCGTAGGTGCTTTAAGGAGTTTCCTCTTCCACCCTTCCTTCTTCCCCTTCGGGGAGGAGTTTACCCCTCCCCCTGCCCCCTCCCCTGGACCTGGACGGAGGGTCTCGCGAGGTGTCAGGGCGTCCAAAACGGCCTCGGCGAGGAAGCCAAACTCATTAGTTTTACTACGGTTTTGGCCCATTTTGGCCTCCCGAGGGGGGGGGGCCCTAATTAAAGCTCCCCTCTTGTTTGATCGATCTCCTCCAAGATGGCCCCAAGAAGCGCCCAGGAGGTCCCAAGAGGTCCCAAGATGGCCCCAAGATGGCCCCAAGATGGCTCCAAGAGGCCCCCAAGAGGCCCCCAGAAGGCCCCCAAGAGACCCCCAAGAGGCCCCAAGAGACCCCCCAGAGGCACCCAAGATGCTCCAAGACGCCTCGGCGAGAATGCCAAATCAGTGATTTCACGATTTCACGGAGGTTTTAGCCACATGTTGGCCTCTTGGGGGGGGGCACTGATTGAGATCAAGAGCGCATGGGAGAGAGCCCAAAATGACCTCCAAGATGGCTCAAGATATCCCAAGATGTCTAATAATGGCTTCCTCTGTGTGCCGACCACTTCCCTGATCGAGGTAATTCCTCTGGGCATCGTTTCTGAATGGGCTGGTGGGGATTCTTTTTAGTCAGCGGCCGCGGGCGAGCGCGCCAGCGGCGAGTCAGGTCCGAGCGGGCTACGCAGAGACTAATTTGGCAGAGGCGACGCGCAAGCAACAGCTACGCGCCGGCCGAGGCCTCACGCAGCGGCCCAACGGCAGGTGGAAGGCTGGAGGGACTGAAACTGAGTGGAACTGCCAGCGTGCAAAGATGCAAGTCCATCGGAGGCGCCAAAAGTCTGAACATAAACGACGGCCAGGGACAACTCCGAGAGAGAATGCATGATACCGAACCTCGACCGACTGCGTGGGCACCAGGGTGGCCGTGGCCAACGAACCGCCAGTCGAGGTAGGAAACAGAAATGCAAAGCTGGTGGGGATTCGCGAAGCGTCAACAATTACTTCTCCCTGTCCGCACCCTGAGGCAAATTGTTGAGGGCGGGCCGGGCGCTTCGCCTGAGACTTCCTCACCGTTTTTGACTCTGAAGCTTAAACATTGGCAACAGTTTCGCAGATGGAGGGCAGGTCGTTTTCAAAATGTAGCTCTCGCCTTAGCGCGGCGCACATTCGCTTTCAACATTTGCAAGAAATTCACGGATTGAGGGCGGGTGGTTTTCAACACGTGGCTCTCGCTTTGGCGCGGCGCACGTGCGTTTCAAACATTTGCAAAAAGTTCACGGATTGAGGGCGGGTGGTTTTCAAAATGTTGCCCTCGCCTTAGCGCGGCGCGCATTCGTTTTAAACATTTGCAAGAGGTTCACGGATTGAGGGCGGGTGGTTTTCAAAATGTGGTTCTCGCCTTGGTGGGAGCGTCGCGATCTCCATGGCCCAACCCTCGAAACCCAAGAAACCCAGGGCACCCTAGAGGCAAGCAGGGTGTTTCTTGGCATGGGCCTCCACTGCAGAAGCCTCCATCTCTGAATCTATGGGTGCTGTTACGGGAACTGCTGGCAGCGCCGCGAATCTCAGACGCCTGAAGTCCGGGCGTGCGTGGACGCTATACGCCGCCAGCTACAGTTCAGGAAGGGCCGCACGATCCGCGGGCGCTTCGGAGGCCCTGTCTCCAGCTCATAGGGGCCTCCATCCCGGAGTCTGTGCGTGCTGTTCTGGGCACTGCCGACAGCGCCGAGGGTCCCAATGGGAACCCGACGCCTTCAGCCATTAGGTAGCAGTCTCTCGAAAATCAAGAAGAGATGGCATACCTTGAAGAACTCACGGGCGGCGAATCCGCTCTTGACTCCTGGCCCCCGAAGCACCCCCTCATAGCCCCTGTGCCCTGGCTTCTGCAACGGCCGCTGCTCGCCCGCCTCATGCTGGCTGGGCTCCTGGACACCGCCCGCCTAACTCTGGCGTGATCCTTGCCCGCTGCTGCCTTCCCCCCCGGCCGGCTCTTCCCTGAGATCCGACGTAGCGAACAAATTGCAACATCGTGAAAATCCGCGCCCAGAGCCCCGGGCCCCATCTTTCCGCATCATTTTTCGAGCCGCGTCGATCTGTGAGTGTCCCAAGACCCGGCGAAAACCCCCGGCTCGAAAAAATGGGATCGCCAGGATCTCAAGGCCCCCCGGCTCGTCGCTGCCTCGCCCGCCGCCTCGGCTTCCGCCGGCCCCGCTTCTGCCCGACCGCCCCGTGAAGGGCCAGCGGACTGCCCGCGCTCGCCTGCGCGCCGCCTCAACTTCGCTGGCCCGGCCCCTCGGGCGCGCTGGTTACCTGTATGAAAAGATGTCCTGCCCGCTGGCGACCGAAAAGTGCGTGTGTGTGTGTGTGTTGTGTGTGTGTTGTGTGTATGTTGTGCTTGTGTTTGTGTGCGTGCGTGCGTGCGCGCGTGTTGTTTATGTATCGGTCGTCGTGTTTATTGTGTTGCTATCGTCGTCCGTGCTGTCGCTGCTGCTGTTACTGTCGTTGTTGTCGTCGTCGTCGTCGTCGTTGTTGTTGCTGTTGTTGTTAATGTTGTTAGTGTTGCTATTGTTGCTGAACTCTCATTTCTGAAAATAATTATTGTTGATCCCCCTCACCGGTGCATACTGTTTTTCTAAATCAAAGTGTGCCCTTCGACGCTCGCACCCTGTTTTTTGACAAGGAAAATCTTGATGCTCAGACTGCGCCCCTGGCCCCCGGGTTACAACAACAACAACAACAACAACAACAACAACAACAACAACAACAACAACAACGGCTCCCGCCTGAGATTTCCTTGCATTTTAGCCCGGACCCCCGCCCCCGCATTAGACTTCGTCGTATTTTATTCAGGAATCGCCCTCCCGCTTGGGACTTCCTTACAACAGTGTATTGAGGAAGCGCTTTCCCCCGCTCTGGAGTCGCGCTCTCGCTGGAGACTTGCTTGCAATTCTAGACGCTTCGCGTATCCCCACCAGCCCGTCCAGAAACGACGCCCAGGCGAGTAGAGGGTCGTCCTGAAGGAATTTTCGGCGTCTTGGGTGCCTCGGGGGGGCCTCTGTGGGCCGTTCGGGATCCTCTTTGGGGCCTCCTGGGGGCCTCTTGGGGCCTCTTGGGGCCTTTGGGGGCCTCCTGGGCGCTTCTTGGGGCCTCCTGGGCGCTTCTTGGGTGCCTCTGGGGGGTTTCTTGGGGCCTCTTGGGGGTCTCTGGGGGGCCTCCTGGGGCCTCTTGGGGGGCCTCGGAGCCATCTTGGAGGAGATCGTCAACGAAGGGGGTTCCCTAATTACAGTCCCCCCCTCAGGAGCCACGATCCTCGTGAGGGGTGTCGAATTTTAGCCCTCCCAGGGGTCGATCTTGGGCGCTCCAACGCGCCGCGGAAACCCCTGTCCAGGTCAGTGGGGAGGGGGTAGGGGGAGGGGTAAACCCCTCCCCGAAGGGGAAGAAGGAGGGGTGGAAGAGGAAACGCTCTAAACCACCGACGCCCAGAGGGCTGGTGGGATTTACTGGCGGATAGCGCCCTTGCGTTGGAATTTCCTGCGATTTACTCAGGCGCCGCGCTCCCGACACCCAGGCACCCAGGAGTCGCGCTCACGCTTAGGACTCCCTCGCAGATTACCTTGAAATCGGGATATCGCTTCCCTTCGTGGCCCCGTTGCAGCCCTTCGTGGCCCCCTCGCTTTGTTCCGTGGCCCCGTTGCAGCCCTTCGTGGCCTGTTTCGTGGCCCCGTTGCAGCCCCTCGTGGCCTCCTCGCTGACCTTCGCGGCCCCCTCGCTTTGTTTCGTGGCCTCCTCGCTGACCTTCGTGGCCCCCTCGCTTTGTTTCGTGGCCTCCTCGCTGACCTTCGTGGCCCCCTCGCTTTGTTTCGTGGCCCCGTTGCAGCCCTTCGTGGCCCTCTCGCTTTGTTTCGTGGCCCCGTTGCAGCCCTTCGTGGCCCCCTCGCTGCCTTTCGTGGCCCCGTTGCAGCCCTTCGTGGCCCCGTTGCAGCCCTTCGTGGCCCCATATATGTGTGCCCTTCGTGGCCCCCGCTCGTTCGCGCCCGTGGTGGCCCCATACGCATGCCCTTCGTGGACCCGCTGTCGCCCTTCGTGGCCCCCTCGCTGCCCCTCGTGGCCCCGTTGCTGCCCTCAGTGGCCCCTAGCCCTCCGCGGCCCAACATACGTATGCCGTTCGTGGCCCCCGCTTGTTCGCGCCCGTTGTGCCCCGATGTCGCCGTTTGTGGCCCCGACACTGTCCTACGTGGCCCAGTTGCTACCCTCAGTGGCCCCATCGTTGTCTCCTGTGGCCCCGCATTATCTGCCCGTCGTGGCCCCCGCTCGTTCGCGATCTTCGTGGCCCCATACGCATTCCTTTCGTATCCCCGCTGTCGCCCTTCGTGGCCTACTTCGTGTCCTTCGTGGCCCTGCTGTCGTTCTCTCTCGCTCTCGCTTTCGCTCGTCGTCGTCGTCGCCGTCGTCGTCGTCGTCGTCGCCGTCGTCGTCGACGTCGTCGTCGTCGTCTTCGTCGTGGTCGGTCCTCTGTCAGTCCCTCTTGGGGTCGGGTCGACGGTCCGCGGCCGCCCCGCCGATCGGCGCTGCCGCTGGCCAGGCCGACGGTCCGCGGCCGCCCCGCCGCTTGCCGGGGCCCGGCCAGCAGGGAAGAACGGTATACCCCCCACGATCGAAGACGAAGAGGGCGGGTATCGAGGGTTTGGGAAATACGCGTTATTGGACACTCGAGCAGATAAGGACGAACATTCTTACAATGATTGTCTTGTTGTTGTTGTTGTCGTTGTTGTTGGAGATGGTGTTGTTGCTGCTGCTGCTGCTGCTGTTGCTGCAACTGCTCCTGCTGCTGCTGCTGCTGCTGCTGTTGCTGCTGTGGTGTGTGCGCGTTTGTGTTTGTGTGTGTGTGTGTGTGTTGATCCTCTCGTGTGGATCCTCTCGCGTGGATCCCTGCCCCGTGTTCTGAACGGACGGCCGCGCCGACGATTATCCCTCTCCGCGCCGCCGACCAACCCTGAACTTCCCCCCCTTGGCGCGCCGCTGGCCGCCACCCCTTTGGCGTGCCGCCCGCTCCTGGCAGCCTTGTCGGCCTGTGGCGCGTCGAGCAGTCGCGCCCGCTCCGCCTGGCGGCGGCGGCGGCGGCGATGGGAGGAGGATGAGGAGGAGGAGGAGGAGGAGGAGGACGAGGAGGAGGAGGAGGAGGGGGAGGAGGAGGAGGGGGAGGAGGAGGAGGGGGAGGAGGAGGAGGAGGAGGAGGAGGAGAAGGAGGAGGCGGAGGTGATTTAGGTCAGCTATTCCCCCGCCTTACGCCCCGCGGGGCGCGACGGGCGGTGACCTTCGCGCCTGCGCGCCGCACCCGTGGAAGAAGCGCGATGCGGGAAGCGCGGATCTCTGCACACCCCGTCGGATGACCTCCTACAGGCAGGCTGTGGAAGAAAAACAAGCAGTAGTCAAACGAAAATACCAAACCATCATCAAATATAGTCGACACATCATCCCCAGGCTAGTTCCTGACCGTCCTGTGGTGTTGGGTCCCTGTTTTGAAGAGACAGCGCCCCGCGTTTCTCTCCTCTCCCTCCTCCTCTCCTCCTCCCTCTCCTCCATCAGCATCATCATCACCATCATCGTCATCAGCAGCATCATCATCAGCATCGTCAGCATCATCATTATCAGCATCAACATCAGCATCAGCATCAGCATCAGCATCATCATCATCATCATCATCATCATCACCATCATCATCGTCATCGTCATCGTCATCATCATCATCACCATCACCATCACCATCACCATCACCATCACCATCACCATCATCAGCATCAGCATCAGCATCAGCATCAGCATCAGCATCATCATCATCATCATCATCACCATCACCATCACCATCACCATCATCGTCATGATCATCATGATCATCATGATCATCATGATCATCATGATCATCAGCATCAGCATCAGCATCATCACCATCACCATCACCATCACCATCACCATCACCATCACCATCACCATCACCATCACCATCACCATCACCATCACCATCATCATCATCATCATCATCATCATCATCATCATCATCATCATCATCATCATCATCATCCGTTTCGGCAAACACCAGCTCCATCGAAGGTCCCAGTGGCAGGGTCCGCATGGTGGCGCCGCCCCATTTTGGCACACCCCTCACACGTTTCGTTGCCCCATAGGGAGCTCCACCTAAGGCCCCAGTGGCACAGTTCGCATGCGGTCGTCACCATCTTTTCGGCACACCCCTCACGCGTTTCGTGGCCCCATAGGGAGCTCCACCGACGACGGTTCTCACAACTGCGCTACTCACAACCTGGGGGAACGAGAAGACCGATGCCGATGCCGCCACCCCACGGACCTCTTCTGAAGTTAGAGGAACGAACAATGACATAAACATAAGAACTCTGAGGTACGCGCAGATTTCTCGGATCGGCGCTGGAGACCCCTGGCGGCGCCTCCGGCGCCGCCCCTGACGCGCTCCGCGCGCCAGGGAGGGGGTCCAACGCTGATCCGAGAAATCTGCGCGGACCTCCGAGCTGTTATGTTTATGTCATTGTTTGTTTCCTACGAGGTGAGCTCTGACCGGGGTTCTGAGGAGAAAGCCGGCCGTGGCGACGAGGACTCTCCAGGACGAGCGGCGGCGTCGGCGTGCTTGGAGGAACGAGCAGTGGCATGAACATAAACATTGGGAAGTCCGCGCAGATATTCGGGATCGGCGCTGCGCAGCCCTCCCCGGCGCGCTGAGCGCGCTAAGGGCGGCGCCAGATGCGCCGCCAATCCAAGAAATCCGCGTTTTCGAATATTCTCCTCCTTTACTGGGGATGCACTGACACGGATCAATGCAAACCCGGGCCCGTCAAGCTCTGCAGGATCCTGCCAAATCCTGCAAGATCCTGCAAAACAAGCCCGGGTCAGAATCCGGCGCTCTGACAGACCCCCATCTGCATCGACCCTCTTCTCTAGAAGAAGAAAAAACGCCATTAACATAAATGCTGGGCGCTCCGCGCGAATTTCTTAGATCCGCGCTGGTCCCCCGCGCCAGGGTCGGCGCCGGAGGCGCCGCCGGGAGGGGCCGCGCGTGGATCCCAGAAATCCGCGGAGCACCAAAAGCTTATGTCTCTGGTGTTTTTTCTGTTTCCTTCCAGTCCCTGGGGCCCCGACTCTGCTGAGTATCATTTAACCGATCCCCATCCCCAGCGGCGTGGCCTGGGCCCCACTGGACGATTTACCCCCCTAGATTGGGATATAGGTCGTTCCCTTCAGGCTTCGAGGGGTGTGGCCCCAGCTGGGGGGATACTTTGGTGGGGGTCTCTTGGTGGGGGTCTCGAAGGGGATGGGGACGGAGATGCGGGTCGGATAAACGACTGACCTGCAAGACTGCTGCGACGACGGCGCCCGCTCCGCCTCCGCGCGCTCCGCCTCCAGGCAGGCGCCGTGGGCCGCGGCGCGGCGCTCCAGCGCCTCGAGGTGCCGGCCGAGCTCCGCGCGCCGCGCGGCGTCGCCGCAGCCCGCGCAGGCCGCCCGCAGCTCGGGCAGCGCCCGCTCCATGCGGCCGGCTGCCTCGCGAGCGCCTGCGACGACGACGACGCTGCCGCCGGCGACGGCGCCGCCGCCGGCCACACGGCACGGGGTCGTATTTTCGGCTCCGGCTCCTGGGCGCCTGGGACGGAGCTCCAGCGAGACCCCTCCCGAGACCTCTGGAAGCCTCCTCCTCCTCCTCCTCCTCCCTCATCCTCCTCCTCGTCCTCCTCGTCTTCCTCGTCCTCCTCGTCTTCCTCGTCCTCGTCCTCCTCCTCCTCCTCCTCCTCTTCTTCTTCCTTCTCTTCTTCCTCCTCCTCCTCCTCCTCCTTTTCCCTCCTCCTCCTCTTCTTTCCAGCGGCGGGGGCCGCAGTCCGCGCGCACATTGGGCGTGTGCCAGCGCAACCCCCAATTCCAAGCACCCGCCCCCAAGGCCCTCCGCCGATGGCTAGCGCCAGGCAAGAGCGCCGCGCAACCAACCAGCGGCCTGCTCCCTGGGGAGAGAGGTTGCGCCAGCCAGGATTTCTAGTCTCGGCACACCCGGGAACTCGGCGGGAACCGGCCGGACCCAGTTGGTTTCCGCCTCCTCCTCCTCGTCGTCCTCCTGCTCAGTCAGTCTTCCATCTCCACGATTATGAATCGTACACGTACCTACCAATCTATCCCCAGGACAACCGTCGGGACAACCACCGAAACAACCGTCGGGACAACCATCGGACAACGACCGGGACAACCGTCGGGACAACCATCGGGACAACCATGAGCAACCGTCGGGACAACCATCGGGACAACCATCGGGACAGCCATCGCGGCAACCATCAGGACAGCCATCGGAACAACCATCGGGACCACCAGCGGGACAACCGCGGGGCAACCGCGGGGCATCTGCGAGGCAACGCAAACAGACGGGGCCGGGCAGCGCCCCTGGGCCGCCAACCAATAGATACGATGAGCGTTTTCGCGGACGCCCCGCGCAGAACGCGCCCATGCAACCGCCCATCCACGGGACCGCGCCCATAAAAAACAAAAACGAAGGAGCGCATCAGGATACATTCGCAGCTCGTGACTGATTGCTGCCCGAAGACATAACTTCTTGATGTTTTCAATGCGCGGTCCCAACAAGTCCAGACCCTCCCTCCAGGGGCGACTTTTTTCATTCCGAACGGACTTGTGGCGGTCCCAGGGCCCGGCAAGGCCCCCAAACGCCGACGAAGGGCCCAAAGCCGTCCGCCGCGATGCCTGCCACGACGATGGCGGCCCCCAAGCCAAACCCCAGACCCCTGCGGCGCGGCGGCCGGGTCATCGGCCCCCCCTGGGCCCCAGGCCTGCGGCGCAACTCGCGGCCGTGGACCGCCCGCGCGGGCGAAATGGCGCCGCAGCCCTGCCAGCGCGTCGCGCGTGCGCGCTCCGCTGCGCACAAACCCGCGCGGGACGATGGCCCGGCGGAGCACCCCGTCAGCGGAGGCGGGCAAAACCCGCACGTGCTGTTCCTCTCTGCATACTGTTTTGCTCCTCCACCCCTCGTCCCTCGAACCAGCTCCCCCATGTCACACCAGAGGAAGTGTGTGTAGGCCAAACCCAGGGGTTTCGCTTGAGATTTCCTTGCGATCCTGAAGCTGAAAAGGCTTCACTGTCACGCGGGTGGAGACAAAATGACTTTGAAAATGGAAGGTTCGTCTTGACGCCGCGCGCATTCGTCCTAAAAGCTTGCAGCGGTTACAGGGATGGAAGCTGGCTCGGTTACGCAATCGGGTCTCGTTTGATACTTCCTCAAACTCTGTGACCCGAACCCCCCACTTGCGCAGCAGCTACACGCATGGATGGGACATCCTTTTGAACATCGAGCTCTCGCCCACGACTTTCTCAATTCCGCCAGCCCTCTTGGGGGCCAGCAGGCTGCGTGGGCCAGGCTGTCCGAGGGGAAAGATGGGGGCGGACGCCGAAACTGTTGAGCGAAATACTGGAAGCACCTTGGACCAGGGCACTGTCAGCCACCCCCGGACAGAGGTTTTCGTTTCAGGTCCCACGATTGTGATGACGTCTGACCTTCCTCAAATGACGGGACTCGACACACGATTCCCCGATCCAGCATGCGAGGTGCGGGAGGGACCCGACGCACGATCCCCCGATCCAGCATGCGAGGTGCGGGAGGGACTCGACGGACGATTCCCCGGTCCAGGCATGCTGGTGCGGGAGGGATTCGACGGGCGAGACTCCGCATCCTGGACATCCCTTCGGTGGCTACTCATGAGAGCCTCCCATGCCATCTTGTCGGCTCTTGCGAATCAACCCTAGTCGACGCTGAATCGATGCTAAAGCGACGCGAACCGACGCCAAATCGGCGCTATCTCACCGACTCCCAGACGCTGATCGACGCGAAAGACAGAATCGCGAGGGTACACAAGTCGGGTCGGGCGAAAGGGGGGGATAGCAAAGGGGGGGTTGAGCATCAGCTCACGCAGCTGATTTTCCCGGCGCCTCCCGGCGACGGAGGCGGCCATGCATCGAGGAGTGGGCCCCTCGGTGGGGCCGAGACCAGCTGCATGCAGCAGATTTCGTAACCCCCTCTTTCTCAATCCCCCCCTGTCGTCCGGCCCGAACACGGCTCGCATGACCTGCTACCGAACCTCCCCGAACACCACCCGCCCCCCTGGCGCCCGCATGGTCGCCGGCCCCGCGCGCCCCCTCCGCGGCCGCGTCGTCCGCCAGCAGGCGCTGCAGGAGCTCCTCCGACGGCGGCGGCTTTCGCAGCCAGACGTCCGAGGGCTCCATCTTTTTGAACACGGTCAAAAACCCGAATAAGGACGCGCGGTAAGGACGCAAGACCCTTGGAAGCCGAAGTTGGGATTTTTGGGGCGGCGGACGACGAAAACCCCAAGAACGCAAGAGCAAGGAAGAGCAAGGACGCAAGGGTACCCTGAGCAGAGTCGCGCGTCCTTATTAGGGCTTTTGACAGTACAGGGTCCCACGAATCGGGGAAAACAGCATGACACAAGCACAACTTGTCAGAGGCCCGCGCGGATTGCTCGGATCGGCGCTGGAGCCTCCTGGCGGCACCTCTGGAGCCTCCCCCGGCGCGCTCCGCACGCCACAGGAAGGATCCAGCGCCGATCCAAGAAACCAGCGCGGACCTCCGAACGTCCAGGTCGATGCACAATTTGTTGTTCGAGCGGAATCCCGACCCTTCCCCCGAGGATGGCTTCTTATCCTGAGCCGCTTCTTGGCGGCCCCGGGGCCCAGCGAAGGCCCCCAGAGGCCCAAGACGGCCGAAGATCTCCCGTCGGGATTTGTGTCCCGATGCGAGCATGTCTGGGCTTGCATCGCTCCCCCTGAGCCTACGCATCACCCCCTAACGTTGCCCCCCCTTCCTCCTCCTCCTCCTCCTCCTCCTCCTCCTCCTCATCCTCCGTCGACGTCGTCCTCCTCCTCCTCCTCGTGCCTCCGCCTCCGACGAGGACGACGAGGATGACGAGGCTGGCGAGGACGACAAGGACGACGAGGACGAAGACGGAAGGACGAGGACAACGAGGACGACGAGGCCGACGAGGACGATCAGGACGACGAGAACGGCAAGAACGACGAGGAGGAGGAGGAGGAGGAGGAGGAGGAGGAGGAGGAGGAGGAGGAGGAGGAGGAGGAGAAGGACGACGACGACGACGAGCGGCCGCTGCAGAAGCTCCTCCTCCATGACAGCGCCCCGCGCGCCGGGCTGGGGGCGGCCCGGGCCCGTGCCGGCGCTCGAAGGCCAGGGCAGGCGTGGGCCACAGAGAGGGAGGCGGGGGGAGGGAGGGAGGGGGCAGGGAGGGAGGGAGGGAGGGCGGCGGAGGGCGGAGGGGAGGGGAGGGGAGGGAGAGGGGGGGAGGGAGGGAGGAGGGAGGAGGACTGGGGAGGACGGGGGGGTGGGAAGGGGGAGCCTCCTCACCAACTCCGCCTCCTCCGCGTTCGTCTCTCCTCCTCCTCCTCCTCCTCCTTCCTCCCCTGCTACCTTCCTCCACCTCCTCCTCCTCCCTCCTCCTCCGCCTCCTCCTCGTCCTCGTCCTACTCCCACTCCTCCTCCTCCTCCTCCTCCTCCCTCCTCCTCCTGCTCCTCGTCCTCCTCCTCCTCCTCCTCTTCCACCTACACCTCCTCCTCCTCCTCCTCCTCCTCCTCGTGGCGGCATGTCCGACCCCGCCGAGTAGAAGCCCTCGCACGAACCCGCCTCGTACACGGAGGCGTTCGGGGCGCCATCGTTGTTTTCTCTCTCGGCGTCTTGCGATTGCTGCACCGCCGCTGGGGGATTTTCCCACTGTCTTCTCGGGGGTAAAACGGAATGCAACGCCCACAATGGGCTGGCGCCATGGGGGTGGGGTTCTGAAATTCCCTCTGGCCCGGTGCCCATTCATAGGAGGAAAAGGGAAGAACAGAAAAGTACTGGTTCATTTTTTCTTGCGGTGGTCCTGTCGCTGCCACGACGCAGCAACTGGGTCTCGGCCCAAAACATCCGATCACACGGTCCCGTTTGGAAGGGTACGCCTGACTTGTTCATCTCGTGTTCGCCTAGAACAACAACCCAAATTACAAACGGCTGATGCTCCAAGAAAACCAAAAGGTTCTTAGAAACCCGCCCGGCTTCTGAGACGCCCCTCAAAAAACAGCCAGGCCTTCTAAAAAGGCTGGTGCGTTCCAAAAAGACCCTCCGCGTTCTAACTGGGCCATCACCTTCGCGCCACGGACAAACACCGAATCGGGATAGCATCGAGAATCTCTGACACCTGGTGTACAATCAAGACAACAAGCGGTGAAAGGACATCAACCGAACCGCTAACCTTGGGAAACAATTATCGACCCCCCCTCTTTCCTGCGAAAATTCATCACTTCCGCCCCCGGAAGTTTATTTGGCCCCTGAATTTACATTATATGGCTCTCGCCGCAAAACTGCGCACATTCGTTTTCAAAAATTCGCAACAATGTCACGGATGGAAGGAGGGCTCTGATCAATATATAATCTCGCCTTAACGTCGCGCGCATCTGCTTCAAAATTTCGATGCAACTTCACGGATGGTCCGAGCTGGTTGTTGCAATGCGCCCTTCTGCACTTCCCTGGTCAAGGCAACTCGCCTTGCGATCTTCTTCCGGATGGGTTGGCGGGGATATTTTTTTTCAAAAGAAAAATCGCGCGCGACGCGGAGCCGACCGCGCAGCGTCGAGAAGGTCAACAGCAAGACGCGAGCCGAGCAGCCACAACTGGGACGCTGGAGAAGGGCAGCGAGAGGGCAACATCGCGGCGGGGAAAAAAACGAAGGACACACGAAAAGAGCGGAAGAGCGAAGAGGAAAGGAAAACATGACAGAAAGACAGAAAGCAAACCGCAGCTCAAACTTAGACCAAGTAGTAGTCGACCGCCCTTTGTCGAACTGCCAGTACTTGTAATAGAACTCAACGTACCCAAACCAATGCGATCAGATGGAATGTTGCGAGAGGCGAGACGACCACAGAATGACCACCGGCAGCGAGGGGAGCCTTAGCGTATGGCACTTGCAGACAACCATCAATCAGGCCAGCTGGTGGGGATACGCGCAGCGAGACGAAGCCAGCGGTGGCGACGAGGGCCTCCCAGGCCGCCCAACAAGGGGAAAACTATGGAAGGGCAGCGGTATCGGCCTCTTCATCCTCTGCCATCGGCGACGGTCGGGGGGGGAACATTGGGCTCCACATGGAATCGCATCGTCGATGCATCGGCGATGCGGAGCGATCCTCCGACCCCATCTGCTCCGACACCATCTGGGAGGCCGACGAGGGCCTCCCAGGAAGCCCCAAAAAGGGGAAACCTATGGAAGGGTAGCTGGGTAGCTGTACAATGGAGGCCAGTCCACAAGAAACCTGCCGCAAGAAACCCAACCCTGAGACCCCAGGACGCCCATTGGTTTCTGGTGTGGGGACGTCGCGCTCCCAATCGCAACACCGTCGAAACCCAAGACCCCCAGGGCACCCTGGAGGCAAGCAGGGCGTTTCTTGGCATGGGACTCCCTCCTCATGCTTCCTCCTCCTCGCTCCTCCTCCTCCTAGCTCCTCCTCGCTCCCCGCTCCTCGCTCCTCCTCCTCCTCCTCCTCCTCCTCCTCATCGCTCCTCTTCCTCCTCCTCCTATCTCATCCTCGCTCCTCCTCCTCCCAGCTGCTCCTCGCTCCTCCTGCTCCTCCTCCTGCTGCTCCTCCTCCTCCTCCTCCTCCTCCTCCTCCTCCTCCTCCTCCTCCTCCTCCTCCTCCTCCTCCTAGCTCCTCCTCCTCGCTCCTCCGGCGCTCGCCCGAGAATCTCCGGGCACGCGGATAGCGGCGTCCGCTCTCCGAAGGGCCCCGCCGCCGGCCGCGCCGCGCGAGCACCGCGGGGCGTCCACCAGAGACGGCGGGCGAGGGGGTGCGGCAGTGAGGGGGCCCTGGGACACACAAACAAATACACACAAAAAATAGGATCCCCCATATTTTCACACATTTTCCCAAATTTCCCGAGGCAGGGAGGGAGCCCAGGGACTAGAGGCCTCATATATGGGGTCCGAGTAGACGGGGTCGAAGGATCGCGCCGCATCGCCAATGCATCGCCGATGCATCGGCGATGCATCGGCAACGTCGGCGACGCATCCGCGACGTCGGCGTGGGGAAAATCGAGCTCCACATCGAGCCGCATCGTCGATGCATCGACGATGCGGCGCGATCCTCCGACCCCATCTACTCGGACCCCACCTAGGAGGCCTAGAGGGACACACAAAGAAATATGCACAAAGCCCAAGCTTCCCCTATACTTTCCCATGTCTTCGGGGTCTTCGTCTTCCCCCCACTGTCTATGTTTTCCCACATCTTTTCCTGGGGATCGACGATTAATTGTGTCTGTGTTTTTCCCCTCCTGAGACAGGCGGGGGAGATCCGTCGGCGGCGAGCCCGGTGGGCTCGCCACGATCGACCATCCGAGATGGGCACGGGAAACAGCAAAGCACACGCTGCCACACAACGCGTGTTGTCCCAGAACCAGCAGCGGCCGCTGCTGGGCAGCCGCCTGCCCGTCTCGAATGGTTACGGCCCGCGGCGGCACCAGCAGCAAATCCTCTTCTGAACGAGAAAGCACTGCGGTCGGTCTTCGTACCCATTCATTTCCGTACCCACGTCGGTCGTACCGGTCTCAAGAAGACTCGGAAGGCCTCTAGCCTTCTGAGAATTTGTCTACGCCTTTGTCGAAGACACCAATCATTTTGCTTCGAACGATCCACACCGAAACCGTCGGCGTTTGTTCCCGAATATGGTATTTGTTGTTGCGATGGCGAGCCCGAGCTCAGCGCGCATGTCGCGTTTGATCAGACGCTGTTGATTAGTCGTTGGTAGAGTCTGTTCTATCACGTTCTGTTCGGTTCCGTTCCATTATGTTCATATATGGTGAACTCCTGCGGTCAGACTTACGTCGGCTCTCATGTTGCAGCCCATAGGGCACCGTTAATTGGTCGATGCTGTATTCGGCAGTCTTCAACTGTGCTATGTTAAGGTATGTTCCCTTCTATTGAATTGGATTGCTTTCTGTTCTGCTCTGGACGGGCCAGCGTTACGTCGTGACGCCTGTCACGTTTGATATGTCATCCAATCGGTCGCTGCTGCGCCTCTGTTTCCTGTGGCCAGCCTGACCTCGGCGCGCACGTAGCGATTGATAGGGCGTCGTTGCTCGGTTGCTGATGTTCTGTCTGTTAGATTCAGCCATGTTCGATTCTGGGCTGTTGGAAAATATCACGTTAGGTTATACTACGGCCCCTTCAACCACGGTATGATACCATGTTTCCGGCTATTCCTGCCATCTGCGTTCTGCTTGCCTATAGTGGGTTAAGCTAATATATGTATGGCTGGATTGTGCTATGCTCGTGTATGATATGGTGTTTCTTCCCGACTAAACTTAAAGATACTTCTATGGTATACGGGTATCACAATCACAACTCCACTCTACCTGATTGTGCTACCATGTCGGTATTGCACTCTTACTCTTTTATCGTACTCAACGGATGTTCTGTTTACACTCGGATGCACAAGTTCATGGTGCATGTTTTGGTGTGTCAGTTTAGTTGTTTGTTACCATTTGCCCTGCTATGTGGTCGTCATATCCAGTCTCTCTCTCTCTCTCTCCATCCCTCATTTGGTTCAAACAAATACCCTGTAATCTCGTTGTATACGAATATTCGTTCGGTTCTGCTACAAATGTTAAGAACCTTTGTTCTGATTGTACTACTACATAAGCTTACTCTCTGCTACGCAATGATATTAGGATCCTGTGTCATGTCCGACTATGCTATTTGATTGCCGGTGCCGTAGTGGTAGCAGTATTCTTCCCTCATGCGGTATACTCTGCTGTGCCCGGTCCTGTCCCACAATGCGATTGCTATGCTACAGTGTGATAGGTTATGGTGTGATGTGTTCTGCTATGCTGCACCATATCATGGTATGTGCAATTTAATAGTGGTATGGTATGTCGTGTTATCGCATGTTACGTTATGTAATGATGGTCATGCTCACACATGCTGTTGTTCGGTTATAATGCGATCGTTCTCGTAGCGGTCGTACTAGTAAAACAATTGCGGTATGCAATGTTATACTTTGCCCCCGCTCTGAAATACAACGCTACAATATGATATGATGCGTGATGCGGTGCTGGGGTACGGCATGCTCTGTCATGTGATGTGATTATATGAGTTGGTGTATTAAGCTGTGCTGTGGTATGATATGCGCTGTTCATCAGTTTCTAATATGTCCTGCAATGGTGTGATACTCCTGTTCAAGTGCGTTGGTGCTTTCGAGATGACATATGCGTTGCCGCAGTGGCAACACCAGTAAATACAATATGCTATGGTTTGTGATGGCCATGTATGTGATACCCTGTTCTACTCGGTCACTCGTATGTCCGCGTTGCTATATTATGGTATCGTATGGTATGTGCTGTTATGATGTGAACTGTCATGCTATAGCATGGTATGGAATGTTATACGATGGCCTGGTGTTTTGTGATCTGCCCTGGCAATCCTGCTATGTTTTGGTTTATCATGTGATGTGCTGTTGTGTCAGAGCGTGTGTATGTGCTGTGGTCTGCGCGCCCGTGCTTGCTGCGCTCTCGATGGCGATACTTCCTGCCTCTTTGCCCATGCTTCCTGACGCCTGGACGGCGTGTTGCCGAGCCGCCTCCCCACCGGAGCTCTCTGGTATGCGCAAGGTGTCGTCATTCGACGAGGGCGCGGAGCGGGACACGCAAGGATCATCGGGATCCTGTGCGGTCTGGCGACCGCGGTATGCAGGGTGGGCAGGCGGGAATTCCTCCTCAAACCTGCGATTGCGCCGGGTATGTCCTCCTACAGGCGGATTTTGAAGGGAGAACAAAAAATAGTCAAAACATAATCAGAAGCAGTTAACAAATAGTCGAACAATCGTCCCCATATTGTTTGTTGACTATTTTCGAACATTCCTCCTGTAGAGGGACATGCCCGGCATAAACCTACGAGCTCCAACCTGTCGGGTGGGAGACACTCCCCAGACGGCGCGAGGGCCTCTCAGAAGCCCTGCCGCCTGCTGAGAGGGCCTGCTCCTTCTCACATCCCCCCGGGCACGCCGACGAAAATTGGGGGGGACTGGCGATGCATCGCCGATGGCGTGCCATGCTCGCGTCGCGAACAACACACGACGGAACGTCTTCGGCTGTCGCCGGGCCCGGGGGTCAGACACATACTGAGGATGAAAAGCTGGCCCTGAGGAAAGGGTCGGGACTTCCGCGGACTAGCGATACATCGTCGACCGATCGATGGTAGGTCTCTGACGATCTGATTTCTCATTCGCGACGTTTCTTCTCGATCCCGGACTCTGTGGCCAGCTGCTGGGCCCTGGGATAACCAGACATGAATATTTGGAGTCCCGAAACGGTGCGGTGACAGACCGTGCGGTGACCTCGAAATCCCCCAAGACCTCACCGCACGGCCAGTCAACGCACGGTTTTGGGACCTCGGATGCCCCAGTCGCCCGAGACGTCCTCGGAGAACGACCCGAGTCCCAAAACCGTGCGGTGACCCCGAATCCCCACCGACTCACCGCACGGTGTGGTCACCACCCCATTTGGGGGCCCCCGAGAATCTGGGGAGAAAGAGCTGCCCCCCCCCGCAATACATCGGGACCCCTGGGGCCGCGGACTGACGGCGACACTTCGGAGGACGTCTGACCTCCAGCCTGCTGAGACGCCGCCTCTGCCTTCGGAGCAGGCTCAGGAAGCGCGCCGGAGAGTGCGAGGGCTTCTGAGAAGGCCCGCCGCCTCCCCCTCTCACTGCCCTCCTGGGATCGCCGCGAGCGACAGCTCTCCTTCTGGGGCTCTCGGGCCACCGGATTTCCTGCCGGGTGATCTTGGCAGTCGCCCGTGGGCCGTGGGGCCGCCTCCGGCATCGCCTAGAAGACGGTAAAATGCCGCAACCTTTTGGACGCCCGAAATTTGAATGTAACAAACATGATCGACCCACAAACCCGGCAAGGAGTATAGAAACGTAAGGCATGGCAGGGTTTTCAAAAACACCTGATTCGGCGAAGGGGCAAATGCAATGCTGAGTGTAACGGTCTTGATGTACCGTGCCAAGGGCTGTGCTGCACCGTGCTGAATTGCCATGTGCCATGCCGCGATTGTGCTCAACAGCGGCGTGGATCGAGTTCTCCTTTGCATCCGAGTCCTGACCGAACTGATCTGGATCTTGAGCTCGAGCTGTCTGAGCACATAGCAGCTGCCCCAGAGCTAAGTGACAGGAGGACAAGCCAGGGGGCGCGCCGCGGAACGCCCCAATGGACGCGCCAGGGGACGTGCCAGGGGACGTGCCATGGGAACGCTCCGCGTGAACTGCCACGCGAAAACAAGCGTCTCGCTCGAAACCTCCTCGACACGTCCTCGTGCTAGACATCTGCCTGGACGACCTGGACGCGTGAAGACAAACGCTTCGCACGTCAGACGTCCTCAACAAATCCTGGTGCCGGTCATCTGCCTGGGCAACCCGGAGGCGTGAAGCCAAGCGTCTCGCTCGAGACATCCCCAAGACCTGGGCACGTGAAAGCAAACATTTCACCTCAGACATCCTCTGGACTCTGGCCCCCAGGAGAGGAACACATTATAACACTAAACAAGCGTTTCGCTCGAGACATCCTCAACAATTTCTGAACAACAAGCGTTTCGCTCGAAGAATCCTCAATATTTTTTTCGCGGGCCCACCCTTTCCTCGATATCTATCGCAGAAGAAAGTCACGGACCCACCTCAAGTCGATTCCGGGGGAAAACCTACTAAAAGAGAACCCTGGGCCTGCGCCTTTTCTGGGAAACGTGATCGACCCACGAACCCGGAAAAGGATTTAGAACTGCAAGGCATGGACACGCTTTCAAAGCAGCTCGATTGGGCGATGGGCAGTGGCAGTGCCAGAGATGTCGATGGTGATGATACTGTGCCAGGGGCCGTGTTGTGCTGCGCTTGCCGTGCCGCTCAGTGACGTGCCAGGGGGCGCGCTAGGGGATGTGCCAGGAGGCGCACCGCGGCACATGCCACGGGGACGTGCCGCGGAACGTCCCAAGGGGCGAGCTGGGGGACGTGCCAGGGGACGCGTCACGGATCGTGCCCGGGGGACGCGTCACGGATCGCGCCAGTGGACATGCCAAGGGACGTGCCAGGGGACGCGTCACGGGACGTGCGAAGAGGACGCGCCAGGGGACGCGTCACGGAACGTGCCAGAGAACTGATTCGAGCCACTCCTGGGACCTCCTGGGTCCTCCTGGAAAGCTCCTGGAGCGTTCTGGGATTTTTCCTGGAGCCTCCTGGGGCCTCCTGGTGATTCCTGGTGCCTCCTGGTGTCTCCCGGGGCCTCACCCCACGAACCATGCCACGAGACACCCCACGAGGCTCCTGGTGCCTTCTGGGGGCCACCTCGGCTTTCCTGGGCCCTCCTGGGAAGTTCTGGGCTTCCCTTCAGCCTCCTGGGCCCTCCTGGGCTTTCCTGGGGCCTCCTGGGCTCTCCGATGACATCCTGTGGCCGCCTGGGGCCCCTGGGCCCTCCCGGGGCTGCGCCAACTCGGGTACTCCTGGGCCCCCCTGGGACCCCTCCCGCGGCCCCTAGGCCCTCCAGTCGGGGCTCTCTTGGGGCCTCTCCTGGTGGCCTCTCCTGGGCCCTCCTGGGTGAAGTCCTACGACAACCAACGAATTAGTCGAGACATCCTCGAAATTCCTGCGCGCGGGACGCGGCACGCGCGAAACATCCTCGGAATGTTTGCGCGCGGGACGCTTTTCCGCGTCGCGGTCGGGGTTCCAGACCTCGTCATTCATCGAAGATTATTCGAAACACTCGCCGCGCTTGTTATTTATCGAGGATCCGACATGGGGAGCGCACTTTCCTCGAGCGGGCGCGCACGAAACGCTCATCTTCCACGCCGAATCCCACCAGCCCTCTGGGCGTAGGTGGTCTAGAACAGATCCTCTTCCACCCCTCCCTCTTCCCCCTTGGGGAGGGGTTTACCCCTCCCCCTACCCCCTCCCCTGGACCTGGACGGGGGGGGCCGCGGGTAGTTAGAGCGTCCAAGATGCCCAAGACGGCTCCAAGAGCGCCTCAGAGAACCCAAGATGAGCTCCAAGATGGCTCAAGATAGCGCAAGATCGCTCACGATGGCTCCTAAGATGGTTCCAAGAAGCCCAAAGACGGCCCCAAGATAACTCCAAGTGGCCAAACAGCTCCCCAAGGAGGCCCCGAAGAGGCCAAAATCGTCCCAAAACCTAAGGAAAATCAATGATTTTTGCTTTCTCGCCTTTTCGCTTCCGATGGCTATCCGAGGCCTGGAGATGGCTCCAAGATGGCCCAAGAGGGCCCCAAGAGAGCCCCAAAAGAGCCCCAAGACGGCCCCAAGAGCGCCCAAGAGCACTCCAAGAGCGTTCCAAGAGGGGTCCAAGAGGCGATTTTAGGGGCTTCCGAGGGGGGGCGCTAATTAAACCCCCCCTCTTGTTTGATCGACTCCCTCCAAGATGGCCCCAAAAGCGCCCCGAAGGCTCCCCGGAGCGCCTCAAGAGGGTCCCAAGAGGCGCCCAAGATGCCCCAAGGCGCCCAAAAAGCCCTCCAAGAGGCCCTCAAAAGACCCCCAAGAAGCTCCTTCCCCTCCTCCTCCTCCTCCTCCGATTCTTCCTCCTTCTCCGTCCTCCTCCTCCTCCTCCTCCTCCTCCTCTTCCCCCTCCTCCTCCTCCTCCTCCTCCGACGACGACGACGACGACGACGACTCCTCTTCCATCCTCCCCCTCTCGGGGTCTGTGACAGCTTCCCCCGCCCTTTGTTATTCTGCATGCTCCCCGACTTCCCTGATCACCTTAACTCCCCTGAGCATCGTTTCTGGATGGGCTGGTGGGGATACGCGAAGCGTCAACAATTTGATTTTACATCGTTTTTCATCGAACGGGAAATCCGCCAGCCCCCTTCAAAATTTGGCCCGGGGACAAATTTACCAAGGAAAAAAACAACCCCGGGCTCCAGCCCTTTCCGGGAAAATGCGATGCCCAAGAACAAATGTTGCCCAAGAGCGACAACGACCGCTGTTGGGCAGACGGCCCTGTCTCGAATGTACAACGTCCGCGGCGACGCCGACAGCAAGCCCTGTTCAAAATGAACAGGAAACTCAGTCGGTCGTTGTACCCATTCTTTCCGTACCGATTTCGATCGTCCCGGAGCATGATGACAACAACGACTTACCTACCCACCTACCCCGACCCTACGCCTCGTGCTATAGTAGAATGTGTCCGCATTCTCAAGTATGTGGCCCAGGATGTAGCCCAACGTCCTGCATACGTAGAGACCTCCCAGGCGGGGTCCGAGTAGATGGGGTCGGAGGATCGCGCCGCATCGCCCGTTCATCGGCGATACATCGGCGACGTCGGCGGCGCATCAAATCGGGCATCGAGACGTATCACCGATGCAGCGCGATCCTCCAACCCCATCTCGGCTGTTGCTGGAAATGCCCCTGGCCCAAGGTGCCCTGAGGATTTCCAAGGAGGCCGCCCAGGGCCTGCAGAGGACCCCTCACGAGGCCCAGAGGGCCCCAGGGGTTCCAGAGTGGAGTGAAAAGCTGGGGGCACCTCGGCCCAGGGGCACCTTTACGTAGCACCCCCCGACCATCTTCTCGGACCCCACCTGAGCGACGAAACGACGGGTCTTACGCGAGATCATGTAGCAACTTTGCGCTACAGTCAGCCCGCACAGTCAGGATGAGCGACTTTCCAGGGTTGCCCTTGCATCCTTCCCCTTCGGCCCATCCTTGGCCGCTTTCTCTTGCCGCGCCCCGCTCGCAAAATGCCGGCGTGACCCTCCGAGGCCCTTGCATCCTCATCGCGCATCCTCATTACCTGGGTTGACTGTGCGCGGTGGCTCACGCGGGCAGTCAGCGCGGAGCGCCACCTTGGAGACGAGAGCGCGCGCGCGCGACCCTGCGCGGGCAGCCTGCGCGCCACTGCCGGTGCAGAAGGGCCGGCTCATTGTTGCTCGCGCCGCTCCTCTGGGAGGCCTGCGGGGCCTGCAGTCGGGCTCGATTGGAGAGGACGAGAGGACGCAAGACCCTTCCCAGGGCTGCGTTGCCAGTGGAATGGAGAAGGCACGGGTCTCAAAAGCAGGACACGAGGGTACCCTTGACTTGGCAGGGTCGACCGCAAGCGACGAGACGACACCACGTCGTCGGAGCTCTGGGCCCGTCGTTGTCCCGCTCCTGATGCCCGCCCTCCTCCTGCTCCTCGCCTCGCATCCTCCCTCGTCTCCTCCTCCTCCTCCTCCTCTTTCTCCTCCTCCTCCTCCTCCACCACCACCACTTCCTCCACCACCACCACCTCCTCCTCCACAACCACCTCCTCCTCCCTCCTCCCTCCTCCCTCCTCCCATCCTTGCTCCTCTTCCTCCTCCTCTTAAATTATTATTCCTTCGTTATATTAATAATAGTAGTAGTAGTAGTAGTAGTAGTAAGTAGTATAGTACTACTACTACTACTACTACTACTACTACTACATACTACTACTACTACTACTCTACGACTACTACTACGACTGCCGACTCGACACTACTACTACTACTACTACTACTACTACTACTACTACTACTACTACTACTACTACTACTAGTATTTATAATACTCAGATTATCCCAGTGCGACCCTACCTAGGAGTTGGAGCAGTTAGGAAAGCAACATCTACATCTACACCGACAGCTACACCTACATCTACATCTACAACAACATCAACAGCGAGACTCACATCTACATCTACATCTACAACTACATCTACACCTACATCTACATCTACATATACACCTACATCCACATCTACGCCTACACCTACATCTACATCTACATCTACACTTCCACACTGGTTGTGCTGTTGCTTTGCTTTGCCATTGCTTTTGCTATTGCATTTGCTGTTGCCTTTGCCTTTGCTTTTGCTTTTGCTGTTGCTGTTGTTTTGTTGTTGTTGTTGCTGTTGCTTGATGTTGTTGTTGCTGCTGTTGCTGTGTTGATGTTGTTGTTGCTAGCTGTTGTTGCTGCTGTTGCTTTGCCTTTGCTTTGCTGCTATGCTATGTTATGGAATGCTATGATATGCTGCGCTATGCTATGCTATGCTATGCTTTGCTATGCTGCGCTATGCTGCCCTATGCTGCGCTATGCTATGTTATGCTATGCTAGGGTACGCTCGGCTGCGCTGTGTTATGTTATGCTATGCTATGCTATGCTGTGCTGCGCTATGCTATGCTATGCGGCGCTATGCTATGCTATGTTATGCTGCGCTATGCTATGCTATGCTAGGCTATGCTATGATATGCGATGCTGCGCTATGCTATGCTATGCTATGCAATGCTATGCTGCGCTGTGCTATGCAAAGCAATGCAATGCTATGCACTGCTATGCGCTATGCTATGCTATGCGGCGCTATGCTATGATGTGCTAATGTTGCGCTGCGCTATGCTGCGCTAAGCTAAGCTAAGGTGGGCTAAGCTATGCTAACCTAAGCTAAGCAAAGCTAGGATAGGCTAAGCTAAGTTAAGCTAAGCTAAGTTAGGCTAAGATGAGATAAGCTAAGCCAAGCTAAGCTAAGCTAAGCTAAGTCAGGCTAGGCAAAGCTAAGCTAAGCTAAGCTAAGCTAAACTAAGGTAATATGAGGTAAACTAAGCTAAGCTGAGCTAAGCTTAGCTAAGCTAAGCTGGGTGAACCCAGGGGGCGCAACTGGGGGAACCGCGGGGCGGATGCCGGGGGAACCGCCCGGGGCGTTTTACACTGTCCGGCCCTTTAAGCACATAGACTAAGAACCCTTCTAGGCAGAGCCCAGGTAGGGAATTATTATTACTACTGGTATGTTTCTTCTTCTTATTCGAAATATTCGTCTTAGTAGTATGGTTTTTCTTCTTTTTCGTCTTCATCAAAAGATTAGTCTTCTTTTCTGTAGTCGTATTTTTCGTCGTCGTCTTCTTCGACTCATTCGTATTACGACCCTTTTCTTCTTATAATTATTATTAGTATCCCTATTCCTCCTCCTCCTCTTTCTCTTCCTCCTCCTCCTCCTCATCATCTTCATCCTCTTCCTCTTCCTCCTCCTCCTCCGCCTCCGCCTCCGCCTCCGCCTCCGCCTCCGCCTCCGCCTCCTCAACCGCCTCCTCCACCTCCACCTCCTCCTCCTCCTCCTCCTCCTCCTCCTCCTGCTCCTCCTCCTGCTCCTCCTGCTCCTCCTCCTCCTCC
>CAUYUJ010018874.1:97500-106693 GCA_963575745.1 Prorocentrum cordatum | reverse complement strand
CAGCAGGCGCAGGATGCGGCCAAGACGCTACGGGAGTTGCGGGAGACAGCCACTCACAAGCGACGTCGTGCCTCGGGTGCCGCAGGTGTTGCTGCTGGAGCCCCTGCAGCTGGCGCCGAGGCGCAGGCCAATGACGACGAGAAGCCAGTTGAGTCTAGCCAGGATTTCACTGATGTCAAGAACGTGGAGGCGTACACCCAGCGCACGGCGGCCATCAAGGCCAGGGCTGCAGCGGCTGAGGCAGCTCGCTCGGGCAGCTCGGGAGGTGTTGCAACTGCCGCCGCAGCTGGTGCTGGCAAGACGTCGGGTGGGTGACAACTCGTCCCACCACAGTGCAGATAGAGTACCATTCGGCCAGCGGGATCACGTCTCGGTCTTATTCGGGAATGTCACCAGCTGGAGCCCCAAGGTGAAAAAGTTCGTAGAGTCGGCGCCGTACGACCTCGTGGGGATGGCAGAACACCACTTGTCTCAAGTGCAATGCCAGCGTGAGGAGAGGCGCCTTCGCAGTTTTGGTTGGAGGTCCGAGGCGACATGGACAGCTGCTACGGCTACAGGTAGGTCTGAAAGAGGCACGCACGGGGGAACGTGCTGGCCCCGAAGGGCGACCTACGCCACCAGCACCCATCTAGCAGGCTCGCTTGGCAAGAGCGTGTTTCATGATGCCCTTCGGGATACAACAGTTGTGCTATGGAGGTTTCATGGGGTTACCTTCGCCTTCATCGCTTGTTATATTCATTGCTCCATCAGAATGGTTGGGACCAATTCCAGGAAGATGCTCAACATCGCCAGGGCCGTCAAGTCACTGGATGTGCCATGGTTGCTGGTGGGAGATTTCAACGCCACGCCTACTGAGATGGCAAAGTCGGGCTGGTCGGACGTGCTTCGGGCTCGCGTCGTGGCACCAGAGGGGGTCGAGGTCCCATGCACTTCAGGAAAAGGACGCATGATTGACTATGCTGTGGTGCCCGACAGTTCTCGACCCTTCTTGTCCCAAGTGTTGCCAGTGCAGAACTTGCCGTGGGGCCCCCACATTGGCCTCAACATCCCCATCAAGTCTCGTCCCGCATCGGTCTTCCTCCGGGTACCTGTGCTTCCAGTGCCCTTGGTGATCCCCGAGGGTGAGTCCAGGGTGCCCAAGGGCCTCAAGGTTCCAGCGGGACAGGGAGAAGCATGCGAAGATCCACGAGATGTGCGACGAGCTGGACGTGCTGCAGCAGGGTGACCTGCTCAACGACGACGACGACCACCTGCTGGACGACCACTACGTCACCAAGCGGGCTCTGAGGTGCGAGGACCAGGAGTGGATCCAGTACGTGAATGAGGCCAGCGAGAGTCTCGGCTATTCCTCCCCCCAGGCCGAGCCAGATGTGCAGAAGAGTGAGGCGTACAGAGCAGCCCCGCACATGTCTGAGGTCCTTGCGAAGCAATATGGCATCTGGTCGCTGGCGGCGGAGGCACAACTGGCAGACCTTTGTGGTGTCGAGCTGCGTCAGGGTGCCCGCCGTGGTATGCCAGTGAAGTGTCAGTGGAGACGTGCAGTGGTCCAGAAGAATGACTCGACCTTCGGCCACTCCAGCGCCAACGCCCTCAGCAGCAGGTGGGCGAGCCTGCGCGCCAGGGTGCAGGAGCAGCTGGTGGCGCTTGGTCGTTTTCGTCCGTCGAGCTATCGGCAGCGAGTTCAGGACATCGTGAATAGCCTGCTGGCCGAGCTCCGCAGCTATCATGACAGCTGTGGTCCAGTTCCAGACGGCCATGCAGAGGATATGACTGGGAAGTGGCGCGTATTCAAAGATGATGAGCAGGTCATTCGCCAGGGTGAGCGCATTCGAGCTTGCACGGACTTCGCAGAGTGGCAGAACTTCGCGCTAAAGGTGCAGGCCCGCTCGGTCCGCCACGCCAGCCTGGCTTGGCAGCAGACGCGCAGCGAGATCGGCAGCTGGGCGGTCAAGAGCGTGCAGGGCTCCATGAAGGGCGCTCACCGCTACCTGAAGAAGAACGAGCAGCGCGCCCTGGATGAGACCTGCATCGACCCCGTCACTGGCGAGGTATGTGATACGGTCCAGGGCACAACTGACGTCAGAGCGGCTTGCCGGGCAGCGCGGTGGACTTCCCAGCCACACCGCCTACCAGCAGTCCGCGCTGCCCTCTGTGCGCTGAGGACCCGTGCCCACGAGGACTTGGCCGACCGCCCCTATCACACTCGGGAGCAGCTGGTGGCGGCACTCAAGTCTTTCCCGAAGGGCACGGGCACGGGGCCAGATCAGTGGAAGCCTGCGCACATCCTCGCCCTCTCGGACCAGGGGCAGGAGTCTCTCGTCACGCTCTTCAACATGATCGAGCGAGGGCTGGCCTGGCCGCACCAGCTGCTGCACAACTGGTTCGCGCTGCTGCCCAAGGGCGAGAAGCAGGAGCTGGGCAACGAGAGGGGCATCGGCCTCCTGCCGATGCCCGTCAGGATCTGGGGGCGCCTCACCAAGTCCCCCCTGGCGGAGTGGCGTGACAAAAGGGCTGCGCACTCGGACGCGGCGGTGAGAGGCAGCAGCGCGCTCCAAGCTGCCCTGCTCACCATGGTCCTGGACGAGACTCGTGCACACATCGGCCTCAACGAGCAGAGCAATTTTCTGGCCGATGTTGAGAAATTGTATGATCATATGGACTCGGCTCAGACGATTCTCCAGGCGATCGAGCTTCAAGTTCCTACGGTGGAGCTGTATCTCTGCTGCCTGACGTACTTGTCGCCTCGTACGGTCAAGGCCCAAGGAGCTTATGCCGAGTCCATCGTGCCGAACTGCTCGATCGTACCAGGCTGCGGGAAGGCCAATCACTGTGCAAGAGTCTTCCTGTACCGACTGCTGGAGAGGGCTCATGAGAGGGCCCCGTTGGCTCACATCAGGCAGTACGTCGACGACGTGCACACGCGTGTGGAGGGTCCAAGGAAGATGGTGCTGGACCAGACTAGGACGATCACATGCGAGCTGGTGCAGGGCATGCTGGACTTGGGTCTCCGAGTCTCCCCCAAGTCGCTGCTGATGATGACGAATGCGAAGGATGAGGTGGAAGTCCAGCGGCACGTCTTGCGGGTTGCGGGTATCGAGATCAAGCGCGCCAGCTGGGCCAAGGACCTTGGGGTGGACTGCTCCATGGGACTCAAGCGAGCGACCGAGACCACCAAGAGCAGGATGACCACGGCGCAGGCTCGCGCCACGCGTACAGCCCTGTTCAGGCGAGCTGGTCGAGGTGGCAACATATCCAAAGGCGCCATGCTGCATAATACCAACATCAAGGCGAAGTTTCGATACGCAGATCCAGTTCTGGGAGTGGCGCCGTCTGATATGGCGCGCAGGCGTGCCCAAGCGGCAGACTTGGCTGGACACACAGTCGGTGGCAGATGCGCGGCCTCCGTCATGCTGCTACACTACCAGGACGACGACCCCAAGATGAGCGCGGTCACGGATTAGGTCAAGCAGTGGTTCCAGTTCTGGGAGGCCCATCCAGAGCTGCGAGAACGAGTTCGACGGGGCTGGTGAGCGGTGCTGAAGAGGCTGATATAATTGCGCCCCCGCTCCAGATGGCGGCGCGTGACGGGCCCGATGGGGGGCTCTCATCATGATGCTGCGCGAGCTCGGCTGGGCCCCGCGAGCTCCAGACCACCGGCTCGATGACCAGGGGAACGAGTGGAAGCACATGGGCGATGCCGCGGACAGCTACGACGAGTTGTACGAGGCTCTGTGCTCCTCCGTCAGGCGCGACCTCTGGCAGCAGGCTGGCGATCATCCAGCAGGGCAGGGGCTGCATGATGGTGGCGACATGCACACGCTGCGCGTCAACTTGCGTCGGCTCCGTCGCCAGGACCGACATCGAGAGGCAGGTGCGCTGGAGGCGAACGCTCTGGCTTGCATCTGGACGAAGGCTCGCGCCAAAGCCTCAGGCTACAAATGCGATGACGTTTGCCCGAGGTGCGAGCTTGGAAAAGACACGGTTGCTCACAGATTGTATGATTGCCAGGCGAATGTCAACATCGACCACGAGTGGGTTTCCCGAACCGAGTCGTTGCGTGAGCATGCATTGAAAGATCTGGGTGAGGGCACAAATGTAAGCTTCTGGACCCGAGGGATCGTTCCCCCGCCCTGGAACCCTGCGCCCCCGCCCCCCGAGTGGAACTCTGGAGAAGGCCAAGAGGTTTGGGCTGTAGGGCCCCCCCCTCCTGACCTCGGCTCCTCCTTCGAGCTCCCCCCGTCTTCTACTTTCCCCCTCCAGGCGCAAATGGGCTTCCTTGACGGCTCCGCCGCGTCCAACGATGCCCGAGTGCGCCGCGTGGGCTGGGGGGTCTACTTCCGCGTGGAGGGCGAGGCGGAGCTGGACGTGGAACAAAGGGTCCTCCGCGGGCTTTTCGGGACCATCGATGGACCCCAAACAGTGCCCGCTAGTGAGCTTGCCGCTTTGGTTTGGGCCCTTAAGGTCACCAAAGGACCCATAGAGCTGTGGTCCGACTGTGCTCTTGTCTTTGAGGGATGGTGTAAAAGCTTCGCCTCCGCTCCGCAAGGCCCGCTAATTCGGTGGTGGTCCCGGGCGAGAGCGGCCCTGCAGAGCAGGGGCGAAGGGCATGTTGTGCTAAAGAAGTGTTTTTTTTTCGCACCTGGATGCAGATTCCCACATGCGTGTAGGCCAGGATCTGAAAGTTTCTCGGGGAAACGAGATGGCCGATCAGCTGGCCCAACGAGGTGCTGAGGCCGCCGCCGCCCCCATCCGAAGTGCCATCAAAGCTCTGAACGTAGCTGATGCCAGAGCCACCCTGGCGCATCAGAGGATAAGGGCGATGTTGGCCCATGTCTGCTCTGAACTAGATCGGGGGGGCCGTGGGGAGTTCGGTGGGTCGCTCGGTTCGGAGTCGGGGCTGTCGAGATGGTCTGTGGTCCTGCAAGCTGTGCCGTCAGACCCCAGGCCGTTTTTCCTTGGAAGAGTGGCTCCAGGCGAATTTGTGCCCAGGAGATCTAGCCCAGCGAGCCCTCAGTGAGCAGGGGCGCCATGTCAGAGTTCCCCCCACGTGCGTGCATACCCTCAGAGTGGGCGATCGAGTCGCCCACAGCTCCCACTCTATTGCGATGCAGAATGGACTAGCGTGGTGCTGGAAGTGCGCTAGATTCGGGACAGTGGTCCAGGGCGGGGGTCACTTGCGTGAGCTGGTCAACCCCTGTCCCGATAAGCGCACCAATTCGGGGCGCAACTATTTGAACCGTCTGAGTCGAGGTCTGCCCCCCAAGGCTGGCAAGGACTGGCCCATCCCCCAAGGCGCTGGAGGCGGCAGAGCGCCACTGCCCGCCGTCGGATCGAACGTCAAGGACTTCCGACGGCGGCGGGGAGGTGGAGGGGGGGGGGCGAGAGGGTTTTAACGATTGTGTGTAATCGTTTAGTACACTGAGGGGGTGCGTCACGGACGCATCCCCCTCTTGAAGAGTTATCCCAGATATCCTCCTCCTCCTCCTCCTCCGTCTCCCCTTCCTCCTCCTCCTCCTCCTCCTCCTCCTCCTCCTCCTCCTCCCTCCTCCCTCCTCCCTCCTCCCTCCTCCCTCCTGCATCCTCCCTCTCCTCCTCCACCATCACCTCTTCTTCCTCGTCCTCGTCCTCGTCCTCCTCCTCCTTCTCCTCCTCCTCCCCCCTCCCTCCTCCCTCCTCCCTCCTCCCTCCTCCCTCCTCCCTCCTCCCTCCTCCTCCATCCTCCTCCTTCCTCCTCCTCCTCTCCCGTCGTCCCCTCGTCCTCCTCCTCCTCCACCTCCTCCTCCTCATCTTCCTCCTCTCCTCCTCTTCCTCCTCCTCCTCTCCTCCCCTCCTCCTCCTCCTCCACCACCTCCCTCTCATCCTCCATCCTCCCACTTCCTCCTCCCCCTCCTCCTCCTCCCCCTCCTCCTCCAGCCGTTCTGGCCCAAGTTTTTGGGCTTGCACCAGCTTTCTTCAGAGCGGCAGCAGCTGGTGCGAGTCTTTTTGGCTCGGTACGACAGTTTATATTCTAGTGAGCTCCTGGAGGAGCACCGATGAGCAATGACATGGTCAAAGGACCGAAACTCCCCCTCTGGGGATGCCAGTCCTGTGGCCGAACGAGTACTTGGGCGCGTCGTCTCAAGTGCCGCTGCGGCGAAGCGGCACCAGCGCACGTCCTACAGCGCGCCAAGTCTTTTGGCGGTGGCAACCCTCCTGCTCGTGGTGGTGGTGGTGTTTCGCGTGGGCAGCCCAAGGATATCGGACTCGCCAAGACGCTTGCCGCCATGCAGAGGCAGTTGGATCAGCTCACCAAGCAAACCCCGCCCACCAAGGACACTCCGTCCAACGGTCATGGTGGTGGGCGGTGAAGTGGCGCTGAAGATAAAGATGAGAAGCCTGACGCTTTGGTCGCCAAGGTTAACGAGCTGGAAACAGTTATCAAAGCATGCAAGAGCGAGTACATGGAGGAAGCCCGCAAGTCCCTCGAGGCTCAACTCCGTGAGGCTCGCAAGCAGATCGAAGGCCAGAAGAGTGGCGTCACGCAGCACACCAACTTGGGGCACAAGCTGGCGCGCAAGGAGAGTCAACTCAAAAAGGCAGTGGAGGAAGCTGAGGAGCAAGAGAAGGCTATCAAGAATGCGACGGCCAAGAGAAACGAGCTGCAGGCGAAGCAGATCGTGCTCAAGGCCGAGATCGACGACATCAGGGTCCAGCTCAAGCAGTCTCCTCTGGTCGCCGGTGGTGGCGATTTTGATTTCACTATTCCTGACCATCTGTTGGAAGGCAAAGACGAAGTCAAGACGCTCATCCAGACCGACGCTTTCAAGCAGTTCACGCAGCTTTTCGCCCAGTCCAGGACGAAACAGGAGCCGCGTACGGAAGCTGCGGGTGATGGTGATGGTGATGCTCAAATGGATGATGCTTTCGGGTCCACGGCAGAGGCTGAAAGTTTCTGGGAGCAACATCGAGGTGATAAACGTGTTATCGTGCAAGCGCTGGTGGCCGCCAAGTTCAAGAAGGTTCGTGTGTCATCGCCAGGAGCTGCGCCTTCAGCGGGTACAGTCCCGACGGCGGTGCCACCGGATTCAAGGCATTTTTGACGGGCAACAACATGAGTTACTACATGGACGTCGTGTACTGAGCGCTTCTTCGGGAGCGCAGCGGCACGACAGCAGCAGCTTTCGCCGAGCGGAGCTCGCCGAAGGCACCCTTTCACACCAGGAACGGATCCTCCCTTCAGGCATGGCGAGCGATGAATTCAGATGCTCGTTTCATGGGGGGGTCCGAGATCACGTTAAGTTTTCTAGTCTGGCCCCGTTCGCAGGCCAGCCGCTGTGCACTGGTTTCAAGATTTCGGCCATGGGGTCAGGCTGTCCGCCCACTCCGATTGCCGACGACCCAATGGCAGATAATTTCCAGTTTGTGTGCGAGTCCTACAATGGTAACAGCTGGGGCACGCTCTCGGAACGTCTTGCTCGGAGCTCAGCATTGGTTCTTTTCGCCCAGGAGATCGGGATCACGGCCGAAGGTGTGGGTGACAAGACTGCAAAAGCTCTTGGTATGGGATGGCATATGCTCTGCACACCTTCGGTACCCTGCGATGCGGGGCAGACGTCGGCTGGAGTAGCGATTTTTGCCAGGACGAGTATCGGACTTCGTTGGCCTCCACACCTACCGCGAGGGGTACTCGTCGAACACCGTCTGCTTTTTGCGATGCTAGACATACCAGGGTGGCCGCCGATTTTGGCAGGCTGTGCTTATTTGTACACCACCGAGGGGCTATCGAAGCGTAACATCGAGTTGCTCAAACTGATCGGGGAAACGCTCCAGGGGACCCACATGGCCATCTTCGGGGCTGGTTGGAACCTGGGACCAAAGGTTATTGAGTTTACGGGGTTACTGAGGAAAGCCGATATGTTGATACTCCAGCCGAAGGTCGAAACCTGTGTGACGGCGAAGTCTCACTCACGGATCGACTTCTTCGTTGTGTCCCCAGCGGTAGCCAAGATGGTCGACAAGACCGATGTTGCGAAGAACTGGCCAAAGCGACCTCATCGGCCAGTGCAGCTTATCTTTAAGCAAGGTGCTATTAGACTCAAACAGCTTGTTTATCAGACCCATCAACGTATTCCCTGTGTGGTCCCTTTTGGTCCGTCACCCAAGCCCCAGGATTGGAGTTTAGCCAGGTTTATGGCCGAGGAGGCCAACGCGTGCGCCAGTAGTGCTTCTGTCACTCTTGCGTGGACTCTGCTGAACGATGCCTGGAGACGATTTTCGGATGTTATGGAAGCTGAGCTCGAAAATCTGGTCGGGGTGACTCTCAAGTCCAGAGGGGGCAGGGGCAAGCCTTTGTGTGCTAAGTGGGTTTCGATTGTCTCCCCCCCGAAGAGGAAGATGGAGGGGGGGGAGTTAGTCTGGGAAGGGTGGATTTGGCTTCAGCAGACCATGCGAGACCTTCAACAGACCAGTATTCGTATTTATGAGGCCGACCTCGTCGACCACGCTGAGCTCGAGGCCTGCAGGAACTTAGTACAGATAGTTCAGCAGCCTTTTGAAGCTGAAGGCCGAGCGGCGCGGCTCGACACTACTGCGCAAGCGGCCCGCCGCCTGGCAGAGTCTTGGCCTCAGCGAGCGGCAAATCTGTCGGAGTGGATAGATCGGTGTACCGAAGCGCTCGATGATTGGGAGGATGATTTTGCTGAAGCTCGCGCTGGCCTCGACAATAAAGCTAAGGTGAGCTGGGACCAGTGGCAGTCGGAAGCCCTCTCGGGATCTGCTCGCAAGATGCGTAAACTCACTCGGAACAAAATCGCTTGGACGCCGACGGTGATTCAAACGGCTCCTGGGATTTTTTCGGTCGGCCCGCGGAAGCTGCTCGCGAATGAAGCCAACGTGTTAGGTAAATTCTGGGAAGCGACGTCCATGCCAGAACCTCTGGAGGTTTTGGACAGGAATTGTTTCGACGGGCTCGCGCCGGATGCCATTCGGGCTGCCAGTAGAGGGTTCTCACCACACACGGCGCAGTCTCTTGACGGCATACATGTGCGGCATTTCAGCATGCTCCCAGACGCGGGGCTTGAAGTGCTCAGTTGCCTGTTTCAAACGGTCGAAAAGATCGGGGTCTACCCGAAGGCCCTGTATTGGATGTTTTTCCCCCTCCTCGAGAAACCAAAAGGGGGTTTGCGTCCTGTTCTGCTCTGTGCCTCTCCTGTTC
>CAUYUJ010018874.1:0-92500 GCA_963575745.1 Prorocentrum cordatum | reverse complement strand
TCTGTTTTCCTCGTCGGACTTCTCCTCCTACGCTCGTACTTCTACCATCGCAGCAAGATCTGGCATCCTCGCCTATCTCCAGCATCTCGACTATTTCGGCCGCCCGCCCCTCTGCTCGTGAACCAGGATGACGCTGTCCTTCGTCCACGCGCTGAAGTAGGGCTAGACGGCGCCCTGGGAGCCGGCCAGGATGTTGTGGTACGGACGGAGGGTGTCCATCTTGTACCTGAGGATGCGGGAAGAAAGTTGACGGATATGATGATGATGTTCAGCCCAATCAGCTTGGGAGACTCCTGCTGGTGGATCCCAGCGTGCTCGAAACCACCCGTTGGGTAGTAAAGCTGCCCGCTCGTTTTCGGGCACCAGCCGTGGCAAATTGTGCGGGTGAATCCTTGTCCTGGCCCGCTGCTCTGACGTGTTGCTGCACTCCCACAGGAGATGTCGTGTGGTGGCAGGGACGCCACACTGCTCGCAATCATGCGGAACCTCGGCATGAATATGTTGAAGACGATCTGGGCTTGGCTCTGCCCCGACTGCACACTGCCACGCCCATGTGCGCTGGGCTGCCGGCTGCTTGTCTATGAATTCCTGGAGCGTCTTGACGTCCAGGCTCGGCAAGTCCACCCTCTCTTTCCGATGCGTGGTGGCGCTGGCGTCCCTCATCATGAACCCGCGCCACGCCTCGCGGACGTAGTGCTCGAGCTTGCCCTTGGAGATAGAGATGGTGAAGGCCGTCCCCGCGAAGGTTGGAGAGTACGGGTCGTCGCCGCACTGCCAGCCCATGCCGTCGAAGACGCTGCGCATTCGTCCCACCATGCTCTGGAGGAGCGGTGGCCCTCCCGTCGCGGACCTCCAGGCTCTGCGAATGAGCGGCTGGAGGTGGCTGTTCCTGGTACAGCGTAGGAAACTGATGAAGCTGGAGAAAACGACGCCCATGGGCTCGACCTTCCATCCCTTGTCGAGGAGGCACCAGGCGGCACCCCTGTGTCTCCATGTTCTGTGGCGCTGACGGCCGAAAATGGTCTGCTCCAGGCGGGTGCGCAGGGAGCTGATGTCTGCGTCCTTCATGGTGCACCACGGCGCATCCCAGCGAAAGAGGCCCATGGTGCAGAGAACGACTCTGAAGACGAACTGAATAGCCAAATGAGCTCCGCCACACACGCGGCGGATCCGGCCCAGGCGGCAGAGGAGCTCCTCCTTGCGCCGGGCAGCCCTGGGGGCCTCCGAGGGCGGAGCCGCGCCCGAGAGGTCAAACGGACCCCGAGGAGGTCCACGTGTCCACGGAGAGGCTTGCCGGCCCTCTCGCGGTCCTGCAGGAGGTCTGGGGGCAGGTTGAGGCCGGCCCACTCCTCCTTGCTGGGGTCCTCCTTCTGGCCACTCGCGATGTCCAGCTCCTTGAGGGACCCCTCGACAGCGGTCACGGTGTCGATGTCGCTGTATTTCGGCCGCCTCCATACCCCAGCATTTTCCTGCCTTCCGCGGGCCAGGCGAAACGGAAAAAGGGCATCCGACTTTCCATCCTCATCCTTGTGCACGCGCTAGCATGGAATACAGATCCACGGATCCAGAAACATACCAATAACGACGCATCAATTGGCGAAAGGGCGAGTCGATGCTGCATGAAACCGAAACCCAGCGCCGATCCACAAGCCGGAACCGCTGCCTGCGTTCCCGCTCTTCTGAGGCACTGCGCAGTGACCCTTGCGCTGGACCTGGAGCATGAGGAGGAGGAGGAGGAGGAGGAGAAGGAGGAGGAGGAGGAGCAGGAGGAGGAGGAGGCGGAGGAGGAGGAGAAGGGGTACGTAGGAGGAGGAAGAGGAGGAGGAGGAGGAGGAGCAGGAGGAGCAGGAGGAGGAGGACGAGGAGGAGGAGTAGGAGGAGGAGGAGGAGGAGGAGGAGGGGGAGGCGGAGGGGAAGGCGGATGCGGGAGGAGGAAGAGGGGAGGAGAGGAGGAGGAGAGTAGGAGGATCAGGAGGAAGGAGGGAATGAGAGGAGGCGGAGGGCGGAGGCGAGGCTGAAGACGAGGCGGAGGGAGGAGGAGGAGTAGGCATGGAGGAGGGAGGAGGAGAGGAGGGGAAGAGAGAGTAAAGAAGTAGGCGGGAGAGGAGGGTAGGAGGAGGAGGGATGGAGGGAGGGAGGGAGGAGGAGGGAGGGAGGGAGGGAGGAGGAGGAGGAGGAGGAGGAGGAGGAGGAGGAGGAGGCAGAAGAGAAGAGGAAAGGGAGCGTCAATGTGCGTTCCCTCGATGCCCCCTTGGGCCTCCCGCCCCCCTCCGCCCTTTCGGGGCGCGCCTGGCAGCCTGCTGCAGGAACACGGCCTCGCCCTCCAGGATCTGGAGGGCCTGGGCGCCGGGCCGGACCGCTCGCGGCGGGATCGAGGCAGCCCGAAGGGTACACCTTTCTTGCTGTTTTTTTTCTGTGGGAAAGGGCCCCCCCCCGGGAATCTCCAACTGATCTTCCCGCGAAGTCTGGAACTTTGGAGACATCGTCTGGCAAATCTCGAACTTCCTGCCGATGTTGGGGTGCCAAAACACGGGTGGGAGATTTCTCCAGAGATTTCCTGGTGACTTTTCACTCACTAGGCCCCAAAACAGTTTGCCACACCTGGGGACACCAAAAGGTACCGATACCGCCAATGCGTGGAACTCCCCCGCCCGCTCGCACCCAGGAGCGAGTCCCTTTCTGGAGCGCCCATATGTCACATGGAGGAGGGAGGTTGATAGGTCGGCTGCCACCCCGAGCGCTCCGCGTTCGGGGAGGCTGCCCCAGAGGAGGACGCGGAGGCTCTGCTTCGGAATCTGGCACTGCTGGGGCACTCTCCTCCTCCTACCCCTCCTCCTCCTCCTCCTCCTCCTCCTCCTCCTCCTCCTCCTCCTCCTCCTCCTCCTCCTCCTCCTCCCCCTCCTTCTCCTCCTAACCCCTCCTCCTCGTCCTCCTCCTCCTGCTCCTCCTCCTGCTCCTCCTGCTCCTCCTGCTCCTCCTGCTCCTCCTCTCCTCCTCCTCCTCTGCTCTCCTCCCCCTCCCCTCCTCCCCCTCCTCCCTCTCCTCCTCCTCCTCCTCCTCCTCCTTCCGTCCTCCTCCCACTCCTCCTCCTCCCGCATCCTCCTCGTCCTCCTCCTCCTCGTCCTCCTCCTCCTCCTATCCTCCTTGTCCTCCTCCCACTCCTCCTCCTTGCCGCCATCGTCTCCTCTCCTCCTCCGGCCCCCCCCCTCCTCCTCCTCCTCCCTCCTCCTCCTCCTGTCCTCCTCCTGCTCCTCCCTCCTCTTTGCTCTATTATTTGTACTATGATTGTTCTTCTTCCCCTCCTTTTCCTCTTCCTCCTCCTCATTCTCCTTCTCATTGTTCCTCCTCCTCCTCCTCCTCCTCCTCCTCCTCTCCCTCCTCCCCTCCTCATCATCCTCCTTCTCCTCCTCCTCCTCCTCCTGTTCCTGTTCCTCCTCCTCCTCCTCCTCGTATTTTTACTCTTCGTGTTCTTTTCCTCGTAAAATTATTCTCCGTAGTAATAATAGTATGAATAAGGTGTTATTCTTATTATTGATAGCATTACTATTGATCGTATTTTTATGACTCGCCTTCTTCTCCATTTTCGTATTAGTCGTACCCTTCTACGTGTTATTCATGATAGCAGTATTCGTATTGGTTGTGTTTCCTCCTCCTGTGCAATGTAAGCTATGCGGTGCAAGCTATGTCGTACCAGCTATGCGGTATGAGTTAGAGGTGGAGCTACACGGTGTAAGGTATGTGGTGTATGCTGGTGTGTAGGAAATGCGAAGCAAGCTCTTATTCCCGGCTGACCACACACACACCAACTCGAACGCGAGAGGGCGCACGGTTCGTAGGCCCCCGCCTGAGCCCACCGAGACAGCCTCTACTGCGACCAGTGCTCGCAGCGGCGATCCGCCACCGCTCCTCCGAGTGCCAGGCAACGCGCAGCGATCATACTACTATCAAGATAAGAATGCACGAGCCAGGCCTGCGCCCCGCTCAGCACCCGCCCAGCACGCGGGGCGCGCACGCGGCGCCCACGAGGCGCCCACCAGACAGCACGTGGCGGCAACGAGGCGAAGACCCAACAGAAGTGCGTACCCCCCCCTGCGCGGGGCGCCCACCACACAGCACGGACAACAACGTGGCGACAACCCAATGTACCCCCCAAACGCGGGGCGCTCACGAGGCGGCACGGGGGGCAGCATGGCGAAACCGAATACGTGCACCCCCAAAGCGCGGGGCGCCCACCGAGGTGGCACCAGCGGCAACGTGACGCAACCTCGGCATACCCCCCAAGCACGGGGCGCCCACGACGCGCTCACGGGGCAGGACGGGCTCGCAGCGTAGCGAACCCCCGCCATACCTATCCAAATCCTCGAATAACCTGAGGTCATGTTGCTCCCGTCGTACTTACAAACCACATCCCAGAAATAATTTCGAGCACCCGGAAAAGCGTCGAAAGAGTGTCGGTCGAAGCCTTGTCGGACGAGTGTCTCCCGGGACCCAACACGTGAAAACCATCGAGTTTCGGTACTTTCTTGGTGCTCGAAATTCTTTCTGGTGATCAAGGCCAAAGTAGGCTGGAAAATCATAAACCTGAGCGAGAACCCGGAAGTGCAAGCAGTACCCAGGGAGTCAACTTTCGAAAATCCGCGCGAGCGCCCTGGATCAGCGCCGCCAGGGAGGGTCCAACGCCGAACCAAATGACCCGCGAGAACCTCCGAAAACTCAAGCTCACGCTGCTGTTCCGCTCTTCCCTCCTCCTCCTCCTCCTCCTGCTCCTGCTCCTGCTCCTGCTCCTGCTCCTGGTCCTCATTTCCTCCTCCTCCTCCTCATTTCCTCCTCCTCCTCCTCCTCCTCCTCCTCCTCCTCCGTGCCGCTGTTCCGCTCTTCCCTCCTCGGCTCCAGGACCTGCCGTGACCTTCCCCACCGACTGCGACGGAGGAGCGACGGGGCGCCTCGCCCCCGCTGGTCGCCGCGGGAGGCCACGCGGCCGTCCGACGCGCGAGCCACGGCCAAAATCCACACTGAGGACGCACGGCTTCGGGGCCCCAGAACCTCCTCCTCCTCCTCCTCCGCCTCCTCCTTCTCCTCCTCCTCCGCCGCCTCCTTTTCCGCATCCTCCTCTGCCTCCTCCTCCTCCTCCTCCTCCTCCTCCTCCTCCTCCTCCTCCCCCCCCCCTCCTGGTCGTCGTCGATGTCTTTCAGGGTCGGCGGCGCCAGCCGTCAGGCCTTCAGAACTACACCTTGAGGACGCACGGCTTCGGGGCCCCGGAACAGCGCGGGGGCCGGACAGCGCGTGGACCTCGCCCTCCCGCCCGCCCTCGCCGCACTGGCTCGTCATCGCACTGGCGTGGGACCTCGGGGGCCCCAGTGGCTCGAGAGGTCCTCGAAGAGCGACGCAGGGCGGGGAACCGCGCGGAGATCCCGAACCCCCACTGACTCACCGTTAACCAGTTACTGGAGATCTTAGCACGCCCTTGGCCCGTTGGGCCGTTGATGCACAGTCGAGGCTGGTAAACGTGTCGACCTCGCCAAAGCAAGGGCATTTTTGTATCTCGTGCGTCCGCGACCCATGCCTTCGGCACTCCTGTGGCCACTGACTCACTGGATCCCGAGTCCCCACTGACTTCGAGGGCGGAACGCGGAGGGGAGGGCGAAGAAGGTAGGGGAGAGGAGGGGAGGGAGGGAGGGCAGGGAGGACGGGCGAAGGAGAGGATGAGGAGAAGGAGGATGAGGAGAAGGAGGAGGAGGAGGGAGGAGAGCGGGAGGAGGAGGAAGAGGAGGAGGAGGAGGAGGCGGAGGAGGCGGAGGAGGGAGAGAGGAGTAGGAGGAGGGGGAGGAGGGGGAGGAGGAGGAGGAGGAGGTCACCGCACCGTCTGGGGCTCCCCGCCCCCCACCCAGTCATGGGCAGCCGTGGCGCACTCAAGGTGCTCGAGCTCAGGGCGCGGTGCACCGGCGGGGCGAGGTCGGGTTAAACCCCGTCGGGGTGGACCCGCCCACGATTGCAGTCAAGCCGTACATTGAGGACGCACGATGAGGATGCAAGGGCCTCGGAAGGCCATGCGGCACTTGCGAGCGGGGCTGGCTAGCGAAAGCGGCCAAGGATGGGCCGAAGGGGAAGGGTGCAAAGGTAACTTTGGAAAGTCGCTCATCCTCACTCTGCGGTTTCACTGTATCTTTCTGTTGTTACTGATGGCTGTGCAAAATCGAGGCAACAAATCGGACCAGTGTAAGTCGGAAATCTCGGATCATCGGCGGGGTCAGAGGATGTATCGGGCGCCGCGGCCGTTTGAGAGCTTTCAAGAACGATATGAAAACGTTTCGGAACGCTGTGGAACGGATTGATCTCGATTCTTGGCCCGTCCGACGATTATCTGAGTTCTTTCGATACCGATGGCTGTGCTAAATCAGCTGCCGCAATCTACTCATCGGGAGAACTACACTAACGACTTATATACTTGAAGATGGCACTACGATGCGTGACAGACGCTACATGATACGAGACTCAGCCGAAGCGGAACAACGACCCCCTCACGGCCCACGATGATCTAGGACGGGAATGATGCCATGATGCGACTGGCTCAGGATACGTCCCAGGAGCTCTGGAATGTCCAGCGGTCCTCGTTTCGGGAGCCCGCACGGAACAACAGTAAATCTTGGAAAGCAGGGGACGTAGCATGATCGTGACTTCCTGCTCCTCTGATCATCGGCGAACGCAGGGTGACTCGGGACAAAATGCCCTTGGACGCCAGCGCTGCAGCCACCATCGCGGCAGGAGGAGGACCACCCCACGGCCAATGGCTAACGCGTGGGCCGAAGAGGCAAGGAGCCAAGGGCACAGAGAGGCTGGAAATAAAGGGGTTGGGATTTCCACGAGTAGAACCGAAAAAAAGGCATACACAGAAACTGCCGAAGCTCCGCACGGATCTCTTGGATCGGCGCTGGAGCCCCCCTCCCTGGGGCGCGCGCGCGCGTGGAGCGTGCCAGTGGCGGCGCGCCAGACACGACGCCAAAGGGGTCTGGCGCCGATCCGAAAGATCCGCGAGGAGCTCCGAAAGCGTATGGTTAATGCAATTTCTTCTTTATCGAATCGGGTGTTGCTAGAAGTATCCCTGACACGAGGTGTCCCCAGGAGTTCAAAGTCCCCATAGCCTCTAAAGCACCCCTCACGAGGCCCACAGGGCCCCGGGGGCTCCAAAATGGAGCGAAAAGTTGGGGGCACCTTGGGCCAAGTGTACCTTTAGAAACCCCCGATCGAACGAGAACGGAAGTGGCCGCGGCCGGAACAGCTAGCAGGGCAGCGAGCCCGAAACAGCTGGGACGAGCCTGCCGAGGCTGGAAAAGCTGTGAGGGAAACCTGCTGGGGATGGAGAAAGTTGAAAGGCTGGCCGCTTGGCCGCGGCCATTTCCCCCAACCTCCCTGTTGCCTTGGTAAAACACTGTTGGAGGCCTGGAAAGGGGCACCAACACCAACACAAAGGTTTGCCTCCACAGGGGGACGATGATCCTAGATTTCGGTGTCGGTCGTAATATTCCGGCCGCCTAGGAAACCCGAATACTGCCACCATCACCGAGATCGGGATCATCTCTCCTCGGTGGAGGAACGCCGCCGATATTGGTGTTGGTGCCAACCTCCAGGCCTGCGACACTGCGTCTTCGTGGGCTTAGCCCGTGTTTGTGCAGACGGCGAAGCGGAGGCTGGGCTTGCACTGGGCACACCGGGGCGGCGCGTCTGGGGGGCCGGCTGCTCTCTTGCCGAGCGCGCGCAGCGAAAATCGGCCGGGCACCGCGAGCAGCTCGGCTCGCCGTGCCGACGCAGCGGTGCAGACCCGCGCAGGTCGGCTCGTGGGCAGATCTGCCTCTGAAAGCGGGCGCACCCGGCACAGAGGCTCTGCCTCAGGCAGCCGAGCCGCAGAAACATGGAGCGCTTCGGATCTCGAAGGACGCAAGTGGGATGACCATCTAAGGGATGGCCAAGCCAGTACCGAGTCATCGGAGCCCTCCTCTTCCTCCTCCTCCTCCTCGTCCTCCTCCTCCTCCCCCTCCTCCTCCTCCTCCTCCTCCCCTCCTCCTCCTCCTCCTCCTCCTCCTCCTCCTCCTCCTCCTCCTCCTCCTCCTCCTCCTCCTCCTCCTCCTCCTCCTCACTCGAGCACTGACTGGTCAGAGCATCGCATTCAGTATGTCGTCGGGGATGTCCTGGCGGGCTTGGCCATCCATGGACCTGCGGGGGAGTAGCTGCAACGTAGATGCTTCACAATACGAGGAGTAGAAGAAGGAAATACGACAGACAGCTGGCCATCATCACCGTGGAATCAACACTGTAGGAAAGAAACCAGGGGAGACGAGACGGATTATGAATGACAACTCTGTACGACAAAAAATACATAAAAAAGCAAAAAAAAAAAAAAAAAAAAAAAAACTATAACCACGCGCGCGCTGCGCGCGCGCTTTGGTTCTAGCAAGATGCGGCGACGGTCTAGGGTTCGCAGCATCGGAGCGCAGAAAGACTTCTATCAATCATGATCAATCAGCAAGCCGCCTCAGGCTTACCTGGCGGCCTTTCAAGAGCTGATACATGGCCTACCCAGAACCCAGTGAAGGCCCGCACACGACCTAGCCAAGGCTCATCACAGATTTGTCACGTCCAAGATCTACACAAATTTTACGTCTAGCCAACCACATGCGAGCGCCATAACGAATGTGAACACACAAATGCGCGCGATCACCGTGCCCGCGCTCGTCTTACAACCGCCACGAAAATCTTCACAACGATGGGCTGTCGTGAAGGGTTCTATGGTGCGCCCACCTTCGTCGTGCAACCACCGCGCAAAATTTGCCAACACTGGGCCACCCTGAAGGTCTGAACGGTACGCGCCAAAAAAAATCGACAACGAAATAATCGATCCGACGGTCACCCCAGTACCGTGGCGACTGCCGGGACTGATCCAAGTATTCGCTTCCTTCGTGGCGGCCCTGAAAAAAAACACGCCCACCTCAAAAAGCCAGCGTCTCGCGTGAGATATCCCCGAATGCTGACCGCAAGTGGGCAAATGTCCCACCCCGTGGTCGCTCCCGATTGTGGCGCCCAGCAACGTTTGTTGCGACATCGCGAACACCACGCGGCCCTGAAAAAGACGCGCCTGTGTCCGTGAAACAAGCGAACGGCTGGAGACATCCCCAAAATCTGGGCACGAACCAGTAAGTGTCCTAATTATCCCCTGGCGGCACCCCCTTGTGTTGCCCAAATGCGAGGCCTGTCACATCGCGATCATTCTGATCGTGATATGGAAAAGGAGGGAGGAGGAGGAGGAGGAGGGAGTGAGTAGACGGAGGCGCGACACGGATAACAAGAATTCACGACGCAAAAAATTGAAATAAACACCGCAACATACTCCACAAGACGTGCAACTGCCTGCACAATGATCCGTTATCACCGTCGCACCCTTGCTCCGCACGCGTTCGACGCAAACTGGCGGCAATCAAACTGGCCCAATCTGCCAGGGCATCGCTCGTGGGGGGGGGCCTCCTCGCCTCGGGCTGCTCTCCCGCAGCCGCGCCCCGCCGTCGACGGCGAGCGCGCGCCTTGTGGGTGCCCTGACCTTCCCGGGCGGCCGCCGCAGGCCCGAACGATTCGCCCATGTCGTCCAGCCCGCCCATCTGAACCAAGAAAGCCGGTTTCTGCTGAGACAGCCTCACGATTCGCTCTTAAACTTAAACTGGCCACGGCGTGCAGGTGACGCTGGCGGTGTGCTGCCCGCGCCGAGGCCTGAGCGCCGTTTGGACGGACTTTCGGCCATTGTACGGTTCGGCCCGCATAGTACGCTATGTTATCAATACGAGGCTAAGCTATGCGGTGTGATGCGATACGATACTATGCTGTGCGATGTGATGCTTTGCTATGCTATGCTACGCCATACTGTGCCATGCGATGATATGCTATTATATGCGATGCGATGCGATGTGATGCTATGACATGCTATGCGATGCTATGCTATGCTATGCTACGCGGTGCTCGTCTATGCTGTGCTGTGCGATGCTATGCTATGCTCTGCTGTGCGATGCAATGCTATGTTGTAGCTCCAGTTGGTTCCCCTTCCTCCCCCCCACCACCACACACACAACCTCCTTATCACCCGAAGGGTGGTCGTACATGTAGGTATGCACTGGCAGGATCTCGCGGCCAGAGACACAACCGCCTCGCGCACACTTGCCTGGAGCGGGGAGGGATGGGGAGGAATGGGAACGATCTGGGAGGAGCGGGGAGGGGTGCAGAGTGAGGTGTCTTGTGGGCCTCTTGGACTGTCTCAGAGCGCTCTGGGATCCACAGGCGCCTACGGAGGTCGTCTTGGAGGGCTCTGTGGGACGTTTTGGGGCGATCCTGGGAGCTTCTTGGGCCGTCTTGGAGGCCTTGTTGGGATGTCTTGCGGCGCTCTTGGGGTTCTCTGAGGCCGTCGTGGACGCTATTAATACAAAGCGCATATGCCAAAAATAGACGCTTCCCAAAGGAATTAGGGCGATGTGTGTTCCTTGCGGCCCTCAGAAGTGTCCTCTTGAAACCCTCTTCAAGCGCTTGGGGGGCCTCTCGGGCCGCCTTGAAGCCATCATGGGCGTCTTGACGCACTCTTGGACCGTCTCGGAAGCCTCCTGGACCGTCTGGGGAGCGCTTTCGGGCCCTCCGAAAGCCCCCAGAAAGACCCCGAGGGACACAGTGGGCACCGCGGGGGGAGAAGGGAGTTTGGGAAAAGTGGGCAGCCTCGGGCCCCAGGGGTCTGGTCGCGGGGTGCGCATGGTGATGGGCAGCTATGATGAGCGCTTGCGCGCTGCAGTCAGAGCCACCTTGAGCCAAAATGGCTACGGATGCTCGTGGGGCGTCTTTTGGGGCTCCCGTGGGGCCTCGTGGAGCCTCCAGGAGGCCTCTAGGGGGCCTCTTGGGCTCTCTTGGGGGTCTCTTGGGGCCTCCTGGAGGCCTACTGGGGCGGAAGGCTCGAATTGTCGGTTCGTGTTCCCCATCTTGAGCCCCTCTTGGGGCCCTCTTGAGGCTATCTTGGGCGCCGCCGCCTTGGGGCACTCTTTGGGCCGTCTTGGGGGCTCCCTCTATTGCGCCGTCGTGGCGCCCTCTTTGGGTGCCTCTTGGGCCGTCTCGAGCTGGTTTCTGGGGCCTCATGGGCTGTCTTGAACCGTTGGAAGCACGAAACAGCGAGAACAGGAACAACCTTCAAAAACCATTGAGGAAACCTACTTGCTTCGCCTCCTGAGTGCCTCGTGGGAGCCCTTTTGAGGGCATCTTGGCCATCTTGAAGCCCTCTTTTTTTTTTCTTTTTTGTTCAGGCGTACTGCTTCAGTGCAAATAGAGCGCGTGCATGAATTGCTGCGAGCCGCTTCACACAACGACCCTCCAGCTATTGCCGCGCTGGGTCGTGGAGTCCAGACGAAGTGGGAGCGCAGGCGTGGGTGACTGGCGACTGCGAGACTGGGCTCGAGGGACAACTTTGCCACGCATCGGAGTCGGAACATGGGGTCCGCGCAAGGCCGCAGTCCTAAAAGGCGTGGAAGGTGCCGCGGCACTTGCCGCCCGCCCACCAAAAAGGCAGCCAGTGCATTTTGAAGAGCGAATCTTCATCCTTATCTTCGTTTCCATACTAAATGTCACGCTCAGCCGCAAGCAAAGCAGGACACCGCCCGTCCTGTCGGCCAAGGTCACATGGCGCTGAAGAGCAGGGGGGGCCATGCCGCCTCCCTGTGATTCCGGGTGGGGGTGGGCAGGTCTGTGCTTGGCCATCTTGAAGCCCTCTTGGGCTGTCTTCAAAGCCATGTTGGACAAATTTTGGAACGCTCTTGTGCGGTCTTGGGCTCTCTCGGACCGGTCTTGGGCCATCAAGGCGCCCTCTTGGACGTCTCTCGGCCCCTTTTGACGTTTTTTGGCGCCCCCCGCCGGGCCCGAAACGGTCAGAAGAAAAATCAGTGCACTTCGGAGGGCCCGGCACCCCCTACCCATATTCATATGTATATATATATATATATATATATATATATATACACATGTGTGTGCATACATAATCATACACTATATATATATGTACATACATACATACATACATACATACATACATACACATACATACATACATACATACATACATGCACGCATACACACAGATGCATGCATGCATGCATGCATGCATGCACATACATACATACATACATACATTCGTACATACATACATACATACATACATACATACATACATACATACATACATACATACATACATACATACATACACATGCATGCATGCATGCATGCATACACACAATACATACATACGTACGTACGTACGTACACATACATATACATACATACATACTACATACATACACACATTACATACACACACAATCCATACATACATACATACATAACCTACCTACCTACCTACCTACCTGCCTACATTACATACATACCTACATACATACATACTACATACATACTACATACATGCATGCATACATGCATGCATGCATGCATGCATGCATGCATGCATGCATGCATGCATGCACACACACACACACATACATACATACATTTTGGAGGGCTCTTGGGCTGTGTATTGGGCCGTGTTGGGCCCATCTGGGGCCACGTTCGGGCCATCAGGGCCGCCTTGGGGCATCCCGCTCCCGCTGTGGGGCCCAGCATGGGCCTGTCCTGGGGCTCTCTTGGGCCGTCTGAGGCTCGTCCCAGGCAATTTTCGGGCTCCCTTGGGCAGTCTTGGGGCTCTGTTGGAGGTCGTTTCGGTGGTTTGGGGGCGGTCTTGGGGGAGTCGTCGGCTGTCGTGGAGCGCCGGCAGGTCGAAAACGCGAGACACCGAAAAACATGTCAAAAACCAATGGAAATCAAGGATTTGAGCCTCTTCGGGCTCTCTCGGGATGCTTCTCGGAGCTCTCTTGAGGCCTCTTGGAGGCCTCTTGGGCTGTGTATTTGCGGTCTCGAACCCATCCTGGACCACGTTAAGGCTATCTGGGCTGTCTTGGAAGGGCTTGTCGAAGTCCCCGAGGGTTTCTGGGATCTCTCTGGGGCAGTTCTGGGAGCTCCAGGGCCGCTCCGGGGTGCTCCGGGAGCGGTCTGGGAAACCCAAGTCCTCCCATGCCCTGTCGTGGTCGCGGCCCTGGGCGCCCGGGCCTCGTGCACGGGGATCTTTCTCTCTCTCTCTTTCTCTCTCTCTCTCTCTCTTTCTCTCTCTCCCTCTCTCTATCTCTCTCCTCTCTCTTCTATGTATGTATGTATGTGTATATATATATATACATATATATATATATAGATGCACATATACATTTACGTATACGTCTGCATATACATATACATATACATATACATATACATATACATATACATATACATATACATAGTCATATACACATATATATATATATAAATATGTGTATATATATATATATATGTGTATATATATATATATCTGTTCCTCCGAGGATCTCTTTTTCCACGGTGGCCAGACCAAAGGCTTGATCTGTGTGCTTACTGGTGCCCAGAGCTCTAGGCGAGAGGATGCAATCAGGCGCCAGTCCTCGAGACCGACGGCAGTCAGCACAACACCTCGCGTAGATTTTGCTCCGCGGGTGGGCTCGGGGGGGAGCTTGAGCACAATCGGTAGCGGGCGTGCTGCGACGCGCGGCCCCCTGTCCTCAAGGCACTCTCAGAAAAGATTCACATGCACGCATTGCCATCTGTTCCTCCGAGGATCTCTTTTTCCACGGTGGCCAGACCAAAGGCTTGATCTGTGTGCTTACTGGTGCCCAGAGCTCTAGGCGAGAGGATGCAATCAGGCGCCAGTCCTCGAGACCGACGGCAGTCAGCACAACACCACAAAATCGGAGAACTCCGAAACCATATGTCTGGAGCCTCGACTTAAAGGCGAGGGGCCACTTTAGAAAGCATCCCCTGAAACACATGGTTCCGATGTGCATTGAGAAACGCCCGAGCAATATGTACACACAGGACACTTGGGTAGGGTTCGGCGACAGCCGTGAGAAACCGACCGGCGTTATCTTTACCGGCGAGTTCAATGTGGGCTTTACCTGAGAACGAGCATATTCCTCTACCGCAGCACTTGAAAGGACGCAGACACGACAGGTCAGCATTAGCATAAAGGATTGCAGTGCGCTTTCGCCACGGAGTGCCGAAAGCGCAGAAGTCCACGGTTAAGCGCTGGACCCCGGACCGTTTTGAGACTCTCTCAGCCACCGGTTGCTTCCAGAGCCAGGAGGACCCCGGGTTTTCCAGGCCAACAGGGATCCCGAGGGACAGCGCTAACTCAAAAAGACTAAAACTGAACGCACAGAGCCTATTGCCTTGCAAAACTTTCAGAGCATCACCAGGCGTCAAATCAGGGAGGCCCTGAGGGTGCGAGCTGCTTCTGAGCGGGGGGGGGCCATCAGGTCGGTTGCGCGCAAGCGACATCGACTGACAAGGCGTGCCCAGCCACACAGCTGCAACAAGGCCTGACCGAAGCCATCCGCGAACACGTTGCTGAACTCTGCGCTGCAGAAGGTCTGACGCTGGGTCGTGCTTGAGGTCCAGCTCAAAAGCGGCCAGGCCGCCGTGGGAGACTCGCCTCCACGCCAGAGAAAGGCGCCCTGACCCGCTGAACACTTCAAGGAACACGGGTTGGCCGCCGGCCTCTACAGCCCGAGCCAGATGTTGGATAGGCGCCCGCCAATGGTGCCGACCCGGCGCGTGGCGCGGCGCTGCTCGGAGATTGGAAGCCGTTGCATCAGCCCTGCCACGTGGCCCCCTCTGGTGTAGCGCCGTGGGGACAAGGCCGACACCCACCTCCCTCTCTGGTTGGTCTCGTCGAAGCTTCTGAACTTTGCGAGGTACTCGCGGGAGGCCCCTCCGTGTCGGAGGATGTGGGGCGATGGCGGTCCCAGGACGCCGAGGTGCAGCGCGGCCGCAGCACGCCTGCAGACCAGGGCCATCTGGTTGTAGCTCAGGTCGAAGACGCGGCTGCCTGGCGCGGCTCTGGCCCGCAGCGCCTGCCGCAGCGGTGGCAGCCGGGTGAACCCCGGGTTGTCCAGAAGGAGGCCCCCGTCGTAGACTCCCGTCCTCGAAGGCTGAGCGCACTCCACTGGATGTAGGACCACCAACCAGACGCTCAGGAAGGTTCGCCCCGGAGGGGCGCTCACGGCAGGCGGGATCACCTGCCCGCGCGTCAGGCCGAGCAGCTCTGCCGGTCGGAAGTACAGCGCGAAGCGGGCCGCCGTCGCCGCCGCCACTGTCGTCCCGCCTGCGTTCAGCATCCAGCCGATCGTCAGGCAAGCAATCGGCCAGGGCAGCGGCACCCGAGCTCGTGGTGGTACCAGCCGGGCCCAGCCCGTCGCAGCCCGAGCGGCCCTCGAGAAGGCCACCTGCGGTCGACCGAGCGCCACGCGGCAATGAACTAGGGCTGCCATGTACTTCGACGTCTCCTCGCTCGGGCATCCGTCGTAGAACAGCTGGTTGAAGGAGGTCACCCGTGCGGCGTCCAGCACGGGCACCTTCCCGCCCGGCAGTCGGACCGAGGTCGCCCACCCCGTGAACCTCGACACCCTGTCGGCACGGTCCTGGCGGGTCGTCTCCCCCACGGCCTGCATCCTCAGGAGGGTCAGCGGGCCCGAGGTCGCCGCCGTGATGGCGGCGGGGAAGGCGTGCCTCCTGGCAACCCGGCGGTCCGCCTGGTCCCCCCAGGACTGCGCAGGTGCGCTCTGGGAGCGGCCCCGGCGCCCGAAGTAGGCGGGCGCTGGGGCTGCTGGAGCTGCTGCGGGCCGCCTGCGAAGGGCGCCCGACGGGCTGGCAGCCGACGCTCCCCGGGGCGACGACTGCTGGAGCATACCGCGCCTCGGGCCTAGCTCCAGGTCGGTTCCGTGATGCTGGGTCGGCAGAGTTGAACTCGGACGGCAGCCACCTCCAGTACGCCGCCGAGCCTGAGGCCAGCAGCAAACATGCCACCTGCCGGCAGACGGCGAGGAGGGCGGGCGCCGACGATCGCCCCTTCGCCAGAGCCAAGATGGGAGCCATGGCATCATTCAACATCACGTGGGCCTTCCGAAAGGACCTCTTGGAGCGAAGCTTGTGCTTGAGCGCCATCACGCCGGCCCTGGCCTCCAGGATGACCTGAGGAGCTGGGCGCCGCCAGGGCACCGAGAGGACCGGGTGCCAGTGGTCCCTCCAGATGTCGGGCGGGACCTCCTCGAAGTTAGGGTCCACGTCGGAGACTTCGGGCCTGTCTGGAACGGGTCCTGAGGGGCCTTGACCAGGGACAGCAGCGGCTCGGGGCCCAAGGCGTTGGCGCTCAGCTTCCCGAGAGAACCTCCAACGCTCGTTGTACCGGGCCAGACGCTTGACCGAGTCCTCAGAAGCCTCACGCTGGGTAACTCCAAAACCCCAAGACGACGCATCCAGGCACGTAAGGGTGGTGTCGAAGGGCACCCCGAGGTCCCTGCTGCAGAAGATGAGGAGAGCTCGAGCCCAGCGCAGTTCACGACGGACGACGGGCCAGAGCTTAGCGGTGCGATTGTGGTACACCTCCCCGAACTTGTAGACGGCCCCCAGGCACGAGAGGAGCTCCCTCCTAATGAGCACCCTGGACGTGATGTGCGAAACGATCCTCACCATCTCCTTTCCAGAACAGAACCCACGTCGGAGGACTTCCTGAATCCCAAGGTACAACTTCCACCTAAGCCTAGGGTTGAGCGAGATCACGGGCGAGTCCGGGTCGAAGGACCAGCCAAGAGTCTCCCCGCCCACCCCGCTCTCCACCCCGTGGGTAGGCAATCCCACGGCACGCATATGATGATTGACTTGACGGGCAGCAGCAGTAGCAGAGGCCTCCGATAGCGACAGAGCAACGAAGTTGTCGACGTACTCGGTATGAACAACGCCTGAGTCGACGACAGGGGCAGGTAGGCGATCGACCAGGACACGCTCCGGTCTGACGAGGTCAGCACGCTGCGAGACAATCTCATTCACAGACTGACACAACCAAAGACTGAGACTGAATCCCATCGGAGGGCACCTGAAGCACGGATGGACCCACTGCGTAGGCGACACGGGTCTCCCATTCGCGTCGACCGAGATCCCCATCTCCCCCGCCCTGATCTTAGGGAGCCCGAAGTACCGCCGAAGCCAAGGTGGGAGCAGCATGGTATAGAAGGCATCCGCGATGTCCACACCAGCGACACACACCGGCTCCCGACTGTCAACACGAAGTTGGGAGAACGCGGCCCCAGTTGCCAGCTTCACTTTGGGGGGCTCGTCGAACAACTGGGAGGGGATCCGACCATCCAGTATGAGCCTCAGGGCCCCTGACTTCTTATAGACGAAGAACATTCCCACTGAGCTCAGCGCATCGGTATGAAACTCAACGAGGTGCGATGACAAAAGACGGTGCAATACTTTCTTATATAACCGAGGGTTCCTCAAGTTGGGATCCGAATACGCCCTCTTCGGAGCGTGCTCAGCGACCCGGGCAAGCCCCCGCTCACGGGGCAAAAGTAGTTCTTGAAGGCGGTGACCAATACTCATGCTGTCATCCCCGATGAGCGCAGACAAGGACTTCGGTTCGGAGCCCACGCTCGGCAGGGAGATCAGATCGACGCGGTCGAAGGTCACCGGCGCAATCACGGCAGACTCCTGGTCGTATGACTGCGCGACGCGGAGCTCCTCAAGGGCTCCTGCGGGGGTGAGGTCGGACGGGGGCACTCCGAAGGCGTCGACGGCCTCCTGGATCACCGCCAGAGCCTCCTGCTGGGCGGTCGTAGGGCCGGTGAGGCCGGTGGGCCGCGGGCAGCTCGAACCAGTGTACATCTCATTCATGGCGCGGATGGCGTCGACGACCATCTCGCGGCGGTGACTGGTCCTGTGGAGTCGCCTCTTAGTTGTGCGAGAAAGGTCAGTGGCCACAAAACTGCGCTCACCGCCGGCGGGCACAGGGAGCGGAAAGAGATCCCGATGCCGCCGCGGACGAGCAGGGTGAGCCTCATGTACATCTGCAGCGCGGGAGGCGATATCCGCGCAGCCCCCTCGAGAGTCGCTGAAGGCGGTCGGGGAGTCCACCTCCAGGCCCCGCTCCATCATGGAGCCCGAGCGCGGCGCTCTTCCTTAGCATGCTTGATCAGCGTAAGGATCCCAGCGTCGCGCTCAACTTGCTTGGCCTCGTGCTCCAGTAGTGCCGGAGCGACCACCGTGCGGCCGTCCTCGTGGGCCACGCCCGTGAAGACCCCCACCTCGTACTTCATGGCGTACATGCACTTGTACAGCTGCGCCTGCCGCAGCATGAACCCGACGCCCACCACCTTGGGCAAGTCGATGAAGTCCCACGTCATCAGGTAGTCGACCATCCGCACGATGGCCTCGTAGTGTGTCTCCCCGAAGTCGTCGCGATACAGCCGGTAGTAGGACACGATCTGGTGGAAGTGCTCGATGGCCCCTCTGCGCGTCCTGTCCAAGGAGCGGAGGCTCCACGGCGCGGTCCTCGGGCCGCCCAGCGGCCAGTCGGGAAGGGGCTCCCCGCAGAGCATGTCGACACCCTCGTGGAACTTCCCGCGCTGCCGCGAGCCGTCACAAAGCAGTGGTACAGGCTGGAGGCGAGCGTCGGCGAGGGACTCGGCGCCGTGGCAGGTGGCCTGCGAGGTCACGATCACCCTGATGGCCGACCAGCTCCCGCCAGCATCCTGCATCAGGCCGATAGCCCCCCGGATGAGGTCGGTCCCGTCCATCGTGGCAGGGTCCCAACGCCGGGCCGTCGTCGTGGCCTCAACGTAGACCCACTCCTCGTCAGTCATAGGCAAGGCACTCGGCCCCACGGGTCCTGCGGGAGCTTCCCCAGCGGCGAGCGGAGCGGCTGCTGCCGCCATGGGGATGGCCCCCGCGGGCGGCCCAGCCGCGGCCGCGGCGGGATCGGCCGGCACCTCCGCCAACGCGGCGGCCACAACTGCCCCTCCCCCGGCGGCAGGAGCGGCGGGGGCGGGCCCAGGCTCGACCGCGCCTCCAGCCGCGGCCGCATTCGTGAAGTAGACGACAGCGTCCGCCGGAGGCGCCACCCCAGGCCGTCCGGCCGCGCGCTCCGCGACGAGGAACACGTCGTGGCCGTAGGCGTCCACCTCGAAACAGATGGCCACCTCCTCGGCCCCCGTCAGCGCGCGCCGGAAGCGGTAGAGGTTCCCAACCCCCAGGCTAGCCGGGCGGGTGCCCCTGTCGTCCTCGAAGCGAACCGCAGCCGAAGACCCACCAGACAAGTCGTACAACTCTTCGTACACGGCGCCATCCGGCGTCGGTATCAGCACACGCAAGGGGGACCAGCGGGCATCAGTCGGATCCTGAATCACCTGCCGCACCACGTGGTCGCTGAAGACCAACAGGTTGATGGCGACCAGGAAGCAGGTCAGCCGCCCGCCTGTCCATGAGAGGCTCTCAGGCACCTGGGCGGTCGGCTGGGGCGCGGGCGCGGTAGTCGGCGCCCCTGGCCCCGCCGGACAGGCGGCCGGCGGGGAGAAGTGGATCGGCGCCGCCAAGGGGCAGGCTGGGCACGCCGGCGGCTGCGGGCAGGCGGGGCACGCCGGGCAGCGATCTGACCAACTCACGTCCGTCAGCGAGACGGTGCCAAAGAGCCAGTCCAGGTACTGCTGGCCAACACCCCAGGCCATGGGAAGCGGGGGATGCGTCCCCCGGCGCGGCGGCGCCGGTGTCAGCTTGAGCACAATCGGTAGCGGGCGTGCTGCGACGCGCGGCCCCCTGTCCTCAAGGCACTCTCAGAAAAGATTCACATGCACGCATTGCCATATATATACATCAACATATACACATACATATACATATGCGAGAGAGCGTGATCCACCGCCGCTTTACTGTGGAAAATTGCCAACCTTTTCCTCTGGAGCCCGGGGGTCGCCCCCCCCCCCCCTCCGAAAATCCCCCCCCCCTGCTGGAACCCCTCCCCCCCCCCCCCCTCCCCCGGCAAAACCCCCCCTCCCCTACCCTCCCCCCCCCCCCCCCCCTCCCGCTCGAAAACCGGGGGGGGTCACTACCGGTTCGAACCCCTCCCCCCCCCCCCCCACCCCCGGATCCGGAAAACCGGGGGGGGTCACTACCGGTTCGCACCCCCCCCCCCCCCCCCCCCCCCCCTACTCACCGCCAGCAAACGACTCCCGGTCCCCACCACCGTCCGCATCACATCCCCCACTGGTGTTCCCAGCACCACTGTCCTCACCACCGCTGTCCCCACTGGTTCCACCACCGCCCCTACTGTCCCCACCAGTGGCCCCACCACTGTCGCACTGTCCCCGCTGTCCCCAGAACTGTTCCCACCACGGTTCCACTCTCCCAACTGTCTCCACGGCCCCAACCACTGCCCGACTATCCCCACTGTCCCCACTGTCCCACTGACTCCTCCGCTGTCCCACTGAGCTGTCCCACTGTTCCCACCACTGTCCCAACTGTCCCCACCACTGTCCCCACTGTACCTCTGTCCCATTGTCCCACCGCCGTCCTCGCCACCGCCTTCACCACTGTCCCCACCACCATTGTACCCTCCACTGTCCCACTGTTTCCACCTCATTCCCATTGTCCCCACACCACTGTCCCCACCACCACCGTCACCACCACTGTCCACTGTCCCCCCCTGTTCCCACCATTGTCCCCACCACTGTCCCCACCACTACCGTCCCCACCACTGTCCCACTGTCCCACTGTCCCCACCACTGTCCCGCTATCCCCTCACCACTGTCCCCACCAACACCGTCCCCACCACTGTCCGCACCCCCACTCGGTTTTCGAGGGGGGGGGGGTTCGAACCGGTAGTGACCCCCCCCGGTTTTCCGGATCCGGAGGAGGGGGGGGGGGGGGGAGGGTTCGAACCGGTAGTGACCCCCCCCCCCTTTCATGAATGAGCAGGGGGGGGGGAGGGGAGGGTTCGAACCGGTAGTGACCCCCCCCGGTTTTCCAGAGGGGGGGGGGGGGGGGGGGGGGGGGGGGGGAGAGGGGGGGGGGGGGGGAGGGGTTCTAACCGGTAGTGACCCCCCCCGGTTTTCCGCCAGCAGCGGTAGAACACTCTCTTTCACACATGCATATACATATACGTGTATGTATATAGATATACATGTACATATACACATACATCTACAAACGCAAATACATGTACGTATACCTATACGTATGCATACACATCTACCTATACATAACCACATACTGATATGCATGCATCAACATATACATATGCATAAACATTTACATTTACCTATGCATACACATATACATGCATGTGTATAGAACAATAAAAGTGTACATATACACATACGTATGCATATAAATATATACATAAATACATATATATATATATATGTATACATACGCAAACATAGACGCCGACACACTTATAGATGTGTATATGTATACTCACGTGCATTCCATGTACATGTACATGTACATGTACATATATATATATATATATATATATACATCGTGGACTGCCAACTGCCGCCTAGTCTCACGCAGAGCGCCAAGACAACCCAACCACGCCAGCGCGCTAGGAGACCCAAGGATCCCGCGGCGACGAGGGGGGGGGGGGGGGCGGAGCGGGCGTTGGCCCTGAGAAAGGCTAAAGACATCGCATCACTAGCATGAGAAAGTCATGACAAAAGGTAATTCGTTTCCCACGGCACAAGCATGATCCTGGGTGGTCCAAACCCCGAGTTACTGAAGAAGGGAGGCTGGACGTTTCATGACCAGCGACCTTGTGCCCAGCATCGGCTCGGCGAGATACAAGTGGAAAGAAAGGAAAGAGAGGGCGGAGGAGAGGAGGAGGTGGAGCCAAAAACTTGAGATGGGGCCGGCTACGATCGTGACAACGATAACATGGCACACCATCAGTCGTAGACTGCCAACTACCGCCTAGTCTCACGCAGAGCGCCAAGACAAGCCCACCACGCCAGCGCGCCAGGAGACCCAAGGATCCCGCGGCGACGAGGGGGGGGGGCGGAGCGGGCGTTGGCCCTGAGAAAGGCTAACGACATCGCAACACTAGCATGAGAAAGTCATGACAAAAGGCAATTCGTTTCCCACGGCACAAGCATGATCCTGGGGGGTCCAAACCCCGAGTTACTGAAGAAGGGAGGCTGGACGTTTCATGACCAGCGACCTTGTGCCCATACTTCCAGAAACCTTCTTGGATCGGTTTACCGGAGGGCGGGTTCGGGCGGGACCTTTGAAACATTCCAGGATCTCATTGCCGAGCCGAGGTGTCAACTGCTTTGCACGAGCCAGCTGTGCTGCCGAGAGCAACTGTCTGTTGCGCAACATTCCTGCAGGTTTCGAGGATCGCTTGACTGAGTTGGCTGAGAGCCAACGAGCGCGCTGTTGGATAGTGCTCTCTGAAACTTTGAAATACCAACTGTCGTGCGAGGGACCAGCATGTCGCCACGAGTGAGGGGGCAGAGGGAGCGAGGGTGAGAAATGCTGCGCACGAAATTTCCTGCACATCTCCTCCCACCTTCCGAGCGAAATCTGGAAGAGAGGCCCTGTGGGCCGCGCGCGGCAGAGGGCGCTCAGCAGCTCACTCACCCAGCCCCTGTTGTGGGCCCCCGCGACCGTCGAGGCGTCGAACACCCACCCGGTTCTTGGCTGGGAGCGCCCCCGTCGCGGGGGCCACCGTGACGATGGTGTCAGGGCAGCCAGGCCTGGGCAGCGTGACATCGGCGGCCGTCAGCGCCAGCGCCTCGCTCGGCCTGAGGTAACAGTCGGACGCAACCCAGGACGCCGCGGCCGCCTCAGGCCCCTCGGAGCCCCAGCGATCCCTGTCGCACAACCAGTCGGCGGAGGCGAGCGTGAGGAACTCGTCGCTGAGCGAGTCTCGAGGACGTTCTGGGGCCGCGCGCAGAAACCCAGCCAAGGTGGCCTTCGCCAAGGGGAAGGTCGTGTTGGCGCGCGGCGGCAAGCCCAGGACGTAGGCTGACCCGTAGATGGCGTAGCGGCCGCCCGACGGGTCATCGCCATTCAGGAAGAGGCCGTCCAGGTACTTGTCGAGCACAGCGCCCCAGTCACTGGGAGTCGCTGGAGCAAGCCCCTGGCGCGCAGCCCACTCGGCCAGCTCGGCGTGAGCTGCAGTGTAGGCGCGTGCAGTCTGAGGCCGCGCCGACGCTCGCCGGCGCACGCCGCCGCCGGCGCCATGCGCCTCAGCGCGGCGGGCGGTCAGCGCGGCGGGCGGCCCGGCGCTGCCGCTCGCGCCGCCGCGCGGCGAGCCCGGCGATGGGCAGCGGCGTCGGCGGCCTCGGCCCGCCAGGGCTTCCCGTCCCAGAGGCCGATCGCCCCCTCCCACCCGAGTGGGCAGCGCCTGGGGATCGGCGGGAGCACCACTGGTCGGGCGGCGCGGCAGTCCTGCCCGACCGCGGCTGCCAGGCGTCGCTCCCGACTGACGTCGACGCGCGGCTCGCGCGGCCGGCGGAGGGAGCTCCGCGGAGCGGCATCCCGCAGCAGCCCCGCCACAGCGCGCACCAGCTCAGGAGGGTAAGCCGCCGCGAAGGTGGTCCTCCACGCGGCAGGCTGCCCTGCGAGCTGCACCTTGCCTTGCAGGCGCACGTGCGGCGCCGAAGGGGCGCGGGCAGCTGCGGCCCGGGAGGTGGCTGTTGGGCACGGCGGAGTAGATGTTGGTCGGCTTCTTCCAGGGCGCGCCGAAGGCGCACATGTCAAAGAGGCATCGTCGCGCCGACAGGCGTCGGAGCAGCCTCGCCACTCGAGGGGCCTCGAAGATCCTTGAGCGGGCAGGGTTCTCGAGAAGCACATGAATGTCATTCTTAAGGCAGAGCTGCAGCACGCGGACAGTGAAGAGCACGCATCGCCATGAGCTCGGAGTAGTCGCCCCAGTCGATCTCGCCGGAGTCCAGGCCGTGCAAGGCGTGCCCAGCAGCACGCACCAGACCAGGCCTTTCGACAGCCAGCTGAGGACCTCGCTTGCCACGCGACGGTCCAGCACATCATGACGCGGGCCGCGGGCCACGTCAATGGGCGTGGCCACCCGAAGCCCGGCCTCGGATACGGCGGCCGTGGCTCGGCTGCAGCCCGCGAAGATCTCCAGGAAGGCGGGGCGCCCGCTGGTGAGACCATCGGCCAGCCGCGGCGCCGTGCAGCCAGCAGCCGCGGCAGCCGCTGCCCGCCGTCGCTGGCGCCGAGTCGACCGCGGCGGAGTCGGCGGCTCCGACTCAGCGGCGGAGGCCCGAGGCGACTCACCGCAGCTCGAGGGCTCTCCAGGGTCGCCCCGCCCGACGTCCTCCGACGGGGCAGCGGGCGTCGGCGACCAAGCCCGGCCCACGGCGGCAGCCAGAGGCAGCGCGCGCAGCCCGCGACCAGCGAGCCGCTGTCCAGGTCGAAGCCAACCATGATGGGCAAGCCTGGAGTCGCCGTCGGAAGGGTTCCGGGCGGTCTCCACGTATCGCCGATGCCAAATGATGCCAGCAGCAAGCTGGCAAGCAGCAGCACGGCGCGTAAACCCGAGCAGCTCTCGATCTCGGGCTCGGCCGCGATCGAACGCCGGCGTCTCCGCGAGGTTGTCGCCGAAGGAGACCAGGTGCTTGCCGTGCGCGTCGCAGCACTCCGACCCCCGGGTGAGCCCCAGCAGCGCCGCGCGAGCCTCCTTGCAGTGGATGGCGGCTGCCCGCTTCCAGCGTCCAACGACGCGCCGGTGCCATCGCCTGGGGTCGGCAAAGGCATCAGGCACCCGCGGCGCCAAGCCGACGCGCTCCACCTGCGGCCGCTCCGCGGGGCACCGCCGCGGGTCGCCCTGCCCGAGGATGACGCGCTCGTCGGTTGAAGACTCGAGCTCGCCATCAACCCAAGCAGAGAAGTCGCCAGCCAGCCCAGCGCTGCTCGCCAGGACGCCCCGCAGCTCCTCCCCGGAGGCGATGGCGGTCGGGTCTTCATCGATGAACCGCCATCGCTCCCGCCAGACAGCGACATCCCACAGCTGGTGCTTGTCCGCGGCGGAGACGCGCAGCGCGTAGCCCTCAGTCGAGGCGTCGCTGCAGCAGTCGCGGTCCAGCATTGGAGCAGCCAAGTCGAGGTGCACGAAGTGGACGAGGTCCCTTGCGAGTCGCAGCTCGTCAACCACATCAGCGGGCAAGGGCAAAATCTCGGTGCCGCCAGTGCCCACGAAGCGGTAGGCCGCCCCCAAGACGCTGAGGGCACACCGCCGCAGGCTGAAGTGATGCGCCAGGTGACCCAGTAGACCTCGAACGTGGTTGGGCGAGAGCCCCCCGGTGGATGGTCTCCCCCAGGGCATGCCAGAGTCGCCAGCTGCGCCGATGGCTGTGCCTGACCCAGCGCCGCTGGCCGTCGAAGACCAGGCCCACCGCCTTGAAGGACTGCGCGGCGTCGACCCGCTCGTGGACCTGCAGGCCCATGCTGACCAGCTCGTCCACCGCCGCGACGTGCAACCGCTCGACGGAGTCCCTGTCGCACCCGAGGACGTCAGCGTTGTCCACGTACGGCGCGCAGACCGCCACTCCTGGCCGAAGAAGCGGAGGAGGCTGTCGGTCCACGACGATGACGTGTCCCAGTCCCAAGCGCAGCTGGGCTCGGCGGCAAGCCTCGGACACGGCGCTGTGGCAGAAGTAGAGCGCCCAGCTCCAGCCCATCGGCAAGCCGCCGCAGCAAACCTCGAGCTCATCCGTCGCGTCGACGGGGGTGTAGCCGTTGACCTCTGGATCGTAGACCTCGGCAACGCCAACCTCCCCAGCGCGGCGAGACACGCCAAGCCCGAACAAGTGCGAGACCGTAGGCGCCAGGAACTGGTAGAAGCCGTCCTGCAAGTCGATCGTCGCTCCCCAGAGCTCGGGCTCGTGCGTCGGGCTCGCCTCGACGAAGTGAGGGTCGAGGACCAAGCTGGACATGGCCGCGGTCGTGGCGAGGCGGGTGTAGGGGGCCTTGCGATGTAGCTGGTTAGTCGGCCGACAGTCCAGCGCCATCCGCAGCGTCCCCGTCTTCTTCGCCACGAAGAAGATGCCCACGCGTGACACCACGCGGCGGCGATGCGCGATGAGGCCGACGGAGTCGAGCTTCGAGATGAGGTCGTCCAGGAGGGCAGGCGACCTCCGCAGTCGCTCGTCCCAGTGGGGTCGCGCGGGGGGCGGCCCCTCGGCCTCCGCCGGCAGCGCGATCCGCCGGGGGTCGTCCAGGCACACCCGCGCGGTCTCGCCCGCGAGCCCCGCGGCGTCCCGAGGCCGAATGTTACCCTTCGTGACGGCGAGAAGCTCAGGCTGATAGGGGGCAACGGCCAGGGCGGTGTCACTCTCATACATATCTTTTGTCTTAAGAATCTCAGAAGGGCCCCGCCCGGACACAAATCGCATTGTCGAGGCTGCGGCGCGGCGGCTTCTGCGGCGGTCGCGAGCCTCCTCCACGCCTGCCGCTGCGGACCCGAGAGCGGCCGGCGCGAAGTCGCGTGGGGGAGCGGCCCTGGCGAGGGCACGCCCTTGGCCCGAGCTCCAGCCAAGGCGTTGAGCGCCGACGCCGCTGAAACCTGCAGTCGACGAAGCCCAGGGCCAGGAAGCAGAAGACCATCGGCGCCAAGCGACGCCGCACTAGATGAATTGGCATGTTCTGGTAGATCCAGAGGGGAAAGAGAACGCAGGCGAAGCGCCGCCATCCCAGACGAGCGAGACTGCGGCAAGCGTGATCGTGGGACAAGCCGCGCGTCACGACTTCGACCCGTCCTTCTTGCGCCTGTCCGTCTCATCTGCGAACAGTCGCTGTTGTTTGAATGCGAAGGCCTCCGTCTTCTGCTCCTCCGCGATGAGCTCGGCGAAGTCGCCAGTGGCCGCCGCCGTCCCCGAATCCAAGGTTGAAGCAATCATCATCTCGAGGCCTCGGAAGTCGGGGCTCTTCGGCGAGCGCCGAGCGGCGCGCTCGATGCACATCGCCCTCCGCGCAAGCATCTCCATGCCAGCCAGGCGATAGACCTCCAGCTGGTCGAAACACAGCGCGCGATGGAAGATGCTGAGGAGGGAGGCGCGGTGATGGGCGACGGCCGAGTCCGGGCCGATTCCCGAGGTTCTGACCCAGTAGTCGTGGTAACTGCCGACCGTCTCCCCAGTCGAGCGGATCGTCGTCATGAGCTCGACCGCCGCGCTCGGGCCCCTGAAGGGCCAGTCGCCGTCGGAGCCTCCGCCCCCTGCACCTCCAGCAGCGGACGGCACGCGCTTCTGCAGCGCAGCCATCGCCTCGCGGAGCTCGATGTACCTGTGGTCCTGCCCGTCCCTGACGATCGGCATCACGCGCGGATCCCTGCCCGCACCAGATCTCTTCTCCTCCTTCCACTCCTCGAGGTCGGCAGGCGCAACCCGCTCCAGAGCCGTCCAGCGGTCGTCGATGAGTCCCAAGGCCGCCGACCCCCGCTGCACGAAGCGAGCTGGGTTCCCCGAGACGGCGGCGTCGATCGGCTCCCCGAACTGGTCCGCGCCCGTGTCCGAGACCACCCAGACTGCGACGCCTCGACCAGGAGGAGCGGCCACACCCCCGATGAGCACCGCCAAGGCCTCGCCCTGCTGCTGGGGGGCCTGAAGCTGCTCCTCGGGGAGGTCGCCGAACATGTAGATGTCGCCACGAACTCGTGCAGGGACCTCGCACCCTGGGAGCCCCTTGCGGGCCTCTTGGGGCTGGGTGCCTCTTGGGCGCCTCACGGTACTTCGTGAGAGCCTCTGGGTTGCCTCCGGGGGTCTACTGGGGACCCCCAGGGCCAGAGACCTCGAAATATCGGTTGGCGGCCCCCCCTGGACCCCCTCCTGGGCCCTCTTGGGGCACAGCTGGGTTGTCTGAGGAGCCTCCTGGGCCGTCTTGGGGCCCTCTTCGTGGCCTCGTGGGCCGTCTTGGAGCGATCTGAAAGGTCTCCGAGGCAGTGAGGGAGCGCTGGGAAGCGGGAAACGCGAGAACGCCAAACTCCTTGAACAACCATCGGACAATTAGTGAATTTCGCCTCCCAGGGCCCTCTTGGGGAGCTTCTGGAGTCCGTCCTGGAGCGTGTTGAAGTCCTCGTCGGCCGTCTTGAGGGCATCTTGGGCGTCGTCGGGGCCTCTTGGGACCGTCTTGGGCCCTCTCGGGACTTCCTCAGCCTGTCGTGGCCGGTTCCAGGGCTGGCCAGGGCCGCCTCGGGACCCCTCTGGGCGCCCTCTTGGGGCACACTTGGGTTGTCTGGGGAGCCTCCTGGGCTGTCTTGGGGCCCTCTTCGTGGCCTCGTGGCCGTCTTGGAGCGATCTGAAGGGCCTCCGAGGCCGTGAAAGGGCGCCGGGAAGCGGGAAACGCGAGAACGCCAAAATCCTTGAAGCACCATCTGGAAATTAATGAATTTCACCTCCCAGGTCCCTCTTGGGGAGCCTCTTGAGTCCGTCCTGGAGCGTGTTGAAGTCCTCGTCGGCCGTCTTGAGGGCATCTTGGGCGTCGTCGGGGCCTCTTGGGCCGTCTTGGGCCCTCTCGGGCCCCCCTTAGCCTGTCGTGGCCTGCTTCGGGGCTGGCCAGGGCCGCCTCGGGACCCCTCTGGGCCCCCATCGTGGGGCACACTTGAATTGTCTGGGGAGCCTCCTGAGCCGTCTTGGGGCCCTCTTCGTGGCCTCGTGGGCCGTCTTGGAGCGATCTGAAGGGCCTCTGAAGCCGTGGGGGAGCGCTGGGAAGCGGGAAACGCGAGAACGAAAAAATCCTTGAAGGACCATGTGAACATGAGTGCATTTCACCTCCCAGGGCCCTCTTGGGGAGCCTCTGGAGTCCGTCCTGGAGCGTGTTGACGTCCTCGTCGGCCGTCTTGAGGGCATCTTGGGCGTCTCCGGGCCCTCTTGGGACCATCTTGGGCCCTCTCGGGCCCCCCTTAGCCTCTTGGGCCGTCTTGGAGCGGTTGTGGGAGCCTCTTGGGCGGTGCTTCAGCGCCGGAAGCACGAAACAGCGAGAATGCAAAAAACATAGGAAAAAAAAGCCATCCGGGCGCTTCTTGGCGCCTTCTCGGCGCCTCCTGGAGCCACTTGGGGTCGAAAGCTTGGAATTCGATGGTGGCTTTCCTCCTCTGGGGCCCTCTCGGGCCCGTCTTGGGAACTCTCTTGGGCCGTCTTGGGCCCTTTGTGGGCCGTCCTGGAGTTTTCTGGGGCTGTATTGGGGCCCTCTGGGGCGCGTCCTGGGCCGTATTGGGGCGGTCTTGGGAGCTTCTGAGGTCGTCAAGCACGGACCGACAGCAAAAACAAGCAATATGTTAAAAATAAACGTTTTACTGAGGGAATGGGGCTATTTTGGCCCCTTGGGGCTCTCTTTGGGGCCCTATTGGGGGTCGCTTGGGGTGTCTTGGGGGCTTCTGAAGCCGCCTTGGAGGCCATGTTGGGCGTCTGGGAGCGACCTTCGGGCGTCCCGGGTCTGTTCTGGAGCCTCTTGGGCGCCTTCCGGCGGCCATCTGTGAAGCCCCGGGGCTCCCCGAGGGCCCCGGGGCCCACATTTGTGGCCGTCTTGGGCCCTTCGTGGGCCGTCCTGGAACTCTCTGGGGCTGTATTGGGGCCCTCTGGGGCGCGTCCTCGACCGGACCGACAGCGAAAACAAGCAATAAAAAAAAAAGGAATAGGGCTATTTTAGCCCCTTGGGGGTCTCTTTGGGGCCCTATTGGGGGTTGCTTGGGGTGTCTCGGGGGTTTCTGAAGCCGCCTTGGAGGCCATGTTGAGCGTCTGGGAGCGACCTTCGGGCGTCCCGGGTCTGTTCTGGAGCCTCTTGGGGCCTCCTTGGCGCCTTTTGGCGGCCTTCTGTGAGGCCCCAGAGCTCCCCGAGGGCCCTTGGGCCCACATTTGTGGCCGTCTTGGGCCCTTCGTGGGCCGTCCTGGAGCTCTCTGGGACTGTATTGGGGCCCTCTGGGGCGCGTCCTCGACCGGACCGACAGCGAAAACAAGCAATCTGTTCAAAACATACGTTTTACGAAAGGGAATAAGGCTATTTTGGCCCCTTGGGGCTCTCTTTGGGGCCCTATTGGGGGTCGCTTGGGGTGTCTTGGGGGCTTCTGAAGCCGCCTTGGAGGCATGTTGGGCGTCTGGGAGCGACCTTCGGGCGTCCCGGGTCTGTTCTGGAGCCTCTTGGGGCCTCCCCGGGCGCCTTCCGGCGGCCTTCTGTGAGGCCCCGGGGCTCCCCGAGGGCCCCGGGGCCCACATTTGTGGTAGCGGCGCCGGCCCCGGGCGCCCGGACCCGGTGCGCCGTTATATGTATAACTAATCAGCTTGTTACGACGGGGGCTTTTTGGCGTTGACGACATCACCTCCAGATGACTCGCACCATGCAGCAGTGAGGGACCTGCTGGGGACTGTGCCCATGCGAGGTTCATGACCTTGTTGCCCATGCGAGGTTCATGACCCCGTTGAGCTTGGACAGGATGGATGACCGAGAACGCCGCAGCATGTCAGCGAGAACCGCGCTGTTCCTACGAGCACAGCAATAGCATGCGTTAGAGAGATAGAAAACAGGTCCGCGCAGATTTCTTGGACCCGCGCCGGCCCCCTCTTGCCCGGCGCACGGAGCGCGCTGGTGCGGCGCCGGAGGCGCCGCCAGGGGGGCCCAGCGCCGACCCAAGACAATCGCCCGAATTCTGCCCCCATGGGCAGCCTTGGCCTGCTATCATACACGTGGCCCGCCGCAAGTGGGGACCTCAGGCCGAGGGCCGAAAAATAGGAGCCTCGATGGAATTGTCTGGGCGCAGCGAATGGCCGATTGAGGAAGGCGAGCATGAGAGGCGGGAAAGAGAAAGCCGCAGGTCGGACGGCATCGACGCTCGCAGATTCGCCATTCAGGGTTCGGGACTGACTAGGAGAAAACATCACAACTCACTACTGCGCGTTGCGGGTGCCGGCATTTTGCCGACATGCGCCACCAAGGGCAACGAAAAGCGGAACAGACTCAAGTGCCAAAGACGCGCGGGCGGCGAGTCAAGCTGGAACGGCGCCCAGCTTCTCTCCCAGGAATGCCAATGAGGTGCCCGCTGCGATGCCCACGTTGAAGGCGAGGCTGAGTAGCTCGCCGGCTCGCTTGCGGTCCTTCTCCTCCGCGACCTCCGTGGCGCCCTCTGCAGCTTGCGCCACGAGGTATCCGCTCGAGAAGCCCAAGGAGCTCAGCAGCAGGTGGGGGACCCAGTCCAGGGACCAGCGAGCGCGCGCATTCGCAAGGGCCGCCAGCAGGCCAACGCCGATCGCGCGGACGGGCAGGCTCACGAGCGTCCAGAGCCGAGCCCGTGGCCTGCTGAGGCCGCCCGGCACTGCGGGGCCAAGGGAGCCGAGGAAGTTGGCCACGGTAAACTCACAGACCAACAACACAGAGAACCACTCGTCGCGCTGCAAGTGCTGAAAGCTAGACTCCAAGCTGGAACACAATCCTGGGACGGCCGCGTAGGTCGTCGTAAGGGACGCGACGGTCAGCCAGAAGTGCCACCAGACCATGTCCAATACGCTTTGACCCTGCTGAGTTGTTTCACTATCTGTTTGACTATCACTATCCTCTTGTAAACGGCAGCGGCGAGAGCGGCGCGAGATCCCAAACACGATGGCGGCGCAAGCCAAGCACCACATTGCAGTGAACCCGAAGTACGCGCCCCCAAGATCGATGTCGTGGCCGAAGTGCCCTGTGTCCAGCAATTTTGTAGCCAAGCGAATGAGAGATGCTATGACGCCAGAGAAGTTGAGGCCCGATGAAAGTGAAGCGACGCAACGAGGGTAACTCTCCGCGGCGAAGCCAAAAACGCTGAAGTGCTGGAGAGCTGTGCCTACACCGATGACGCTTACGCAAGCGAGCGTGGCTGGCAACGCAATGGGCTTGAAGCTTGGCAACGCGTGGATGCACATGAGCAGGAAGGCCTCGAACACGAAAAACACCGCACAGCGCAAATGCCGCGAGCACAGCCACGCGTCGAGGCCCTTCAGCAAGAGGACCAGGGTGAGCAACGCTGTCGGGTCGAAAGCTACGGTTACACTGTACACAATCCCGCCGCCGTAATGACCCTTGAAGAAATCAACTGCTAAGATGAGAGCCTGGTACGGCAATTCTAAGCCCGCGCCGAGCACAAAAAACGCCAGAGCCATGGTGCGAGCGGCTCCATTTCTCCACGCGGCCTTCCCACCGCCCAAACTCTCCGCGTCTACATCGCTATCCGGCTCGACTTGCACTGTACTCTTTGAGGAAATCGATACCTGTCGGCGCATGCTGCCGATTTGCAAGTGCCAGTGCAAAGGAATCTGTCCTCGGGCTGACACGCCTTGAGATGAAATGGCTACGGACCGTCTCGGGGCTCTCTTGAGCCGTTTTGGGGCCCTCTTGGGGGCCTCCTGGGCCGTTTTGGAGCGGTTTGGGGGGCCCTTGGGGCGGTGCTTCAGCGCCGGAAACGAAACAGCGAGAATGCATTTTTTTTGTTTTTTTTTATATATATAAAAAAAAAAAAAAAAAAAAAAAAAAAAAAAAAAAAAAAAAAAAAAAAAACGGCACATCAACGATGTTGCCCTCTCGGGGCGCTCTCGGGCGGCATCTTAAAGGCCTCGTGGGGCGTCTTGGGGGCCTCAGTTTAAAACGCATCGTGCGTCGCCAGAGACCCCTGGACGGCGCCTTGGGGGTGTCCAGCGCGTGAAGGGCCTCAGGGAGCCCGCGAAGAGCCCGATGGTGCGGAACCCCGACTCGGCCTTCGCGATGAGCGCCATCTGCAGCACGGCCAGCGCCTTCGGCACGTGATCGAGGGCCAGCATGCGCCGCCAGACCGCCGTCAGGGCCACCAGCGCGCCGTCCGACAGGAAGGTGACGTGCCGCGGGCGAAAGGCGTCGCCCCCCCCAGGCCCGTGATGCGCGGGAAGGAGTGGCCCACCTTCCGCAGCTCATCGGACGTCGGCAGAGGGGGGGCGTCGCCAAGCTCCCTGGGCCAGCGGATCGCCTCCAGCCCCTCGCCCTGACTCCACAGGGCGCGCCGCGGGCTGATGGCCGCGCCCGCCGTCTCCTGCGCCGCCTGCAGCCCCACAACTGGCGACCATCGCGCCGCCACCCATGGGGCAGGCTCGCGCATCCAGCGAAACGCCTTGCGCATGCCATCCGCTGCGGTGGCGTCGCGCGTCCAGTCGAGCCAGGCCTTATATCGCCTGCGCGACGCCCTCCCTGCTGCAGTCACCGCCTGATGGCGCAGGAGGGCCAGCAGCTCGTCGCACGCGACGTCGGGGAGGCGATGCAGGTGCCGCGCCAGCCGCCGCCAAGTACGCCACACCGTCTGGTCGCAGCCAGGGACGGGTGGCTTGAAGCGCAGCAGCTTCACCTGCAGGCTCCTCGCATGGGCCCGCGCGGCCTGCCCCCCCCCCCCCCAGCCCGCAGCAGCCGCCACTCCTGCACCCTGTCCGCCAGCCAGCCCCAGTGCGCGTCGGCTGGGTCTGGCCGCTCAGTGGGCTGCCAGCTGCTGGAGCGGTGGCGCTCCAGCTGCGTCTGGACCAGCTTCACGCCCTCGCTCCTGCCGTTGTACCTGCTGGCCTCGCGCGTGCCCTCCAGGTCGAAGTGCCTCAGCATCTCGTCCTCATATCTGTCCAGGACCTTCGCACAGGCGGCCTCGAGGCCCGCGGGCGTGGTGACTGAGTCCAGGTCGGCACGAACGTCAGCCCAGTCTGGTCCAGGCAGCTGAGGCCCAGTCAAGGCCTGGGCAAGGAACGCGCGGGCCTTGTGCACCCGCGTCGCCAGCCCGCTAAGCCTGGGCAGCGCTAGCTGCAAGAGGACCGCGCGGTGCGTCCTGACGTCGAAGCAGTCGCACCTGCTGACGCTCTGGACGGGCGTGTCCGCGTCCACGCAGAAGTAGTCGAGCTCCCGCGCCGACGTCGCCGCGATGCCGGTCGCCTCCCCCGAACACGCCAGCCGTGCGCCCACGGCAGGGAGCAAGTGGGCCTCATTCGCCACGTCAGGCAGCATGTTCCAGTCGGCCCCCACGACGAAAGGGGCGATGCATGGCCCTGATGACTGAGCCCAGGTTGGTGAGCATGTCCAGGCTGAAATCGCTCAAGTCCTGGCTGGTGTGGAAGTACGCCGAGACCATGAGGGCGCCCGCTGTCGAGCCCAGCGAGGCCATCCAGAAGCCCATGCGAGCCGAGCAGCGGATGGAGATGCGGTCGTCGCTGAACTCGACGCGTCGCATCCGCACCCAAGGCCGCGCCAAAATCCCCACTCCTGAGGATACGCCGCCGACGGCCGTGGCGGTCGCTGGGATGAGGTCGGCCACCCAGCCCGCTCGCTTGGCTGCACGCGCCGCCGCTGCCAGTCGTAGGTCGTCATGGAGGCGGTGCTCCTGCAGCAAGATGGCCTGGACCTCGTCGCCGACGTGGCCGCGCTCCAGCTGTTCGGGGCAGGAGCCCCAGCCCGTGACGTTCACCGCATGACCATCATCGTGTCGCAGCTGCCCCTAGGGGCCGATGTCCCAGTCCGTGCCCGAGGCGGCTCGACCTCCGTGGAGGGTCTCGCGCTGCGGGTGCCCCGAGGTGGCTCGACCTCTGACGAGGGCCGCACGCTGCGGGGAGGGGATGCTGACCCAGTCCGTGCCCGAGGCGGCTCGACCTCCGAAGAGGGCCGCGCGCTGCGGGAATCCCGAGGTGGCTCAACCTCAGAAAAGGGCCGCACGCTGCGAGGTGTTGCATCTGGCCGAAGGAGTTCGTCCCCGCCGACGTGTTCCTTGAGCGTCGGTGCTGCGACTGTGGGCTCCCCTGTCCGCCGCATGGAGCCGCTAGGTTCCTCCTCACTCGCAGCGCCAGCCATAGGTGGGGCTAGCCCCTGGCCTTGAGCTTCGACGGCTCCGTCCTCGCATGCGTCTCGTGCCAGAGGTCGCGAGGACAGGCGTGCTGGTAGGTGAGGTCCAGTTGGCGTCGTAGCACTCCCCTGAGTAGCCGAACACCGACACAGCCTCGCTGTCGTAGAAGAAGATAGGGCTGGCCTCGCACTCCCCCGAGTAGACTTCCAGCTCCGTGTGGTTCATAACGTGGCGGATGCCACGACCGTTGTCCAGGTCCTCCGACTCCCTGGTGATGGCTTCAGCGTGCTCCGCTAGCTGGCGCACCCACTCCTCATGGTCGTCGCGCGACTCCAGCATGCGCAGCCATAGCCAGTAGCGCATCCTGTAGGATCGCCGCTGTCTGAAGACCTGGTTGCAGATCTCGATCGCCATGTCCAACTGCGCCGTGGCCATGTTCCCGTGGCCGTCCTGCTGGGCGCGCTCGTGCACGAGGGGCGCCATCGCAGGATGCGAGAGGTAATGAGCGACATACAGGACACAGTGCCTCCGCCAGTGGAGCGCGTCTCATCATCATCCAAAACTTGCGGGTCCTCGACCCAGTGCCCCGTGAAGGTCGTCAGGGCCCGCTCTAGGGCCCACTGCAGCTCGAGCGCCCGCCTGCGCTCGGGGCCCTGGCCCCTGGCAGCCCTGAAGGGGCAGCTCGCCTGCCAGGCGCCCAGCTGCCCGCGCAGGTCGCCTGGGGGCGCGGCGGGCGCAGGCGCTCGGCGGCGCAGGCCGCGCCTCGTGCGGCGGGCAAAGCGGAGCTCACGCTGCCGCCCCGCCGCCGCGCCCGCCGCCCTTGGCTGCTGCTGCTGGCGGGGCTGCCTTGGCTGGCGGAGGCCCCCCAGCTGCCTTCCCCGCTGCTGCCAAGCGTGCCCGCCCCTGCGCCAGAACGTCTGGGACTGGAGGGGGGGCGGCGCCTGGGGCCTCCGTCGCTGCTGCCGCAGCCGTCGCCGAGGCCGCGGCCGCGGGCGGCGCCGCGGCTGCCGCTGGGGCGTCAGCCTCGCGCGCTGCCGCCGGCGCTGCAGCGGCCGCCCGCTCGGCAGCAGGGTCGCCGTCCTCGGCCCCGTCGGTCCTGCGCTTCTTGGTCTTGAGGCGTTCGCGCTGCGCGCGATGCGGCTCCTCCAGCTTCTGGGCGTCCGCCTTGAACTGGCCGGAGGCCTCGCGCGCCAGGGTGCCGAACTTGTCCTGCAAGTCTTGTCGACGACGTTGGGCCTCCTGGCGGTCGCTGCCCTCGACCACGAAGCCGTCCAGCTCCTCCAGGCCGAAGAGGCCCTCGTCGTCCAGCGCCCAAGCAGTCTCGCCAGCCAGGACGGCCGAGATGCTGAGCTTCGGCACCGCGGTCGAGGCCGCTGGCTGCAGTGCCACCGACGTCGCCAGCGCCTGCACCGCCGCCGCGTACGCCTCGGTGGCGCGCGCCAGGGCCTCGGAGCGCTCCGCCACGCACCCCTTGGCCTCGTCCAGCTGCTGCTGCAGTGCGGCCTGGAGCGCCACGGCCGCAGCGTCCTGATCGCGTCGAGCCGCGCCTGGTACTTGGCCACCTCTGAGCCCCCGCCGCTGAGACGGAGCAGCGCCACCAGCTGGGCGAGCTGGGTCTCCTCAGGGTCCTCGGCTCCAGCTGGCGCCAGGACGTGCGCGCTGGTCCCCCTCGGCGCCCGAGCGTGGCGGCCTTTTGCCTCGGCCAGCGGGCGGCTCGCGCGCACTGGCAGAGGCGCCGCCAGTGTCGTCGCGCTCACGCCAGGGCGGGCAGCCTCGGCCTCCAGCGCCTCGGCTCGGCGGCCTGCGCGCGTGGCCAGCTGCGCCGCCGCCGCCAGCGCCACCAGGGCCAGGCGGGCCGTCGCCGACGAGGACCAGCGGCTGCCTGCAGTGGCAGCACCGCGACCACCAGGCCTCGTTCTTGCGGCAGCCGCAGTGCTGGCAGGCGCCTGGGCGAGGAGCGCCCCCGCGCCCTGCCTGCGCGCCAGCAGCGGCATGCATCGGCGGCTCGCTGCCGTGGTGCGCGGCCAGGCGCTCGACGTCGCGCTGGCGCTGCAGCCGCCCTCGCGCCTGCGATCGCAGTCGGCGCAGGGGCCGATGCCGCGCTGGCGACCGCGACCGCCCCCTGCAGTCGGCAGCCGCCGTCGCGCCCGCCCCTCGGGCGGCGCTGGGGGCTATCGCGCGCGGGCCCCGCCGCGCCCCGCCGCGGGGCAAGACGGCTAGGCCCTCCGCGAGCCACCTGGCTGATGAGGAGAAGGAGGGGGGGGGGGGGGAGGGTGAAGGTCTCCTACTCCTTCCCCTCCTCCTTCTCCTCCTTCTCCTCATCCTCGCCCCCTGCTCCTGCTCCTCATTCACCCGCCCTTACTCTTCGGGCGAGATCGCCTCCGCGCCCGTGGCGCCCAAGTCAGAACCCGAGGCGGGGGTGGCGGGCGGCGCCCCCGCGGTTGGCGCTGAGGGCGACGACGTGCCAGAAACCCAAGACCGCGGGGAAAGGGCGTTTGGGGCATTGGGCCGGCCCCCCTAACATGTCATCCTCAATGTTTTGTTTGATGAGCGTCGGCCTGCAAGGGCCCTGACGAGACAGCAGCGCTGGAGAGGCAAGACCACCTTGTGGACTTGGCAGCCAACCTGTATTACAAGGACGGAACCTTGACGATCAGGTACGAGCCGCGCATGGGCGAGCATGGCGGGACCCACACGCGGCACTCCCTGCTCGCGAGGCTGAAGAACGTAGGCAACCCCACCTTCGGACTGGACTGCCCCCTGGCGCCCAGCGACGAGGGGTTCTTGCTTGCGTGCAAAGCCGCGTTCGACACGGCGATGGAATGGGCGACCGATCAGAGGCAGGACCTCGGCAAGTGGAACAAGGTGGGCCGATCCTGGAAGCGCAGCGACTCGTGAATGGCTGCTGCTCTTTTTCGCTGCACGCCCTCATGAGAAACTGGGGGGGGGGGGGGGGGGGGGGGGGGGGGGGGGGGGGGGGGGGGGGGGGGGGGGGGGGGGGGGGGGGGAGGGGGGGCGAATGAGAAAACAGGAGGGGGAGAGGGGGGGGAGACAGGAGAAGGAGGAGGAGCAGGAGGAAGAGGAGGAGGAGCAGGAGGAAGAGGAGGAGGAGGAGGACGAGGAGGAGGATGAAGAGGAGGAGAAGGAGGAGGAGGAAAACGGAGGATGAAGAAGCTCGTTTTGATTCTGATCCGTGCCGTAGCTGCGCGCACGGCCACGAGTGCGATAGAATGGCGCGCGGGACGCCCCTAACTCGGAACGGCCAGTCGCAGCTTGCCATCCTCATCACCTTCACCCCCCCCAAAAAAGTGGTCGCGAGCAAATCGCTTCAACTCATGAAGGCCCGAAAAGCTTGCTCTCTAGGTCTACGAAGAATGATTGATTGATGGCTTCCACAGAGCTCAAATAGACAGCCCAAACCAAGATTTCCCAAAATACCCCGCCAAGAAACAACGAAAACAAAAACTAAAATACCAAGAATATCAAAAAACATAAACCAGGAAAACCAAGAAATCCAATCTATCTGAATTAAGAATTACGCTTCAACCAACAAAACATCAGGCGGTCTATTTGCGCCCGACGGAAACCACAAATAGCACGCTGGAATCATGCCATCACGCCCCCACAGGAGACCAGCCCAAAGAAGACTACCCTAGAGCGCCGTTGAGGATAGGATGGCGATAGCCATGAGCAGGGGGCAGGCAGACGCGGCCATATAACTAAATATTGTCATTGAGCGCGCTCGTCGTAAAGGGTTGCTCGGCACTGAAGGGCAAACCAACATATATACACAATAACGGGATCACTTGACCTAAGAATGCAACAAACTTCCCCGTTACCCCGAAGACGATCGAAGTGTTAGACCCTTGCGAAGCAGAAGGTGGTGGGAACTCATTCAGATCTCTGAAGTGCCGTGAGAAGTCCGATGTGGGCCCGACTCTGGGCTCTTGAATTGACCCTTGTTTGTTTCGTGCGAGGCCCCTGGTATGCCTATCTTGACCTGGTAGGCCCCTGTGTTTTGTGCGTGGGCCCTGCGGGGATCCGCAGACGCGCAGCTGCATGCGCGCAAACAGAAAGTCTGACTACGCGGCTCCGCCAGGCAAACTGCGACTCAAGCTGCGTATCATCAATGGCATCTGACTGCTAAGCTCAACCAGGCAACTGCGTCTCAGGCTGCGTATCATCAAAAGCCTGCGAGCCCTGAAAGGCCTCCGAACCGTACGCAGACATGAGCCTCTTTAAACCATTGCGCTGCGCGGGAAGCTGAGGCGCCACCGTCGGCGTGAGCAATCTGTCGACTGAGGCCTCTCCAAGGACGCCAGTTTCCCACCGCGGACGCTTGGGGTCTGGCTGGGGGACATCATGTCCGCGATCAGCAACTGCAGGCGCATGGCCGGCTGAAGCTGGAGGCTAAATCTCGCTCGGGACGATTGGCGCGGCGGCGGCCAAGAACGCCTTGGGCAACGCAACGGGATCCTTGAGGCCGGGTTGCAACGTGCTGATGTCATCCATTGTCTGACCTGGGGCCTGCGGGCCCTCGACCTTGCCGGCCACTGGTGCGAACGCCGTGCTCGCCACCTCCGCGTCACTGTCGTCGTCGAGAGCACCGCCCGCGGGGCCGGCTGCGGGGGCACCTTCTGGCCCCGTAAGGCCGCGTGGCGAGGCTGCTTCTGGTGGAGGACCGCCTGGCGGATGCACGTGACGCGGATTAGGCTTCGCAGCGCCCTTGAACTCCAGCCGTGGCCCCTCTGCATGCGGCGGGTCGCCTGCGCGCGGCCGGCCGCCTGCGCGCGGCTGGTCGCCAGCAGGCGGCGGGTCACCAACCCTGATCTCGAGTTCCACTGGCAACGTGAAACGTACTCGGAGTGGACCTTCGAATTCTCGGGGTAAGTTAGCGCAGTTCACTGTAAGAGCGAGTGGCTTCCCACGCACTTTGTAAACCCCTCCATCCGCCATGGCAACAAACACGAAAGCCAACAATTAAGAGAAGATGTGCAGAAACGGCTTGGGCAGAACGGCTACGGAATCAAGACAGCGACGGCGCCTGCCTCTGATCCTGGAGCCCCCAGAAGTGACTATCCAAACCAGACGGCCCGATCGGGCAGACTGGCGCGCTGCGCAAACCAGATTGGCGCGCTGGGCAACTATCCAAACCAGAAAGCCCGTTCGCCAGAACGCCCGAACGCCGTTCATCCAAACCGAGGCTCCACATGGGGCTGCGGGGCAGTAGGGCCATGGGAGTGCACGGCTACAGAGCTACAAGGCAATAAGACATCAAGCTATAGGTTATAGAGCTACATGGGCCAACTATAGGGCGATGCAAACGACAGGGGCTACAGGGGGAGAGGCCCCTCGTGAGAACGCCGGGGCCCCTCAGGCGAACAGCCGAAGTCCGTCCCGCGAACGCTCCGACGAACAGCGAAGTCCGTCAGGCGAACAGCCTGGGGTCCGTCAGGCGAACAGCCCCGGAGACGTCTCGCGAACAGCCCCGGAACGCTCAGGCAAACAGCCCCTGAACGGCGAGGGCCGCTCACCCTCCTCCTCCTCCTCAGACCCCCAACCCTGACCCTAAATTCTTAATCCTATAATTATTAAACCCTATTTACAATAAAACAAGCCCGTATGCAACCCGGCTCCATCTACTGCAAAACATAGCATTTCCTGCACATGCGTGCAGAATCTCATATTTTTAACAGCACAAAGTGCCCAGTCCCCGTCGCGATCCGCCTCCATCTTATGCAAGAAATTAGCATTTTCTGCGCATGCGTGCAGAATCATATTTTTAAACTTACAAATTGCCAAATCCCTGCCGCGACCCGCGACCCCCCTCCATCTACTACAAAAATATATTTCCTGAGCATGCGTGCAGAATCCACTATTCATTACCGCACAAAGTGCGCCCCTCTTATGTAAACCCGCTCCATTTACTTGAAAATAGCACTTCCTGCGCATGCGTGCCGAATCTCATGCATTTTACAATGCAAAGTGCCTTCCGTTGCGCGCCGATCCACCCACTCCACAAAATAGCATTCGATGCGCATGCATGCAGAACCTCTTCCGCCCGACCCGACTCTTCCCGCTCGTTACAGCACTCGCGTGCCAACTGGATCGCACATCACTCGTCGCCGTCGTCGTCGTCGTCGTCGACGCCGTATTCGATGCGGTTCTAACGAGGGGAGAGATGATCTTTATGGTGGGGTGGCGTGCGGGTGGGAGTGACGGCCACCGCAGGTGGGCTCGCGGTCACGGTGTACTCGTGGCCACGCCTAGTAGACCCTAACCCTAAACCCAAACCCTAAACCCTGACCCTGAACCCAAAACCCTGCAACCTAACCCGAACCCCAATTCAATTCAGAGCCCTAACCGTGACCCCATTAACCCTAGCCCTAACCCAAACCCCTAAGCCCTAAGCCTAATCCAGAGACCGACGGACAACCACAAGTTGCCACTCCAAACTCCCAGAATGTTCTGGACATCGCGTCCACGTGACCCCTCCCCGAACAACTCGGGGAATTCTCACGCCCCCACGACGACGACGACGCCGACCACGACGTCGACGACGACGAATGCGACGTCGACGACGACGAGCTAACCCTAAGTCTCTAATCCTATAATGATTAAACCCTGATTACTGCAAAAGCGGCCACCATGCAAACCCGCTCCATCTATTGCAAAAAATTGCATCTCCTGAGCATGCGTGGAGAATCTTTTATTTTTCACAGCACAAAGTGCCCGGCCCCCGTCGCAAACCCGCTCCATCTATGGCAAAAAACAAATGTTCCTGCGCATGCGTGCAGAATCTCTTATTTTTTACACCACACAATGCCCAGTCCCCGTCGCGACCCGGGTCCATCTATTGCAAAAAAACATGTCCTGCGCATGCGTGCAGAACCTTTTATTTTTTACAACACAAAGTGCGCCCCTCTTATGTAAACCGGCTCCACCTATTGCAAAAAAGCATTTCCTGCGCATGCGTGCAGAATCTCATGTATTTTACACTACATAGTGCCCAGTCCCCGTTGCGACCCGATCCATCTATTCCACAACGTGGCATGTGCTGCGCATGCGTGCAGAATCTCCCCCGCCCGACCCGACTCTTCCCGCCCGTGCGAGCCCTCGCGTGCCAACTGGATCGCACATCACTCGTCGCCGTCGTCGTCGTCGTCGTCGTCGACGCTGTAGTCGATGTGGTTATAACGAGGGGAGAGATGATCTTTATGGTGGGGTGGCGTGCGGGCGGGAGTGACGGCCGCCGCAGGTGGGTTCGCGGTCACGGGGTACTCGTGGCCACGCCTAGTAGACCCTAACCTTAAAATCTAAATCCTAACCCGAACCCTAAACCCTAAACCCTAACTCTAAACCTACCCCAAAAACCTAACCCAGAACCCTAACCCTAGACCCTAACCCTAAACCGTAACCCGAACCCTAACCCTAAGTTTCCAATCCTATAATTATTAAACCCAAAATGACTCAAAAGCGGCCCGTATGCAAACCCGCTCAATCTATTGCAAAAAATGCATTTTCTGAGCATGCGTGCAGAATCTTTTATTTTTCACAGCACAAAGTGCCCAGTCCCCGTCGCGACCCGGCCCCATCTATTGCAAAAATAACATTCCCTGCACATGCGTGCAGAATCTTGTATTTTTCACAACACAAAGTGCCCAGTCCCCGTCGCGACCCGGCCCCATCTAATGCAAAAAATAACATTTCCTGCGCGTGCGTGCAGAATCTTATTTTTTACAAACAAATTGGGCGGCCCCCGTTGCGACCCAGTTATGTAAACCCGCTCCATCTACTGCAAAAATAGCATTTCCTGATCCTGAGCATGCTCCATCCTGAGCACGCGTGCAGAATCTCGTGTATTTTTACAATACAAAATGCGACCACCTGAGCCGTTCGAGCACTCGCGTGCCAACTGGATCGCACATCCGTCGTCGCCGTCGTCGTCGTCGTCGTCGACGTTGCACTCGCTGTGGTTCTACCGAAGGGAGAGATGATCTTTATGGTGGGGTGGCTTGCGGGTGGGACTGACGGCCACCGCAGGTGGGTTCGCGGTCACGGTGTACTCGCGGCCGCGCCTAGTAGACCCTAACCCTAATCCCTGCCCCGAACACTAAACCCTAACCCTAAGTCTCTAATCTTATAATTATTAAACCCTAAATCCAGTGAAACCGGCCGCTATGCAACCCGGCTCCATCTATTTCCAAAAATATTACTTCGTGAGCATGCGTGCAGGATACCCTATGTTTTTCCATACAAAGTGCCCGGTCCCCGTTGCAAGCCCGCTCCATCTATTGCAAAACACACTACTTCGTGAGCATGCGTGCAGGATACCATATGTTTTTCCATACAAAGTGCCCGGTCCACGTTGCAAGCGTTTATGTAAACCCGGTCCATCTACTACAAAAAACAACATTTCCTGATCCTGCGCATGCTCCATCCTGAGCGTGCGTGCAGAATCTCTTGTATTTTATAATATAAAATGCGACCCCCTTTATGTATATCGCCTCCATCTCCTGGAACACAACGCGCGTCCTGCGCATGCGCGCAGCATCTTTAGCCCGTTAGAGCACTCGCGTGCCAATTTGATCGCACATCCGTCGTCGACGTCGTTGTCGTCGTCGTCGCCGTCGACCTTGCACCTGCAGCGTCCTTGGGTACTTCCCCTGAATATTTGTCTCTATCGGATGGTCTTGGGTTAATTTCATTTGTGCTATTGTTTTTAGGATGGCCATATTGCGTCTATCTTGCATTGTTCGCTATGCATCAGCTCAGGAGTTGGTCTTCAGTCTATCATAATATTTGTTCATCGCGAACCCACCTGCGGTGGCCGTCACTCCCACCCGCAAGCCACCCCACCATAAAGATCATCTCTCCTCTCCTTGTAACAACATCGGTGCAAGCGACGACGACGGCGACGACGAGGGCGACCGCGCAATAGCACCGTGGCGGGACAGGCACAGGCCAAGTAGAAGTAAAAGTCAACGCGCACATAGGGGTCGCCACATTTTGGGGGTCCATGCTGTGCTACGGCATGTCATAGCTCAGTGACAGGACAGGCATAGAGCAAGTAGAAGTAAAAGACAACGCGCACATACAAGTCCCCTTTTTGAAACCCATGCTGTGCCATGCCATGCCATAGTACAGTGGCGGGATAGGCCAAGGGCAAGTAGAAGTAAAAGACAACGCGCACATAGAGGTCCCCACTTGAAGGGGACCCATGTTGTGCGATGCCATGCTATAGCGCAGTGGCGGGATAGGCCTAGGGCAAGTAGAGTAAAGACGACGCGCACATACATTGCACACATAGGGGTCTCTTTAATTTTTGGGGACGCATGTTGTGCTACGCCATGCTATAGCACAGTGGCGGGATAGGCATAATGGCCAAAGGCCGTAGGCAAGTAAGATACAAAGAGACGCACATAGAGATAACGGGTCCCCACTTCTTGGAGACCCATGCTGTGTTGCTTTAGGCACGATGCGGGATGGGCCTAAGACACGCCGCATATAGAGATAACGGGTCCCCACTTTTTGGGGACCCACGCTGCGCTGCTATACGCGATGGCGGGATAGACCGTAGACAAATGAGAAACCAAGAGACGCACATAGAGATAACGGGTCCCCGAGATACAAAGAAACTCACATTGAGATAGCATCCCCACTTTTTGGAGACCCATGCCGTGCTGCTATAGGCACGGCGGCTAAACCCTAGGCAAATAAGATTCAAAGAAACGCTCATAGAGATAACGAGTCCCCACTTTTTGGAGACCCATGATGTACTTCTATAGCACGGTGGCGGGATATGCCGTAGGCATGTGTACAAAGAAACACATATAGAGATAACGGATCCCCACTTTGGGGGAGGGCCCTTGCTGTGCGGCTATAGACAAGAAACGAATACACCCAACATCGCAGGCATCACGTATGCCAGTTATGTGCCCCTGCCATCACGACTAAGGACAAAAGAGAATAGACAGCACAGGCACATGGCAGCACAACAATCCTTAAGACATAGACAACACAAGCGTGGTTGACTGCAGGAACAAACAGAGAGTGCATGCTATGTAGGTGCAAAGAACCCCATAGCACATCGGTCCAATAATGCATGAGAGGATGCCGGAAAACGTGCGTGTGTGTGTCTGACACGTAGGAGTGTATTTCCTGAGCACCACAGCACGTAATTGACTGGCGGAAGTGCACAAGGCAAACGAAGGAGAGGCATAGAAGCACACCTTCTCTGCGACACGCACAAGCAAAACTGCGTGTACAAAGCCTGCAAGAGCTCTCACTGCTCATCCGGATAGACCGCGTCCGCCTCTTGAAGGAGTGGATCCACGGCCACTTCCACTTCCAACGCGTGATTCACAGACAAGTCCAGAGCCATGTCCAACGTGAGGTCTAGAGCATAGTCCAATCCATCAAGTGGCTCGATGCCCATGATGGCGGCGGTGTGAGCCCACCTGCTACGCGGAACCAAGCAATTCCCATACTGGCCCCGCGCAACGTTGCCACGATAGAGGGCACCCTCGGCTGGATCATCGTATAGAAAGCCGTCCGTCCGCGGGAACCCGCGAGTTCAGGTGTGGATTCCTGAAGCTCATGTATAGGGACTCCCAAAAAGGACTGAACCAGCGAAAGATGTAGCCGTTCGGGAGAATAGAATTCCCACCATGAGATAGGCAACGCCTGCAGAGAATACCATCACAAAGCACCTTCTGGAGAGGAATATAGTTATCCTCGACCCACTCGGTGTCGGTCTCCGTGCCAATGACTCCATGATAGATCTGCGTCATGATCAAGTCCATGCCCATGGCATAGGAAGATGCGGCCCGGAGGGCTCTGCCGCCGGTACCAGGTGATGAAGGCGATGAGCATAGCGGACGAGTCTACGTTCGCCATGGGAACCCAGCGCGGCATCGGGTTGGCGGGCAGCGACATTCCAGGAGGACGATGGAGGGAACGCTCTATAGAGCGATAATCTCTGCCCACCTGGGACAAACGAACTCTCGGTCCGAAAAGGCTGCACGGAAGAGACACTGCATTCCGCAACCATAGAAACAAGTAGTCTTCACACCCACCCCATGTGGCAACGGAATGCTGCACAGTGAATGGCACCAGTAATGCGGACGTGCCGCACTAGCACAACAGAGATAGCGTGTTCTTTTCTTTTTTTGTTGTGGAGAGACACCGACAGTGACATAGAGAGCACCGCTGAGCAACCCCACGCTGCGCTGTGCCATGCCATAGCACGGTGGCGGGAGAAGCCCGAGGCGAGTAGAGGTGAAAGACAACGCGCCAATAGGGGTCACCACTTTTTGGTGACCCATGCTGCGCGATGCAATGCCATAGCACGGTGGCGGGATAGACCAGATGAAAGGCAAACACGACGCGAACATAGTTCCCACGTTTTTGGGGACCCGCGCAGTGCTATGCCATGCTCTAGCACAGTGGAGGGACAGGCCCAGGGCAAGTAACAGTAGAGACGCGCACAAACGGGTCTCTCCTGTCTGAGTCCCATGCGAGATAGTTCCACGCAGAGATATCAACATTGCCCTGCGACGGAATCAGACAAAGCAAATAGAAAGCCCTAGTCCAAGTGGAAACGCCCAGGGTTCCAGAGCGCGTGCATCGGCGTGGACCCAGCACAGGACGCCGTGCAGAGGAGAAAGGCCGCAACAAAGCAGCAGTGGAAGCATAGAGGACAGACGACAAGAGAGGTGATACTCTCAATGCTGCTTGCACATTGGCAGACAACTGTGTCTGATGATCAATAGCCCGACTTCCAGATTCATCAGCATGAGCCCATGTCAACATGCATATACCAGTACGTACACGAAATGATAGGAGGAAGAAGAAGAGAGTATGAGAGCAGTCCTTTTAAAAAGAAATTGTTCATAAGAGTCCCGAGAAGCAGATGCACATCTGAGCAGAGCATAACCAGCTAACCCTTGAACGACATCAGCTCACTGGATGCCGACGACGTAGACGGCTTCACGCCTTCAAAACGCTTGAGCATCATAGCCACGAAGGCCTCCTTGTCCACAGACTGCTGCGCGACGTGCGCCCGAAGGCACTTCTCGTACACCTGGGCGCTGTGCGATTGCCCATTTGAACCGATGCACATCATGAGGAACTTGAGTTCGGAGGGCTTCTTTTGGATCCAGGCGTATAGCGCAGTCGCAGACTCCCCGACCTTCTCAGGATTCGGCACAGGGACATCCGTGCGCTGGCGCTTGAACATAGTCTTGCGGTCATCCTTAGTCTGGCTACCCGGCATCGGCAGGCCAGCGGGGTTGAGCGTGCGCAAATGCGGCAATAGCTCCGCGGCCTCCTTCTCACGTTCCTGAGAACGTCCGGCTTCACGATGTTCTCCAGGTGAGGCGCCTGCGCCACGTCCACCACGAAGGCCTCCATAGCCTGGGCGGCGCGGGACACGCCAACAGATTGGCGCAGTGGATCAGAGTCAACGCCCTCGGTGGATCAGAGTCGCCATGGGGTAGACCAATTGATGCACGAACTGTTTGCGAGAAATGCGTGAATACCAAATTCAATGCACAAGTAGATAGAAAGATGGATGCATGCCTGGATTGACGCACCACCTTAGCCTGAACAACGATGAATACATGACAACGTGTATGATATGCTAAGAAAACATCATGCAATAACAAGTGGACGAGATAGAGTGGAAAGGATGGCGGCTGGGATAGCATGCGCGCACCATCGGCAGCGCGACATCGCCGATCATAGTCGCGCCTCTGCGACTGGCGCGCAGAGAAGCCGGTCCAAAGAGTGGGGATCCGCGCCCCAAGATAGCACCGCCCCAGCGCTGATTTGAACAGCGATAGGCAGTGCTGCTAAAAACGTGCGCGTCATCAGCGGCAAAAAGGGAAAGCGCCCCAAGCCAAGAGAGAGATAGATAGCAAACGATGACATGCATGGATGATGGATGCATGGATATATGCATCGATGATGCAATAGGAGTAGACAAATTGGTGCACGAACTGTTTGCGAGAAATGCGTGAATACCAAATTCAATGCACAAGTAGATAGAAAGATGGATACATGCCTGGATTGACGCACCACCTTAGCCTGAACAACGATGAATACATGACAACGTGTATGATATGCTAAGAAAACATCATGCAATAACAAGTGGACGAGATAGAGTGGAAAGGATGGCGGCTGGGATAGCACGCATACACCATCGGCAGCGCGACATCGCCGATCATAGTCGCGCCTCTGCGACTGGCGCGCAGAGAAGCCGGTCCAAAGAGTGGGGATCCGCGCCCCAAGATAGCACCGCCCCAGCGCTGATTTGACCAGCGATAGGCAGTGCAGCTAAAAACGCGCGCTCCATGAGCGGCAAAAGACGAGCGCCCCAAGCCAAGAGAGAGATAGAGAGCAAACGATGACATGCATGGATGCATGGATGTAGGCATCGATGATGTAACCATGGAGTAGACATATTGATGCACGAACTGACTGCGAGAAATGCGCGAATGCCAAATTCAATGCACAAGTAGATAGATAGATGAATACATGACTGGATTGACACGCAACCTTAGCCTGAACAGCGATGAACAGATGACAACGTGCATGGTACGCTAAGACAACATCATGCAATAACAAGTGGACGAGATAGAGTGGAAAGGATGGCGGCTGGGATAGCATGCATAGGGCCACTCAGTTCTCAGGAACTACTAGAGGGCCCTCATCAACCATAGCGTGGATGACATTGAGGGCCTCCGTGGAGATAGTGCCGTGCAGCCGCTCGCAGATGCTGAGCAGCGTGGCCCTCTGCTGCCCGCTGGGACTGGCAATAGTCTCTCCATCGACATGGTCCTCGTTGTAATGGCGCGTGCGGACATGGGACGCGAAGCGGAAGATGCGCTCGAATAGCTCCTCGGAGACCACGGCATGTAAATGCTGCACCTCCTGATAGTCCTCAACGATAGGCCGCAGGTGAGTGCCTATGCAGGTAGGTATTCCTGGCCTTGCCCTGTTAGATCTCTAATCCTTATAATTATTAAACCCTACATCCTTCAAAACCGATCGCTATGCATCCCCCCCTCCATCCTATGCAAAAAATACTATTTCCTGATCATGCGTTCCGAAAACTATATTTTTTACAACATATTGTGCCCGGCCCGGGTCGCAACGCCGGCCTTTCCATTGCAAAAAAATACTAGATCCTGATCATGCGATCAGAAAACCATATTTTTTACAATGCAAAATGCCCGGCCCCGGTTCGCGAACCGGTACGTAAACCCGGGCTTTATATTGTAAAAAATACTATAAACTGAACATTCTGCTCTTGCAAGATGTGTCCATGCTCATATTCCATTGCAAAAAAACGACAAAGTGCACACGCGCGCGGCGGCCGCGCGATCATGGTGAAATCTTTTGAAACACAATGTGTTTTCAATGTTTTTCAGAAGCGATATCAGCAAGTAAGAAAACATATGATTTTCTCATACCACAATTGTGCAGGATCGCATTCCGCGTGCATCCTGAATCATTGACAAACCTATGGGTTTTGCAATATTCTTGTAAATCTGGGCGTCACAAACAACTTTTGCGCGCGCGGCGAATGTGCCCATGCTCATATTCCATTGCAAAAAATACGACAAAGTGCACACGCGCGCGGCCGCCGCCTCATTGCTAAGCGCTTGCTCCTAGGCGCACTCCTGGATCGAGCCACGCTTTCTATGGTATGCTATGCTATGCTACAGCCACGGTATAACATGAGAGGAGAGATGATCTTCATGTGGGGGTGGAGATGCGGGGGGGATTGATAGCCACCGCAGGTGAGTGCCTATGCAGGTAGGTATTCCTGGCCTTGCCCTGTTAGACCCTAACCCTAAACCCAAAACCCTAACCCTTACCCTAAACCCTAACCCTAAACCTAACTCTAACATTAAAGCCTAACCCCCCCGACCCTGACCCTAAACCATAACCCTAACCCTAAACCTTAAATTTCTAACCCTATAATTATTAAGCCCTGACTACTACAAAACCGCTCGTTATGCAAACTGGCTCCATCTATGGCAAAAAAATATTTGCTGCACATGCGTGCAGAAACTCTTGTATTTTACATTACAAAGTGCCCGTTCCCCGTTGCGACCCAGCTCCATCTACGGTAAAAAATAACATTTGCTGACCATGCGTACGGAATCTCTTCTAGTTTACAATGCAAAGTGCCCGGTCCCCGTTGCGACCCCGTTATGTAAACCGGCTCCATCTACGGCAAAAAAATAGCACTTGCTGTGCATGCGTGCAGAATCTCTAGCATTTTACAATACAAAGTGCCCGGCCCCCGTTGCGAGCCGATCCATCTATTCCAAAAAATAGAATTTGCTGCGCAAGCGTGCAGAATCTCTTTCGCCCGACCCGACCCGTCCCGTCCGTTTTGCCTGCCCGACCCGCCCCGTCCGTTAGGGTACTCGCGTGCCAACACCCGAGCCGATCCGACGCGCTCGTTAGGGCCCGTCTGCCCGACCCGTTTCGCTTGTATGGGGCACACGGGTGTTGAAGTTTAACAGTTCTCTCGGGTGTGTCTCGATTGTCTGTCTGTCTACCTCCCCACTCATCTCCGCCTCATCATTTGTCATTCTATGTTATTATTGTCAATGCTGTTATGTGCACATGTTCTGGCAGAGGGAGTCAAACCTATGATGTTAGTTAAGCCATTTTTGGTTTAGCAGGAGCTATCGTGTGGTCATAACCGATCCTCGTCCTTCCAATTCTATTGGAAGGCAAAAGATGGCCGGCTACCACACGATCACGCTGTTCTTGCCGCAGCCCACGGCCTGGCTGGCCTATTTTTACCCTCTCTTGACGAGGGTCGCCGATCGGCACGAGCCTATCGAAGTGCCTAAAGAGGCCTGGCATGGGTGGGGTACTATAATGTACGTGAGTACCCACCACCATGATGTCATGGACGTTTACCAGTGCTATGGGACGCCGCACGATTTCTTGACGAGCTACTCTGGCGCTCGTGCATACCATCATCTTGGGTACATGTCTATCTACTCAATGCTGCATCTGCACTATGCGGTATTCCAGTCTGAGCAGCATGTTGAGGTGCGCGCGTACAGCGAAGACATTCACCGTGATCGGGTATCCGATCCATACGTGCGTGTTCCCGCGATCTCCCCGGACACCTGTGCCATCATCCCGTCCGACTGCAGCATCGAGCGCGTGTGGTTGAACGAGCTCCGGTTTGTTCACCCTAGGGACATGTCTCACATTGCCTATCACATCCCTTCGATGCACGGTTTCATGATGCCTCTGCTACAGGCTCGTGTCCTCGCCGAGGTCGATGAGGACTATCAGGTCCAGCATTTGCAGGCCGTGGTCCCCGCTGCTCTGTTCGACAGCATCTTCGATTTCGCGCCCTATGTCCGGCCGCACCACTACAACGAAGATCATGTTGACGGGGGGGCTATTGCGAGGCCCGGCGCTGACCAGAGGGACACGCTGAGGAACATTTGCGATCGGCTTCACGGCACTATCTCGCAGGCAGCCGTCAATGCTATCCACGAGGCTGTTCAGCAGGGTCCCCTGTTGGTTCGGGGACAGTGAGTGGCCCTAGGCATGTTATCCCAGCCTTCGTCTCCCTTCTCCACTCTAACACGTCCATTCGTTAATGTTGTTCAGCAGCTTATCATACACCAGGTGATCTATAGAGTCGTCTATGCATCATTGGTTGTACCAGCACAGCGGCCTGTTTGGGGTCCACGCCTATTCGCGTATTCGGGAACGTGTCCGGGCTCCGTACTTCCAGTTGTACTAGTGACGCCTTCAATTTGTTGGCTGCTCCTGCTGCAGTGCTATCCCGCCACCGTGCTATAACATGGCATTGCCCAGCATGGGTCCCCGAAAAGTGGGCTCTCCTATGCGCGCGTCGTCTTCTACTGTTACTTGCCCTACGCCTATCCCGCCACTGTGCTATAGCATGGCGTAGCACAGCATGGGTCCCCAAAAAGTGGGGACCCCTATGTGCGCGTTGTCTTTTACTGTTACTTGCCCTAGGCGTATCCCGCCACTGTGCTGTAGCATGGCATAGCTCGGCATGGGTCCCCAAAAAGTGGGGAGTCCTATGTGTTGTCTTTTATTGTTTTTGTCCTAGGCCTATCCCGCCACTGTGCTATAGCATGACATAGCACAGCATGGGTCCCCAAAAATTGGGGACCCCTTTGTGCGCGTTATCTGGCACTGTTACTTGCCCCAGGCCAACACCGCCACTGTGCTGTGGCATGGCATAGCATAGCATGGGTCTTCAAAAAGTTGGGACCTCTATGCGCGCGTCGTCTTTCACTGTTACTTGCCCTAGGCCTATTCCGGCACTGTGCTATAGCATGGCATAGCAAAGCATGTGTCCCCCAAAAGTGGGGAGCCCTATGTGCGCGTCGTCTCTTCACTGTTACTTGCCCTAGGCCTATCCCGCCACTGCGATACAGCATGGCATAGCACAGCATGGGTCCCCCAAAAAAGGTATTCGCCGATGCAGCCTTTTCGGATCGAGAGCTCGGGTGTCCCAGGTGGGCAGAGATTCTCGTTCTATAGAGCTTTCCGAGGATCGTTCTCGCTGACTGCGAATGTCCCAGCCCGCGAATCCCATGCCGCGCTGGGTTCCCATGGCGAACGTTGGCTCGTCCGCTATGCTCATCGCGTTCATCACCTGGTACCGGCGGCAGAGCCCCCCGGGTCGCATATTCTATGCCATGGGCATGCACCTGATCATGACGCAGGTCTGGCATGGAGCCATTGGCTCGGTCACCGACTCCGAATGGGTCGAGGATCACTATATTCCTCTTCAGCGCGTGCTTTGTGATGGTATAGTTTGCAGGCGTTGCCGATCTCATGGGGGCAATTCTATTCTCCCAAATGGTTACATCCTTCGCTGGTTCAGCCCTCTGTGGGAGTCGCTGCACATGAGCCCCAGGAACCCACTCCTGAACTCGTGGGTTCCAGCGGATGGGTTTCTGTGCGAGGATCCTGCCGCGGGCGCCGACTATCGTGGCGGCGTTGCGCGGGACCAGAATGGGCATTGCCTGGTTCCGCGTAACAGGTGGGCCCACACCGCCGCTATCATGGGCATCGAGCCACCTGATGGATTGGACTATGCTCTGGACCTTACGTTGGACATTGCATTGGACCATGCCTTGAATCACGCTACGAACTACGCGTTGGAAGTAGCCGTGGGTCCTCTCTTTGAAGAGGCGGACGCTGGCGACCCGCAGGCCTGATCCGTCCAGCGGATGAGCAGTCAGGGCTGTTTCAATGATTCCACTTGGTCTCTTTTTCCTGCCAAGCAGTTCCGCTTGCGTGTGTCGCAGAGAAGGTGCTGCTTCTATGCCTCGCCTTCGTGTTCGTGGTTGTACTTTCACGAATCATGTTACGTGTTAGGGTACTGAAGGACAGATTTATCCTTAGCAAGCGGGGCCTGACTATCCCTGATCGTAAATGTCAGGGTCGCGATCTGCGCATGCTGGGACCTGCTCTGTGCGGGCATGTATTCGCGTGGCCTGGGAACCATGGAAACAAAAAAGGGCCCAGACTCTGTACTGAAGCGTGTCTTAACCATCCAGTTTGTTCTGAGTGTCCCGACTGAACTTGCCACGCTGCGCCGATCCAGTCGCGCTGTTCGTTATGCATTGGGTTGTATCTCGGGGTTTCTTCTACGACTGGATTCGGGCTACCAACCAGGGGCGCTATCCCGCCACCGCGCTATAGCATGGCATAGCACCGCATGGGTCCCCACAAAGTGGGGACCCCTATGCGCGCGTTGCCTTTTACCTCTACTTGCCCCATGCCTTTCCCGCCACCGTGCTATGGCATGGCATAGCTCGGCATGGGTTCCCCCAAAGGTGGGGGCTCCTATGTGCGCGTTGTCTTTTACTCCTTCCTATCCCAGGCCTATCCCGCCACCGGACTATAGCATGGCATAGCACATCATGGGTCCCCAAAAGTAGGCTCCTCCCGCCGGACCCGACCCGTCCCGTCCGTTGGGGTCCGCCTGCCCGACTCTTCCCGCCCGTTAGAGCACTCGCGTGCCAACTGGATCGCACATCAGTCGTCGCCGTCGTCGTCGTCGTCGTCGACGTTGTATTCGATGTGGTTATAATGAGGGGAGAGATGATCTTTATGGTGGGGTGGCTTGCGGGTGGGAGTGACGGCCGCCGCAGGTGGGTGCGCGGTCAAGGTGTAATCGTGGCCAAGCCTGGTAGGCCCTAACCCTAAATTCTTACTCCTATAATTATAAAACCTTAAATAACCTAAAAGCGGTCGTTATGCAATCCCCCTCCATCTACAGCAAAAAAAATATGTTCTGAGCATGCGTGCAGAATTTCTTATTTTTTACAGCACAAAGTGCCCAGCACCCGTCGCGACCCGGCCCCATCTACTGCAAAAAATAGCATGTCCCGCGCATGCGTGCAGCATTCCCTATTGTTTTAACAGCACAAAGTGGGCGGCCCCCGTTGCAATCCACTTATGTAAACCCGCTCCATCTACGGCAAAAAATAGCATGTCCTGATCCTGGGCATGCTCCATCCTGAGCATGCGTGCAGAATCCCTTGTATTTTACAATACAAGCTGCGACCCTCTCATGTACATCGGCTCCAGCTCCAGGACCACCTCGCGCTTCCTGTGCATGCGTGCAGACTCTTTAGCCCGTTCGAGCACTCGCGTGCCACCTGGATCGCACATCCGTCGTCGTCGTCGTCGTCGACGTTGTACTCGCTGCGGGTATACCGAGGGGAGAGATGATCTTTATGGTGGGGTGGCTTGCGGGTGGGATTGACGGCCACCGCAGGTGGGTTCGCGGTCCAGGTGTACTCGTGGTCAAGCCTGTTCGACCCTAACCCTAACCCTAAACCGAACCCTAATCCAGAACCCTAACCGTGACCCCCTAACCCTAACCCTAACCCTAACGACGACGACAACAACGACGAAGTTTCCACTCCAGACTCCCCAGCATGTTCTGGACATCGCGTCCCCGATGCCCCTCCCCGAACAACTCGGGGAATTCTCGTGCCCCCACGACGACGACGCCGACCGCGACGTCGACGACGACGAATACGACGTCGACGACGACGAGCTAACCCTAAACCCTAACCCTAAAACCTAAATCCTAACCCGAACCCTAAACCCTAAACCCTAACCCTAAACCTAACCCAGGACCCTAACCCTAAGTCTCTAAGCCTATAATTACGAAACCCTGATTCCTACAGAACAGGCCCGTATGCAAACCCGCTCCATCTACTGCAAAGAAATACATGTCCTGAGCATGCGCGCAGAATCTCATGTATTTTACACTACAAAGAGCCCAGTCCCCGTTGCGACCCGGCCCCATCTACTGCAAAAAATCGGATTTCCTGAGCATGCGCGCAGAATCTCATGTATTTTACATTACAAAATACCTAGCCCCCGTTGCGACCCGGCCCCATCTATGGCAAAAAAACATGTCCTTAGCATGCGCGCATAATCTCTTGTATTTTACACGACAAAGTGAGCCCCCGTTATGTAAACCGGCTCCATACATTGCAAACAAATAGCACTTCCTGCGCATGCGTGCAGAATCTCTCGAATTTTACAATGCAAAGTGCCTTCCGTTGCGAGCCGATCCACCTAGTCCACAAAATAGCATTTGCTGCGCATGCGTCCAGAATCTCTTCCGCCCGACCCGACTCCTCCCGCCCGTTCGAGCACTCGCGTGCGAACTGGATCGCACATCAGTCGTCGCCGTCGTCGTCGTCGTCGTCGTCGACGCTGTCTTCGATGTGGTTCTCACGAGGGGAGAGATGATCTTTATGGTGGGGTGGCGTGCGGGTGGGAGTGACGGCCACCGCAGGTGGGTTCGCGGTCGAGGTGTACTCGTGGCCCAGCCTAGTAGACCCTAACCCTAAACCTTAACCCTAAGCCCTAAGCCCTAATCCCTAACCCGAACACTAAATTTCGAATCCTATAATTATTAAACCCTGGTTACTGTAAAACCGGCCTCTATGCAACCCGGCTCCATCTACTGCAAAAAAATATTTCCTGAGCATGCGTGCAGAATCTCATGTATTTTGCACTACAAAGTGCCCGGCCCCCGTTGCGAGCCCGCTCCATCTACTGCAACAAACGACATTTGCTGAGCATGCGCGCATAATCTCTTGTATTTTACACTACACAGTGCCCGGTCCCCGTTGCGATCCGCTTATGTAAACCCGGTCCATCTACTGCAAAAATTAGCATTTGCTGAGCATTCGTGCAGAATCTTTTTGTATTTTACATTACAAAATGCCCGGCCCTTGTTGCGTTCCGCGTTCATCTATTGCAAAAAATAGCATTTGCTGAGCATGCGTGCAGAATCTCTTGCATTACATACAAAGTGCCCGGCCCCCGTTGCGACCTGGTCATGTAAACCTGGTCCAGGTACTGCAAAAAAAAATTTGCGGAGCATGCGTGCAGATTCTCGTAATTTACAAAGTGCCCGGCCCCCGTTGCGAGCAGATTTTTCGAACCATGGCATTTGCTGCGTATGCGTGCAGAATTTCTTTCGCCCCACCTGATTCGTCCTTTTCGTTTTGCTTGGCCGACCCGTCCCGCCCGTTGGGCGCCCCACGCTGCGCTATGCCATGCCATAGCACGATGGCGGGATAAGCCCAAGGCGAGTAGAGGTGAAAGACAACGCGCCCACAGGGGTCCCCACTTTTGGGGGACCCATGCTGTGCGATGCAATGCCATAGCACGGTGGCGGGATAGACCAGATGAAAGGCAAACACCACGCGAAGATAGTTCCCACGTTTTTGGGGGCCCGTGCAGTGCTATGCCATACTCTAGCACAGTGGAAAGACAGGCCCAGGGCAAGTAACAGTGGACGCGCACAAACGGATCTCCACTGTCTGAGTCCCGTGCGAGATAGTTCCATGCAGAGATATCAACATGGCACTGCGACGGAATCAGACAAAGCAAATAGAAAGTCCGAGTCCAAGTGGAACCGCCCAGGGTTCCAGAGCACGCGCATCGGCGTGGACCCAGCACAGGCCGCCGCGCAGAGGAGAAAGGCCGCAACAAAGCAGCAGTGGAAGCATAGAGGACAGACGACAAGGGCAGTGCAATCACTCTCGAGAAAACAATGCTGCTGGCACATTGGCAGACAACTGTCTCTGATGATCCATAGCCCGACTTCCAGATTCATCAGCATGAGGCCATGTCAACATGCATATAACAGTACGTACACGAAATGATAGGAGGAAAATGCGTATAGTGCGAGAGTGCCACACGAAATTGATGCGTATAGATTTAATCAACTGAAGAGGACGAGGATCCGTTAAGAGCAAACGATAGCTTCTGAACCAAGCATGAGGCCGAACATCATAGATTCGTTCTGTGCCAGAACGTGCGCACACAACAGCACTCACAAGACCCATGCTGTGGTATGTCATGTTATGGCACCGGGGTCCCCACTTTTTGGGGGACCCATGCTGTGCTATGCCATGCTATGGCGCAGTGGCGGGATGGGCCTAGGGCCAAGTAACAGTAAATGAACGCGCACATGGGGGTCTCGACTTTTTGGGGACCCATGAATAGATATGCCATGCTATAACACAGTGGCGGGATAGGCCCAGGAAAAAAAAAAAACAGTGAAACAAGAAGATAGGGTCTTTTTGGAGCCCATGCTATGATATGCCATGCTATAGCACAGTGGCGGGATAGGTCCAGGGCAAGTAACAGGAAAACTCGCCTCGCACATAGGGGTCCCCACTTTTTGGGGACCCATGGTGAACGCGCACATAGGGGTCCCGACTGTTTGCGGACCCAGGAATAGATATGCCATGGTATAGCATAGTGGCGGGATAGGCCCAGGGCAAGTAACAGGAAAACTAGCCGCGCACATAGGGGTCCCACTTTTGGGGGACCCATGCTGAACGCGCACATAGGGGTCCCGACTGTTTGAGGACCCAGGAACAGATATGTCATGCTATAACACAGTGGCCTGATAGGCCCACGGTAAGTAACAATGAAAAAAAAGAACATAGGGGTCTCTACTTTTTGGAGCCCATGCTATGCTATGCCATGATATAGCATCGGGGTAAGCCCAGGGCAAGTAACAGGAAAAGACGACGCGCACATAGAGGTCCCCACTTTTGGGGACCCAAGCTGTGCTATGACAGCTGTAGCAAAGTCGTGGGATTCGATGTGGTTACAACGAGGAGAGAGATGATCTTTATGTTCGGGTGGCTTGCGGGTGGGAGTGACGGCCACCGCAAGTGGGTTCGCGGTCAAGGTGTAATCGTGGCCAAGCCTAGTAGACCCTAACCCAAAACCCTAAACCCAAAACCTTAACCCTTACCCTAAACCCTAACCCTAACCCTAACCCTAACTCTAACATTAAAACCTACCCCCCCCCCAAACCCTGACCCTAAACCCTAACCCCAAACCCTAACCTAAACCCTAAACCCTAACCCTAAACCTAACCCTGAATTAACCCTAATCCAAAACCCTAACCGTGACCCCCTAACCCTAACCCTAACCCTAACCCTAACGACGACGACGACGAAGAAGTTTCCACTCCAGACTCCCCAGCATGTTCTGGACATCGCGTCCCCGATGCCCCTCCCCGAACAACTCGGGAAATTCTCGTGCCCCCGCGACGACGACGACGCAAACCGCGACGTCGACGACGACGAATACGACGTCGACAACGACGAGCTAACCCTAAACCCCAACCCTAAAACCTAAATCCTAACCCGAACCCTAAATTTCTAATCCTATAATTATTAAACCCTACTTACCATAAAACCGGCCCGTATGCAAACCGGCTCCATCTACTGCAAAAGAAGCATTTGCTGAGCATGCGTGCAGAATCTCTCGTAGTTTACACTACAAAGTGCCCGGTCCCCGTTGCGACCCCGCTCCATCTACGGTAAAAAAAATAGCATTCGCTGAGCATGCGTGCAGAATCTCTTGCATTTTACAATACAAAGTGCCCGGTCCCCGCTGCGACCCGGTTCTAATATTTTACAATACAAAGTGCCCGGCCCCCGTTGCGAGCCGATCCATCTTTTTGAAAAAATAGCATTTGCTGCGCATGCGTGCGGAATCTCTTTCGCCCGACCCGACCCGTCCAGTCCGTTTTGCCTGCCCGACCCGCCCCGTCCGTTAGGGTACTCGCGTGCCAACGCCCGACCCGATCCATCGCGCTCGTTAGGGTCCGTCTGCCCGACCCGTTTCGCTTGTATGGGGCACACGGGTGTTGAAGTTTCACAGTTCTCTCGGGTGTGTCTCGATTGCCAGCTACCTCCCCACTTATCTCCGCCTCATAATTTGTCATTATATGTTTTTCTTGTCAATGCTGTTCTGTGCACATGTTCTGGCAGAGGGAGCGGTCAAACCTATGATGTTCGTTCAGCTATTTTTGGTTCAGCAGAAGGTATCGTGTGCTCATAACGGATCCTCGTGCTGCCAAGTCTACTCGAAGACAAAAGATTGCGTGCGGGCCGTCTATTCTTGCATCTCTTTCGCCCCACCCGACCCGTCCTGTCCGTTTTGCCTGCCCGACCCGCCCCGTCCGTTAGGGCACTCGCGTGCCAACGCCCGACCCGATCCGACGCGCTCGTTGGGGCCCGTCTGCCCGACCCGTTTCGCTTGCATGGGGCACACGGGTGTTGAAGTTTAACTGTTCTCTCGGGTGTGTCTCGATTGCCAGCTACCTCCCCGCTCATCTCCGCCTCATAATTTGTCATTCTATGTTCTTCTTGTCAATGCTGTTATGTGCACATGTTCTGGCAGAGGGAGCGGTCAAACCTATGATGTTCGTACAGCTATTTGTGGCCCAGCAGGAGCTATCGCGTGCTCATAACCGATCCTCGTCCTGCCAAGTCTATTGGAAGACAAAGGATTGCGTGCGGGCGCTCTATTATTGCATCTGCTGCGCAAGGCTATCATGTCTGTTCAGGTGCGTCTCCTCGCCTGCTCATCTCTATGCCTATGCGTCTGCAGTTGGTTCTATAGAGCATCCTTTGCATATTTGATGTGGCGCTCTCGCACGTTCTATTGTTGTATGCTCTGTGTCTATTATTCATTCGTGCTCTCCGCGATTGCAGACATTTGCCTCACTTGGTCTCTCTGCTATGCTCCCGTCTCTGTCCTCAACAGTGGTTGCACTTTCGCTGGCGTTAGTGCGGTCTATTTTCATCCTGTTGCTCCCCTGCGGCATCCCCGCGCCGCGCGGCGGTTTGTCCGGGGTCCACGCGTATGATTGGATACCATACTCCGGCTTTATATTGTTCTGGTGTGGGTGGGGTGGGGGTCTGTTCTATAGCATGGCATAAGTGCGGACCCCTATGTGCGCGTTGCCTTTTACTTGTGCTTGCCTTAGGCTTGTCCCGCCACTGTGCTATAGCAAGGCATAGCACCGCGGGGTCCCCAAAAAGTGGGGACCCCTATGTGCGCGTTGCCTTTTACTTCTGCTTGCCCTACGCCTATCCCGCCACTGTGCTATAGCATGGCATAGCACAGCATGGGCCCCCACAAAGTGCGGACCCCTATGTGCGCGTTGTCTTTTACAACTACTTGCTCTAGGCCTATCCCGCCACTGTGCTACGGCATGGCATAGCACAGCACGGGTCCCCCAAAAGTGGGGACCCTCATGCGCGCGTTGCCTTGTACTCCTACTTGCCCTGGGCGCACAGCATGGGCCCCCAAAAAGTGGGGGCCCCTATGTGCGCGTTGCCTTTTACTTTTACTTGCCCTATGCCTATCCCGCCACTGTGCTATAGCATGGCATGGCACAGCATGGGTTCCCCAAAAGGTGGGGACTCCTATGTGCGCGTTGTCTTTTACGCCTTCCTATCCCAAGCCAATCCCGCCACCGGACTACAGCATGGCATAGCACATCATGGGTCCCCAAAAGTAGGCCCCTCCCGCCGGACCCGACCCGTCCCGTCCGTTGGTGTCCGCCTGCCCGACTCTTCCCGCCCGTTAGAGCACTCACGTGCCAACTGGATCGCACATCAGTCGTCGCCGTCGCCGTCGTCGTCGTCGTCGTCGACGTTGTATTCGATGTGGTTATAACGAGGGGAGAGATGATCTTTATGGTGGGGTGGCTTGCGGGTGGGAATGACGGCCACCGCAGGTGGGTTCGCGGTCCAGGTGTACTCGTGGCCACGCCTGGTAGACCCTAAACCCTAACCCTAAACCTAACCCAGAACCCTAACCCTAAACCCTAACCCTAAATTTCTAACCCTATAATTATTCAACCCTGACTGCTACAAAACCGCTCGTTATGCAAACCGGCACCATCTATTGCAAAACATAGCATTTGCTGCGCATGCGTGCAGAAACTCTTATATTTTACACTACAAAGTGCCCGGTCCCCGTTGCGACCCGGCTCCATCCACTGCAAAAATAGCATTTGCTGAGCATGCGTGCAGAATCTCTTGCATTTTGCAATACAAAGTGCCCGGTCCCCGGGGCGACCCCGTTATGTAAACTGGCTCCATCTACTGCAAAAAATAGCACTTGCTGCGCACGCGTGCAGAATCTCTAATAGTTTACAATACAAAGTGCCCGGCCCCCGTTGCGAGCCGATCCATCTATTCCAGAAAATGGCATTTGCTGCGCATGCGTGCAGAAACTCTTTCGCCCGACCCGACCCGTCCCGTCCGTTTTGCCTGCCCGACCCGTCCCGTCCGTTAGGGTACTCGCGTGCCAACGCCCGACCCGATCCGACGCGCTGGTTAGGGTCCGTCTGCCCGACCCGTTTCGCTTGTATGGGGCACACGGGTGTTGAAGTTTAACAGTTCTCTCGGGTGTGTCTCGATTGTCTGTCTGTCTACCTCCCCACTCATCTCCGCCTCATCGTTTGTCATTGTATGTTCTTCTTGTCAATGCTGTTATGTGCGCATGTTCTGGCAGAGGGAGCGGTCAAACCTATGATGTTCGTTCAGCCATTTTTGGTTCAGCAGGAGCTATCGTGTGCTCATAACCGATCCTCGTCCTTCCAATTCAATTGGAAGACAAAGGATGGCCAACTACCACACGATCACGCTGTTCTTGCCGCAGCCCACGGCCTGGCTGGCCTATTTTTACTCTCTCCTGACGAGGGTCGCCGATCGGCACGAGCCTATCGAAGTGCCTACAGAGGCCTGGCATGCGTGGGGTATTATAATGTACGTGAGTACCCACCACCATGATGTCATGGACGTTTACCACTGCTATGGGACACCGCACAATTTCTTGACGAGCTATTCTGGCGCTCGTGCATACCATCATCTTGGGTACATGTCTATCTACTCAATGCTGCATCTGCACTATGCGGTTGTTGAGGTGCTCGCGTACTACAGCGAAGACATTCACCGTGATCGGATATCCGATCTACACGTGCGTGTCCCCGCGATCTCCCCGGACACCTATGCCATCATCCCGTCCGACTGCAGCATCGAGCGCGTGTGGTTGAACGAGCTCCGGTTTGTTCACCCTAGGGACATGTCTCACGTTGCCGATCACATCCCTTCGATGCACGGCTTCATGATGCTTCTGCTACAGGCTCGTGTCCTCACCGAGGTCGATGAGGACTATCAGGTCCAGCATTTGCAGGCCGTGGTCCCCGCTGCTCTGTTCGACGGCATCTTCGATTTCGCGTCCTATGTCCGGACGCACCACTACAACGAAGATCACGTTGACGGGGGGGCTATTGCGAGGCCCGACGCTGACCAGAGGGACACGCTGAGGAACATTTGCGATCGGCTTCACGGCACTATCTCGCAGGCAGCCGTCAATGATATCCACGAGGCTGTTCCGCAGGGCCCCCCGTTGGTTCGGGGACAGTGAGTGGCCCCAGGCATGGTATCCCAGCCTTCGTCTCCCTTCTCCACTCTAACGTCCATTCGTTAATGTTGTTCAGCAGCTTATCATACATCAGGTGATCTATAGAATCGTCTATGCATCATTGGTTGCATCACTCCAATCATGTACTCATCTATGCATCTACGTATGCATCGATGTGGCTACCTAAGTATGCATCCTCGGATTCAGTTCGTGCTTCCATTTCCGTTGTGTAATCGATGATTAAATCCATGCATACATCTATGCATCCATCTCTGTATCCATCCATGCATCCATCTATACATCCACGCGTGCATCTGTGCATCCATGGATGCAACATCCACCCATTCATCGTTCGCTCTGCTCCCTGGCTTGGTCTCTTGCGGCATGGGGTAGAGACTATGGAGCCTGGTTCCCGCCGAGCAACGGCACGCCAGCGGGGATGGGCGCCATGTTTTAGTCGCTATCCAGCGACGCGTGTTTGAAGCAGGCAGTCGCGAGTTGCCATGTTCTCTATGTCCACACCCTCTCATGTATGCATCCTCGGAATCAGTTCGTGGTTCAATTGTCGACTCCATGCTCACAACAAAGCATACATCTATGCATCCATCTCTGCATCCATGTATGCATCCATCTATACAGCCACGCCTGCATCTATGCATCCATGGATGCATACATCGACCCATTCATCGTTTGCTCTCTACCCCTTTCTCTTGGCTTGGTCTCTTGCGGCATCGGGTAGCTTCTATGGAGCTTGCTTCCCGCCGAGCAACGTCCTGCCAGCGGGGATGGGCACCATGCTTTTGTCGCTATTCAGCGACGCGTGTTTGAAGCGGGCGGTCGCCATTGGCTCTTTCTCTATCTCCACACTCCTGGCCAGACGAAGATGACGACGACGATGACGATCCATCGTCTATCCACGTGTACATGCACGTGCCCAGCGAGGACGACGACGGCGACGCTCTCTGCATCCATCTCCTCTTTTTCGTGGCTGTGCCTATGGCGGCCTGTTGCTAGTCTGCCACGCCGCTCTATGCGAAGCGGATGTTTCGCAAATTCTTGGTGGCCTTCGGCCTATCCCGCCACCCGTGGTTATCACGAGGGGAGAGATGATCTTTATGGTGGGGTGGCTTGCGGGCGGGAGTGACGGCCACCGCAGGTGGGTTCGCGGTCAAGGTGTAATCGTGGCCAAGCCTGGTAGACCCTAACCCTAAACCATAATTCTTAATCGTATTATTATTAAACCCGAATTACAATAAAAACTGCCCGTATGCAACCCGGCTCCATCTATTGTAAAAAATAGCATTTCCTCAGCATGCGTGCAGAATCTCTTATTTTTTACAGCACAAAGTGCCCAGCCCCCGTCGCGATCCGGCCTCCTCTACTGGAAAAAATAGCATGTCCTGCGCATGCGTGCAGAATCCCTTTATTTTTACAACACAAAATACCCAGTCCCCGTCGCGACCCGGCCCCATGTACTGCAACAAATAACATTTCCTGCGCATGCGTGCAGAATCTCGTATTTTTACCATACAACGTGCGCCCCTTTTATGTAAACCCGCTCCATCTACTGCAAAAAAACCACACTTCCTGCGCATGCGTGCAGAATCTCATGTATTTTACAATGCAAAGTGCCTTCCGTTGCGACCCGATCCACCTATTCCACAGACTAGCGTTTCCTGCGCATGCGTGCAGCACCTCTCCCGCCCGACCCGACTCGCCCCGCCCGTTACAGCACTCGCGCGCCAACTGGATCGCACATCCGTCGTCGCCGTCGTCGTCGTCGTCGTCGTCGTCGACGCTGTATTCGATGCGGTTCTAACGAGGGGAGAGATGATCTTTATGGTGGGGCGGCGTGCGGGTGGGAGTGACGGCCACCGCAGGTGGGTTCGCAGTCACGGTGTACTCGTGGCCACGCCTAGTAGACCCAGGTCCCCCCACCCAGGGCAGCGTTTCGTAGCCCCATAGGGAGCTCCACCGAAAGTCCAAGTGGCACAGCCCGCATGCGGTTCCCTCCCTCACCCAGTCTGCGCTTCGTGGCACCATAGGGAGCTCCACCGAAGGCCCCAGTGGCGCAGTTCGCATGCGTCCCCCCCACCCAGGGCAGCGTTTCGTGGCCCCATGGGTAGCTCCCCCGAAAGTCCCAGTGGCGCACTTCGCATGCGCCCCCCCCGCCCAGGGCAGCGTTTCGTGGCCCCATAGGGAGCTCCACCGAAGGTCTCACTGGCGCAGTTCGCATGCGCCCCCCCCCACCACCCAGTACAGCGTTTCGTGGCCCCATAGGGAGCTCCACCGAAGGCCCCAGTGGCGCAGTTCGCATGCGCCCCCCCCCACCCAGTACAGCGCTTCGTGGCCCCCCCATACGGGGCTCCCCCGAATGCGATACCCACAACTTCACATGGTTGGGTCTTTCGCCATGCTAATTTTTACACTACACAGTGCCCAGCCCCCGCTGCAACCAATTATGTAAACCCGCTCCATCCACTGCAAAAAACAGCATTTGCTGAGCATGCGTGCAAAATCTCAAGCACTGTTCAATACAAAGTGCCCAGTCCCCGTTGCGACCCCGCTCCATCTACTGCCAAAAATAGCATTTGCTGAGCATGCGTGCAGAATCTCCTGTACGCCCGACCCGACTCTTCCCGCCCGTTAGAGCACTCGCGTGCCCACTGGATCGCACATCAGTCGTCGCCGTCGTCGTCGTCGTCGTCGTCGTCGACGCTGTATTCGATGTGGTTATAACGAGGGGAGAGATGATCTTTATGGTGGGGTGGCTTGCGGGTGGGACTGACGGCCACCGCAGGTGGGTTCGCGGTCCCGGTGTCCTCGTGGCCACGCCTAGTAGACCCTAACCCTAAAACCTAAATCCTAACCCGAACCCTGAACCCTAAACCCTAACCCTAACCCAGAACCCTAACCCTAAACCCTAACCCTAGACCCTAACCCTAAATTTCTAATCCTATAATTATTAAACCCTAATTACCATAAAACTGGCCACCATGCAACCCGGCCTCATCTACTGCAGAAAAAAACATGTCCTGAGCATGCGTGCAGAAGCTCTTGTAATTTACATTACAAAGTGCCTGGCCCCCGTTGCGACCCGGGTCCATCTACTGCAAAAAAACAGCATTTGCTGAGCATGCGTGCAGAATCTCTTCTAATTTACATTACAAAGTGCCCGGCCCCCGTTGCGACCCGGGTCCATCTACTGCAAAAAAATAGCACTTGCTGAGCATGCGTGCAGAATCTCTTTCGCCCGACCCGACCCGTCCTGTCCGTTTTGCCTGCCCGACCCGTCCCGTCCGTTAGGGCACTCGCGTGCCAACGCCCGACCCGATCCGTCGCGCTCGTTAGGGGCCGTCTGCCCGAACCGTTTCGCTTGTATGGGGCACGCGGGTGTTGAAGTTTAACAGTTCTCTCGGGTGTGTCTCGATTGTCTGTCTGTCTACCTCCCCACTCATCTCCGCCTCATCATTTGTCATCAGTCGTGCACCAGTCGTCGCCGTCGTCGTCGTCGGCGTCGACGTTGTATTCGATGTGGTTATAACGAGGGGAGAGATGATCTTTATGGTGGGGTGGCTTGCGGGTGGGAGCGACGGCCACCGCAGGTGGGTTCGCGGTCAAGGTGTAATCGTGGCCAGGCCTGGTAGACCCTAACCCTAAACCCTAATCCCTAATCCCTAACCCTAAATTCTTAATCCTATAATTATTAAACCCTAAACAACCTAAAAGCGGTCACCATGCAAACCCGCTCCATCTACTGCAAAATAACATGTCCTGCGCATGCGTGCAGAATCTCTTATTTTCTACATCACAAAATGCCCAGTCCCCGTCGCGATCCGCTTCCGTCATATGCAAAAAATAACATTTCCTGCGCGCGCGTGCAGAATTTCATATTTTTCACAGCACAAAGTGCCCAGTCCCCGTCGCGATCCGCCTCCATCATATGCAAAAACTAGCATGTCCTGCGCATGCATGCAGAATCACATATTTTTTCAACACAAAGTGCGCCCCTCTTATGTAAACCCGTTCCATTTACTGCAAAAAAACTTCCTGCGCACACGTGCAGAATCATGTATTTTACAATGCAAAGTGCCTTCCGTTGCGACCCGACCCACCGATTCTACCGACTCGCGTTTCCTGCGCATGCGTGCAGAATCTCTTCCGCGCGACCCGACTCGTCCCGCCCGTTACCGCACTCGCGTGCCAACTGGATCGCACATCCGTCGTCGCCGTCGTCGTCGTCGTCGTCGACGCTGTATTCGATGCGGTTCTCACGAGGGGAGACGTGATCTTTATGGTGGGGTGGCGCCCCCGCCACTGTGCTATGGCGCGGTCGTCCTCGTCGCCGTCGTCGTCGTTGCCGTCGTCGTCGTCTGAACCGATGTTGTCACAAGGAGAGGAGAGATGATCTTTATGGCGGGGTGGCTTGCGGGTGGGATTGACGGCCACCGCAGGTGAGTTCGTGGCCAAGTTGTACTCGTGGCCAAGCCTGTTAGACCCTAGCCCTAATCCCTAACCCGAACACAAAACCCTAACCCTAATCCCAAAACCCTAACCCTAAACCCAAAACCCTAACCCTAAACCTAACTCTAACATTAAAACCTACCCCCCCCCCCGACTCTGACCCTAAACCCTAACCCTCACCCTAAACATTAAATTTCTAATCATAAAATTATTAAGCCTTAATTAACATAAAACAAGCCCGTATGCAAACCGGTTTCATCTAATGCAAAAATAACATGTCCTGAGCATGCGTGCAGAATCTCCTGTATTTTACACTACAAAGTGCCCAGTCCACGTTGCGACCCTCCTCCATCTACTGCAAAAAAACATTTTCTGCGCATGCGTGCAGAATCTCATATATTTTACATTGCAAAATGCCAAGTCCCCGTTGCGACCCGGCCCCGTCCACTGCAATAAAATAGCATTTCCTGAGCATGCGCGCAGAATCTCATGCATTTTACAATACAACGTGCGCCTCCGTTATGCAATCCGGCTCCATCTATTGCAAAAAAACAGCATTTGCTGAGCATGCGTGCAGAATTTCTTTAATTTTACAATACAAAGTGCCTTCCGTTGCGAGCCGATCCACCTGTTCAAAAAAATAACCTTCGCTGCGCATGCGTGCAGAATCTCTTCCGCCCGACCCCACTCTTCCCGCCCGTTCGAGCACTCGCGTGCCAACTGGCCAACTGGATCGCACACCAGTCGTCGCCGTCGTCGTCGTCGTCGTCGTCGTCGACGCTGTATTCGATGTGGTTATAACGAGGGGAGAGATGATCTTTATGGTGGGGTGGCTTGCGGGTGGGAGTGACGGCCGCCGCAGGTGGGTTCGCGGTCGCGGGGTACTCGCGGCCACGCCTAGAAGACCCTAACCCTAAACCCTAACCCTAACCCTAAACCGAACCCCAATCCAGAACCCTAACCGTGACCCCCTAACCCTAACCCTAACCCTAACGATGACGACGACAACGACGAAGTTTCCACTCCAGACTCCCCAGCATGTTCTGGACATCGCGACCCCGAGGCCCCTTCCCGAACAACTCGGGGAATTCTCGCGCACCCGCGACGACGACGACGCCGACCGCGACGTCGACGACGACGACGAATACGACGTCGACGACGACGAGCTAACCCTAAACCCTAAAACCCCAAAGCCTAAATCCCAACCCGAACCCTAAACCCCAAACCCTAACCATAAACCTAACCCAGAACCCTAACCCTAAACCCTAACCCTAAACCCTAACCCTAAACCCTAACCCTAATCCCTAACCCGAACACTAAATTTCTAATCCTATCATTATTAAACCCTAATTACCATAAAACCGGCCCGTATGCAATCCGGCCTCATCTACTGCAAAAAAAAACATGTCCTGAGCATGTGTGCAGAATCACTTGTATTTTACAATACATTTACAATACAAAGTGCCCGGCCCCCGTTGCGACCCTCCTCCATCTATTGCAAAAAAAGCATTTGCTGAGCATGCGTGCAGAACCTCTTGTATTTTACGATGCAAAGTGCCCGGTCCCCGTGGCGACCGGTTTATGTAAACCGGCTCCATCTACTGCAAAAAAAACACTTGCTGCGCATGCGTGCAGAATCTTGTATTTTACCATACAAAGTGCCCGGTCCCCGTTGCGAGCAGATCTGTATATTCAAAAAATAGCATTTGGCGTGCACGCGTGCAGAATCTCTTTCGTCCGACCCGACCCGTCCGGATCGTTTTGCTTGGCCGACCCGTCCCGTCCGTTAGAGCATGCGTGCAGAATCTCTTTTATTTTACAATACAAAGTGCCTTCCGTTGCGAGCCGATCCACCTGTTCAAAAAAATAACCTTCGCTGCGCATGCGTGCAGAATCTCTTCCGCCCGACCCCACTCTTCCCGCCCGTTCGAGCACTCGCGTGCCAGCTGGATCGCACATCAGTCGTCGCCGTCGTCGTCGTCGTCGTCGTCGACGTTGTATTCGACGTGGTTATAACGAGGGGAGAGATGATCTTGATGGTGGGGTGGCTTGCGGGTGGGAGTGACGGCCACCGCAGGTGTGTTCGCGGTCAAGGTGTAATCGTGGCCAAGCCTGGTAGACCCTAGCCCTAACCCTAAACCCAAAACCTAACTCTAACATTAAAACCTACCCCCCCCCCCCCCCCCCCACCCAACCCTGACCCTAAACCCTAGCCCCAAACCCTAACCCTAAACCCTAAACCCGAACCCTAAACCTAACCCTAAACGAACCCTAATCCAGAACCCTAACCGTGACCCCCATAACCCTAACCCTAACCCTAACGACGACGACGACGAAGAAGTTTCCACTCCAGACTCCCCAAATGTTCTGGACATCGCGCCCCCGTGGCCCCTCCCCGAACAACTCGGGGAATTCTCGCGCCCCCGCGACGACGACGACGCAAACCGCGACGTCGACGACGACGAATACGACGTCGACGTCGACGAGCTAACCCTAAAAACTAAGAGCCTATAAAGATTTTAATCCTGAAACCCCTTTCCGCCGCCCTTAAGTCCCCCCTTCGGCCGCCCCCCCCATTTTGGCGCACCCCTCACGCAGATCCTTGCCTTCGGAGCGCCAGGAATGGCGTTCCGGGAGGATCTGCAAATCCCAGGGCGCGCCCCTCGCGCAGATCCTTGGCCTCGGAGCGCCAGGAATGGCGCCGGGCGCCCCCGCGGCGGGCGAGGCGGCCGCGGGCGCTGCGGCCCCCCCTCTGCGAGCTCGCGGGAGGGCGGCCCGGCGGACGCGGGGTGGCGCGCCGACCCTTCGGCGGCGCAGGCGGCCGCGGGCCAGCTGGGCGGTGCGCCCGCGGCGACCGCGGGGGGCCCTGCGGCGCACAGGGACTCGCGTCAATAAACGCGGATCTTGCGTGCAACCTCTCCGCCGCTGGGCGGCGCCCCTGCATCGCGCAGGGGCTCGCGTCAAAAAGCGTGGTTCTTCAAATCGCGTCGTCACGCGCGCGGGCCGCATCGCCGTTGCAGCCGCGTCCCAGGTGTCTTTGCGCGGCCGCGTCGTCGTCGTTTTGAAAACAATACCAACGTCGTCGTCATCGGTGTTGTCCTCGTCGTCGTTTTGCGAGTCGCGCGTTGATACCGCATCGAGATCAATATGTCTTGGGTCATGGGTGGGTGGGACACGGTCAAGTGGGCTGCAAGTTTGGGCTAGTGGACCCCAACCCTACAACCTAAATCCTAGCCCGAACCCCAAACCCTAAAACCCTAACCCTAAACCAAACCCAGAACCCTAACCCTAAATCTCTAATCCTGATAATTATTAAACCCTAAATCCTTCAAAACCGGCCGCTATGCAAACCGCCCTCCATCCTATGTAAAAACATATTATTTCCTGATCATGCGATCAGAAAACCATATTTTGTACAATACATAGTGCCCGGCCCCGGTCGCAACCCGGCCTTTCCATTGCAAAAAAACTACTATATCCTGATCATGCGATCAGAAAACATTCTTGTTTACAATACAAAGTGCCCGGCCGTGGTTCGCGAACCGGAAGGTAAACCGGAATTCTACATTGCAAAAAATACTATAAACTTAACCTTCTGCCTTTCAACATGCTCCATCCTATGCAAAAAATACTATATCCTGATCATTCTTTGTTTCTGATGTGCACTTTCCATTGTAAAAAAAAACAATATACACTCAACATGTTGCTCTTGCAAGATGTGCCCATGTCAATAATCCATTGCAAAAAATACGACAGAGTGCACGCGCGCGCGGCGGCCGCGCGATCATGGCGAAATCCTTTGAAACACAATGTGTTTTCAATTTTTTTTCAGAAGCGATATCAGCAAAACATATGAGAACATATGATTTTCTCATACCACAATTGCGCAGGATCGCCCTCCGCGTGCATCCAGAATCATTGAAAAACCAATGGGTGTTGCAACATTCTTGTAAATCGGGGCGCCACCAACAACTTTTGAGCGCACGGCGAATGTGCCCATGATCATATTCCATTGCAAAAAATACGACAAAGTGCACACGCGCGCGGTCGCCGCCTCTTTGCTAAGCGCTTGCTCCCAGGCGCACTCCTGGATCAAGCCACGCTTGCTATGGTATGCTATGCTATGCTACAGCCACGGTATAACATGAGAGGAAAGATGATCTTTATGTGAGTGTGGAGATGCGGGGGGGATTGATAGCCACCGCAGGTGAGTGCCTATGCAGGTAGGTATTCCTGGCCTTGCCCTCTTAGACCCTAACCCTAAACCTTAACCCCTAACCCTAAACCCTAACCCTAATCCTTAACCCGAACACTAAACCCTAACCCTAAACCTAACTCTGACATGAAAACCTACCCCCCCCCAACCCTGATCCTAAACCCTAACCCCAAACCCTAACTTTAAATTTCTAAACCTATAATTATTAAACCCTAATTACCATAAAACAGGCCCGTATGCAAACCCGCTCCATCTATTGTAAAAAATAGCACTTCCTGAACACGCGTGCAGAATCTTCAATTCTTCACAGCACAAAGTGCCCAGTCCCCGTCGCGATCCGCCTCCATCCTATGCAAAAAAATAGCATGTCCTGCGCATGCGTGCAGAATCTCATATTTTTACAACACAAAGTGGGCGGCCCCCGTTGCGACCCCGTTATGTAAACCCGCTCCATCTACGGCAAAAAATAGCACTTCCTGATCCTGCGCATGCTCCATCTTGAGCATGCGTGCAGAATCCCTTGCATTTACAATACAAACTGCGACCCCCTCATGTACACCGGCTCCATCTCCTGGGCAACCTCGCGCTTCCTGCGCACGCGTGCAGAATCTCTCGCCCGTTGAAGCACTCGCGTGCCACCTGGATCGCGCATCCGTCGCCGTCGTCGTCGACGCTGCACTCGCTGCGGTTCTACCGAGGGGAGAGATGATCTTTATGGTGGGGTGGCTTGCGGGTGGGACTGACGGCCACCGCAGGTGGGTTCGCGGTCCAGGTCTACTCGCGGCCGCGCCTAGTAGACCCTAAACCCTAAACCCTAAACCCTAACCCTAAACCGAACCCTACTCCAGAACCCTAACCGTGACCCCCTACCTAACGGCGACGACGACAACGACGAAGTTTCCACTCCAGACTCCCCAGCATGTTCTGGACATCGCGCCCCCGAGGCCCCTCCCCGAACAACTCGGGGAATTCTCGTGCCCCCGCGACGACGACGACGACGCCGACCGCGACGTCGACGACGACGAATACGACGTCGACGACGACGCGGGCGGCTGCGTGCCATCGGCCCGCAGCCGCACGCGAGGAGGCGCGCGCCCCTTCCGCCTCCCCCCCCCCTCCTCCTGCTTCCCCTCACCTTCCCCTTCCCCCCTTCTCCTCCGCCGCTCGTCTTCCCCCTGTCCTCCTCCTCCTCCTTCTCCGCCTCGCTGTTCTCGCACCTCCCCCCACAGGGCCTTCGCGCCCCCTGGGCCCCCCCCGCCCCCGGCGTTCCCGGGGCGGACCCCCCTGTTCTCAGGGCGGGCCGTGCCGTTTTCATGACGGGCCCGGCGTTCTCCTGACGGGCCCCTGTTCCCACGACGGAATTCTTCCAGGGGGGGGGGAGGAGGGGGAGGAGGAGGAGGAGGAGGATGAGGAGGAGGAGGAGGAGGAGGAGGAGGAGGAGTGAGGGGGGGAGAAGGATAGGGGGGCCATCGGGGCGAACTCCTCGGGGCCCTTCACCTCTGGCTGCTGCTCTCATGCGCCCCGGGGCCCTGGGCCCGGGGGGGGGGCTTCGCCAGCTTGACCTCACGAGGGTCGCGGGGTGAGGGGGGGGGGGGGGGGGGGGGGGGGGGCGGGGCGCGGCAGTCACATCCAACGTCCTCTGGATAAAAGAAAAGCCCCTGCCCCCCCTGCAGCGCACCGAGCTCCGGGCTTGCCCGGGCGACCAGCTTCTGGTCTGCCTTTTCGAGAAAGTCGACGTGCTTTGCAGAATCTGTGATGTCGCCGCCGCCGCACCCCCCATCGGAGGAGCCATCGTCGTCGTCGCCGCCCTCGCAGTCGCCGAGGTCGCTGAGGATAGACAAAGGCGTCGCTGCCAGCGACGCCTTCTGAAAACCCACGGCAGATCGACCAGGCAGTCTCTGAGTCTTCTCATCATGCAGCTGGACGGCCTCCGCTGATGGATCCCCGGGCGCGTCTCCAGGCAGGGCCAGGGGGGCCCGCGACTTGGGGGGGCACCACGCATGGAACAACAACGATGTCGACGGAGCGATCCACCACCGTTTGCCGGGCCAGAGGCGCCATGCCATCCTGAAAAGACGCGTTGATCTTCCGAATGACTATGGACGCGTCCTTGTGCATTGGCTGAGGGGCAGATAGAACGAGTGATTTCACGCGCGCCTGCCCAATTGCAAGGACACATGTCCCGTCTTGGGTCTGCAACTGCACCGCGCCGTCATTGCACGTGGCGCACAATGTCAAGGCAACCCTGGGATCGCTAGGCCGCAGGTGCGCACAAAGACCGATCAACGGCTGGCCTGCTGTCTGACCTGCGCGCGCGAGCTTCAACTCGAAAAACTTACCCTCCCCGACATGGGCCGCCAATTGCGTCCGCAGCGAAGACCCCGCCCCCGCGTTCGCCTTCAGAAAGCCAGCGCCAACTGTCCTGCAGATCCCAGGATGGGCTTGCAAACAACTAAACGATTTCGGGAACCCCTCGCCCTCGGATATGAGATTGCCCTGATCTACGAAACACTTCTTGAGAAATTCCGCTCGTGCAAGTTCACCCCGGGACCTCTCGCCCTCTCTCTCTCTCTCTCTCTATCTCTCTCACTCTCTCTCCTTTCTTCCTCCTCAATCCACCCCCATCGACCGTGCCGCCCCCCCCCCCTCCCCCCTCCCTGCTTCGCCTCCCTCTCTCGTTGCCTCTGACTTTGACTCTGACTCTCATCATATATCCCTCCTTCTCTTTCTGCGTTCCCTCCTCTCTTTTTCTCTCTCTCTCTCTCTCTCTCTGTCTCTCTCTCTCTTATTATTTTCTCTCTCTCTTTCTCTTCTCTCTCTCTCTCTCTCTCTTCTCTTTCTCCTTCTCTTTCTCTTTCTCTCTTTCTGCGTTGTTCCCTCTCTCTCTCTATCGTATGTCTGTTTCTGTTTCCCTCCCTCTCTCTCTCTCTCTCCTCTCTCTCTCTCTCTCCTCTCTCTCTCTCTCTCTCGCCGTCTCCCCCCCCTGCCCCCCCATTCTCCAACGCCCCCCCCCCCCCTTCCCCCCTCCCCCCCATCTCATTAGGCCCATCTCCCCCGCCCCCCCCCCCCCCCCCCCCCCTCCCCCAAGACCGAAACGAGGCTGTCTCGGCATCCTGCCTTAATTATCCCGGCAGAGCAACCTAACAGCGACGTGTAGAAGCATATCTGAAAGCATTCCCCTTAAGATTCAAATGAAAATCCAGTTGTAGAATTCTGCTGTTCTCGCAGTCGTAGTCGCATTCGCGATGACAGTCGCAGCGGCAACGGCAGTCGCAGTCACAGCCTCAGCCTCAGCCTGCCTCAGCCTCAGCCTCAGCCTCAGCCTCAGCCTCAGCCTCAGCCTGCCTCAGCCTCAGCCTGCTTCAGCCTCAGCCTCAGTCTGCCTTCAGCCTCGGCCTCAGCCTCAGGCTGCCTCAGCCTCAGCGTGCATCAGCCTCAGCCTCGGCCTCAGCATCAGCCTGCCTCAGCCTCAGCCTCAGCCTGCCTCAGCCTCAGCCTCAGTCTGCTTCAGCCTCAGCCTCAGTCTGCCTTTAACCTCGGCCTCAGCCTAAGCCTGTCTCAGCCTCAGCCTGCCTCGGCCGCGGCATCAGCCTGCCTCAGCATCCAAAATGTGGCCCAGAAATGGAATTCTGGGAACTAGAAGAACACGAAATTGCCTACAGTTGGCTCCGGGCATTCAAAATCATGCCCAGGAATGGAGTTCTGGGAACTTGAAGAGCACGAAGTGGCTTACAGTTCGCTCCAGGCATCCAAAATGTGGCCCGGGAATGAAGTTCTGGGAGCACCAAGAGCGATTTTGCGAGGATGTCCAAAGCGATTTCGGCTTCGGCGGCAGCCTCCCCGGGTCCCGCCCCGACCCCCTGAGGAGTCATGATGCTCTCCTTTGACACCACGAGAAACCTATCAGTCTTCGCTGTTAGGTAAGAACTGTCGGAACACAGACGGGTCCAGGGGGTTGTCGGGGGCCCCCATGCCGGCGAACAGGTCAGCGCGAGCAGGCTGTTGAAAATTGGCCCTGGCGTCGTCGGCGACGGACGTCCTCCGAGACGGGCCATGCAAGCGAATGCCCAGGCGCAGCGAGGACAGTTGCGCCAGGGGGGGAAGGGCTGAGAGGAATCCCCGAGGACGACAGGAGCTAAAAACAAGAGCAGCTGCGTGGGGGGGACGCGGGCGCCAGGGAGTCAGTCGCACAGCCGTAGTCGCAGTAATAATAATAATCTGTAATAGCAGTAGTAGTAGTAGTAGTAGTAGTAGTAGTAGTAGTAGTAGTAGTAGTAGAAGGAGTAGTAGAGTAGTAATTGTAGTAGTTGTAGTCGTAGTCGTAGTCGTAGTCGTAGTCCTAGTAGTAGTAGTAATAATAATAATAGTAGTAGTAGTAGTAGTAGTGGTAGTAGTAGTAGTAGTAGTAAGTCCTCCCATAAATCCCCCTCCGTTTACAACTCCCTTGAAGCGAAGTTAGACGGCCCTGGCGCCCTGGCCCTGCGGCTGTCGAACGCCGCAGCCTCAAAGGGCAACTTGTCAGACGGGGGCAACTCCGGGAACTCGCTGACGCGAGCCCGCTGGAAAGCCGACCGCCCCCCCTTGTTGTCAAACTTGCGGCCTTTCATCTTCTCGTTGGAATGCGCAATGGCCGCCGTGGGTCCACACCTGGCTTTGCTATTCGGCGCCCGCATGTTATCCAAGACAGCGGCCCGATCACGCTCGAGGGGGGCTCCGGCGTCAGCAAGCTGGCTAGCTGTTTCTACTCGAGGATCGCGCGAGCCTTTGGAAACATGTCTGGCGAGATGATCCGACAAATAGCCGTTCGAACAGACCCGCTCAAGGGCGGCAGCGCCCTTATCCCAGAACACGCTCTGCTTATATAACGCCAGCAATCGTTCGATCGACATGTTGCTGATCGGAGTTTCATCTAAATACTGAAAGAAACCTGCCCACCACTTATCGTCTCGAGCCAACTCATCGGCTGATGAAAACAGAGCGCGCAACTTCATAGCGAAATCAACCTCGTTACAACACTCAGGCCTGTCGAAGAGCGGCTTGCACAGGCCTGCCAGCTCGTCGCAGGCCATTGCTACCCGAGGTGCCAACGCGAAAGGGAAGTCACGCAGATACTGAAACCTCCAGGACATTTGGGAAATGTGAAAAGTTATCACACGAAACGCCGTGGCCTTCGACGTGTCCAACATCTGTGAATCATCTGCATACCTCCTCCAAAAAAACCGTAGAGATGTCTCCGTCCCCTCTTGGGTCAGCATGCAAGCGGAGCTCTTCTCCGCAAAGGAAATCGGGTCGATGTCTGTTTTGCTCGAGCAACATATATCCTTCAGCGTCCCCTTGTGGCTGTCCAAATATTCTAACCTATGCCATAATTTCTCAAATGGTTCAGGACACAAGAAAATCCAACGCGCCCTGCGGGCGTAGGAGGTCTAACGAATTCGTTCTGTCCTGCTCTGAATCCTGGGGGGGGGGGAATCGGCGCCCCCCCCCGCCCGCCCCCCTGGACCTGCATGGGGGGGGGGTCCTCGAACGGTCAGAGAACTCGCTGGCGCGGCTACGATCTGGCGCCCCACGCAAAAGTCGCAATGATCGTGGCCCCCGATGGGGGGGGGGAAGGGGGCAACATGAGGGCTCCTCCCATCTTCTGAACCATGGACCATGGCCTCCAAGATGGCCCCCAGAGGACCTCCAGGGCTCATCATCATCATCATCATCATCATCATACTTTGAACCACAGAGCGCCCCAGAAGGCCCCAAGAAGGCCCCTAGACAATTCCAGAGGCCACCAAGACGGCCCTAAGAGAGCCCCAATACAGCCCAAGAGGCCTCCCAGACGCCCAAAATGACTTCCAATATCCCTCATCAAGGCGACTCGTCTGGCGGCTCTTCTGGGGCGGGCCGGCGGAAGCGCGCGAAGCGCGAAGGATTGTCGAATGCGTGCGCAGGAGAGACGGCATCATCTGTAGTCGGCGGGATCTGACCATCTTTCTCTTGAGCCGGATGCGCCAGTCGTTGTCGCCGTCATTGCCTTCTGCGCCACCGTCGTGGAGCCGCGCGGGGTCGAAAGCCATCGTCGAACAGATGGGGCCTATCTCACGAACGAGAATCTTCATCGACTGCTGGGCCATCGCCTTCCACTTCGATCCCCATCGAACCAAACTGTTCTTGTGGGGGTTGTTAATGGCGACAAGTCCGGCCTCTCTAGCAGCAGCAGACCAATTTGCCCACGCCTCCTCGCGAGAGCTGCACAGGCCGCAAGTCCGCTCAAAGTGAACCCAAATGCGAGACGATGGGTTTCCGTTCAAGAAGGTGCAGACTAACTCAAGTCTGGCCTGGGCCTGATCGAAGCCGCGCTTTTTGAAAAACAGATCGTCTCCCCCGAAAACGCTGCCTCTGCAATCCCGCATTGACGTGTGTTCCAAAATGTCTTTCAACTGTTCCTTCCATTCTGGGCGCGGCAACGAGACTCGATCCCATGCGAATTGCCCAGGCTGAGAACCGAGATCATCAAAGGCTGCATCCAATCTATTCCTGTACGACACCTGCTGCTCGACTGTGGACATGGCACGCACGTCTCCGACGACGTCGCGCAGACTGCGAGGGGGCAAAAGGCATGCGACGAACGGCGCGGCGATGGCGGCGACAGAGAAGACCCGCGGCGATACGCCGTGCCCTGCTTCATTCACGCGATTCGCACCACTACTGCAAAGAAGAAAAACCCAATCTTGATAACCCAATGTCTTTCACTACCTTCTCTCTCTCTCTCTCTCTCCCTCTCTCCCTCTCTCTCTCTCTTTTTCTTTGTTTTGCTCTCTCTCTCTCTTTCTCTCTCTCTCTCTCTCTCTCTCTCTTTCTTTCTTTTTTTTGCTCTCTCTCTCTCTCTCTCTCTCTCTCTCTCTCTCTCTCTCTCTCTCTCTCTCTCTATTCCCCCCCCCCCCCCCCCCCCCCTGTCTTCATTGCGACGCCAGGGCCCATCTGGTGCAAGACATTGACGCAACATGAAAAAAAAAACGATGCATTTAAACCCAGAGATGGCCTCGTGGCTCTATTCATGCCATTGTGCAGCATGTGCGCGCTGCACCCCTGCATCGGAGAAATCAGCACGTTCGGAATCTTGCTCAACGCTGACTTGCCCGCCGATGCGCCGCAGGCACGACGTCGTGAACCCATGAATTCGCCCGATTGTCTCAGGGCCCAGAACCGCGGCGCGCCCGAATGCCCGAGCGCCCCGCGCGAGGGCCTTGAGGCCCCCGAGAAGATGCCAAGAAACCCGAAGGAACCCAAATGGAACGGCCCGCGGACCAGCGTGAGAAAGCCGCCCCCCCCTGGTCCGCCACCCCCTTCCTCCCCGCCACCCCTCCATCGCTGGCGACCCCTGGGCGCCGTTCGAATGGCGCAAGACCATGCCGAGATCCCAGGGGGGCGCGAATGATCTGGGCATCGGGCATCGGTGGACAAAGCCGAAGGCCATTGTATACTTCTTAACGCACAATTTGTTTGCCCTCGCCTCGTCGGGGGCCGCCCCCAAAAACAAATGCTTCGCGTGTTTCGCATGCTCCTGAATCTCATTGAGTGCGAAACTGCTGTCGGCCGCCTCAAGAGCACTTAGGGCCGCGGCGGCCTTGCCACTAGCCAGGAACATCGGCTGAACGACAATGACTCCCGCAACCCTGAAGCCATCGCGATCAACTGAAGCAATTCTGATCTTCTGGCCGAGGACCTCCAAACAACCCCTCGAAGGCACGCATGGTCTTCCAAACTTCTTCTGGACCTCGGACAGCGCGTGCGCGGCCCATTTGCCCGTGGCGGGGCCCTGGCCCAAGGCCCCGAGAATGCGCGGGCCGGGGTGGGGGGGGGGGAAGGGGGGGTGGGGGGTGGGGCGAGAGAGGGCGGCGGCGGGATGACAGGGAAAGAGCGAGAATAATAATAATAATACATGCATATATATAAACAGAGAGAGAGAGAACACAAACAAAAAGGAAAGAAATCAAAACTGAAACAAAGAAATCGAGAATGAGAAGGGGGGGCGAGAGGAACACGCAATGACACGAAGGAAGGGGCACATAGAGAGACATAACATGAAAAACGAATGAGAAACAAAAGACACACAATAACAATGACAATACCGAAACGCAGCCATATAATACCATAACAACGAAACAACACAATAATATAAGGTATCGGGGGAGAGAGATCTGATATAAGCCAATATAGCATGTAACAAAGATATTAGGATGAAAACGTGCAAGCAGGGCCGGCAGGGGGAAGGGCGACATCCCGCGCCCGCGGAGGAGGCAAGATGGAAGGATGAGGATGGGTGAGGAGTGGGAGGAAGAGGCGTGGGAGGAGGGGGAGGAGGAGGGCGGGGGATGGCCCTGCGTGAAATACCGTGCCCGCGGAGCCACGATGGAAGAGAGGCATCAAAATTCCACGATCCACGGGGTTGCATCGAAGGGGCGGTCGATGGCCGCGGACGAGAATTTGCCCTGTCGAAGGGGGCCTCGGGGGCCGTTCAAAGGCATCCACCAGGGGGGCCTATCCCCCCCCTCAAAAAAAAAGAAGGTCAAACGCCTTTCAAAATGGACCTCGGGCCCCCCCGCATGCCCAGTCCTAGTTTCAGTTGAAACCACCGTCGACCGACGAAATCCTCGAGGACGCGGCGGGCGAACGCGCGCTGATGCACTCGGGCCGACGCGGGCGAAACCTTCAGCCGATGGGCGGCGTTGCCGACGGCGTTCTCCCCCGCCCCCCCAGCTCTGGAAACTGCTTTCGGCGCCCGACGACCTGCGACGCAGGCTGGGCGACGAGAAAGAGGAGGTAAGCAGGGGTGGGGCGAGGAGGAAGCGGAGGTGCAGAAAGGGGGAGGGGGGGGTGGGAGAGGTGGCGAAGGAGGGGGGGGGCCGACGCCAACATATGCCGAATGCTGACACCCTTCGGGAAGCAGCCCCCGAGGGTTGACTTTAGCCTGATGGAAGGTCCGACGCGCTGCGGTTCCTACTCTTCCACCTCCCTCTTCTTCTCCCTTTCTACACCTCTTCTTCCTCCTCCTGCCCCCCCCCTTTCGCCTCCTCTTCGCCCGCCCCCCCCCCTCCTTCCCCCTTCAAATCTTCGCGCCCTCATCTGGGGAGCCCTCTTGCGACGGTGGGGCAAGTCGATGCAGAGGTCGCCCCTGCGGATCTGTTCCCTGCCCCGTCGCCGACTGAGAGCCTCGAGCCCCTGGTGCCGGGTGGCCCGCTCGCCCTTGCGAGCGGAGGCCTGGGCCGAGCTCCGAGCCTTCAAAGCCTGGAATCTCCGACGCCAGCAACCGGCATCCGGCGACTCCCGCTCGCGCTTCCGCACCGCAGGCAACGCATCGAACGCGCGCAAGATGTCATCTGGAACCTCCTCGATGCCAGACCTTGAAGCCAAACGGCTCGACGCAGACAAAAAAAAACACGAGCTATCAATGAGGGCAGGAGGAGTTCAGAGGTGATGTCGGACGACCGAATATCAAGCTGCCAGCGATAAAACACTGACACTGCCACAGCTGCCAGCGATAAGCGCTGATCCGCTGCCGAGCCCGACCAGCTGCCAACGATAAGCACAGATCCGAGCAAAACCCAACACCAAACATTGATTCGGAAAACTGCCAACGGAACGGCTGGGCTGGCACGGCGGCGAGAATCGTTCGAAAGCGGAGGGTATGCATAAAGGGGGGGGCCAGGGGGAGGGGCAGTCGTGGCTCTACGCTCATGTGAGCCGACATGCGGAGGGCGCTCGGCCTCGCGGGCCAAGATGAACCAAGCGTGGACACCGTGAGGCCTCGCGGGCCAAGAGGGCTCTTGAGGGGCAACGCGAGGCCAGGTCGGACCAACAAGACACACGACGTGTTTCGACGCACGTTAGCGAACGATGACAACAATGTACAATGTCGGGGTCGCTTTCTAATAATCGTGCTACGTATGACGTCAGCAGTTTTCAGCATGTGCCATTGGGGGCGCCGATGTTTATGTTGTGACGCGGTTGGGCATCGAAGGTTCAATGTTGAATAAAAAGGAGTTGCGTGTGGATTTCACAGACATGCCTTATGTTTTTTCGAGTTCGATTTTTGGTGTAATATTTGTAGATGTTTTTTTCTGGCTTCGAATTGTTTCCCCTGTTCTCTAAGACTCCCCTGTTCGAGGTCCACGGAAGCCATCAAATGATTGACTCAAGATGGCGCCACAAAAATCCCTGCCCTGCCCCAAGAAACCTTGCCCTGCCCCAAGAAAGCACGGCCGACTCAAGATAGTGCCCTGTCCCAAGAAAAACGTTATATCAATAGTGTTGCCCTGCCCCAATCGGTAATTCATGGGTGAGATACCGCGATTCAACTCAAAATCGCGCCCTGCCCAAATGAGACCACGGTTTCCCTGGCACAACGTCTGGGCCGAGATGGCGGCCCCATGACCTGCGTGAACGTTGGGTTCGCGTGAAATGTGATCTAACGAGCTCCCCTGGGCCATCTCTCGAAGCCTTCTCGAGACCGCGCTGGGTTCTCACTGCCCCTGCCCTCCTTCTCGCTGGGATGCGGTCGGCGCCCCCCCCTGGTTCCCCTTCCCCCGTGTGTGACATATTATCCGGCGGGGCCGGACAGCGACATTTTGCCCGGCGGTGCCGGACAGGCGGCGGGGGCGACGGGTCTCGAAGGGGCCCGACTATTCACGGCAGCGCCAGAAATATCTATAGATATTTTTTGCCGTTTTCAATTATTCACTGCGTGGGGATCCCCATATGTGCATCTCCTTGCTGGCGCTCCCTTGGCGGTGGGACTCGGTGAGGACGAATCTGGATTTAAGTGTGACTGAGCTGCCTCTCTCTCTCTCTCTCTCTGCTCTCTCTGTCTCTCTCTCTCTCTGCCCTCTCTCTGTCTCTGCCTCTCTTTCCCTGCCTCTCTCTCTCTCTCTGCCTCTCTCTCTGCCTCTCTCTCTCTGCCTCTCTCTCCCTCTCTGCCTCTCTCTCTGTGCCTCTCTCTCTCTGCCTCTATCTCTGCCTCTCTCTCTCTCTCTCTCTCTCCTCTCTCTCTTCTCTCTATTCTCTCTCTGCTCTCTCCTCTCTCTCTCACTCTCCCTCTCTCTCTCTCTCGCTCTCTCTCTTCTCTTCTCTTCTCTTATCTCTTCTCTTCTCTCTCTCTCTCTCTCTTTCTCTCTCTCTCTCTCTCTCTCTCTCCTCGCTCTCTCTCTCTCTCTCTCTCTTCTCTCTCTCTCTCTCTTCTCGCTCTCTCGCTCTCTCTTGCTCTCTCTCGCTCTCTGTCGCTCTCTCTCGCTCTCTCTCTCTCTCTCTCTCTCTCTCTCGCTCTCACTCGCTCTCTCTCGCTCTCTCTCGCTCTCCCTCGCTCTCTCCCGCTCTCTCTCTCTCTCTCTCTCTCTCTGCTCTCTCTCTCTCTCTGCTCTCTCTCTCTCTCTCTCTCTCTCTCTCTCTCTCGTCTCTCGCTCTCTCTCTCTCTCTCTCTCTCTCTCTCTCTCTCTCTCTCTCTCTCTCTCTCTCTCTATCTCTCTCTTCTCTTCTCTTCGCTTCTCTTCTCTCTCTCTCTCTCTCTCTCTCTCTCTCTCTCTCGTCGGACCCACCACGCACGTACAAGTCAGGCACAGCCTTAGCCCACAGTCCAGACCCCTCATCGACGTCATCTGGAGTCGACGAACGCCGTACGCCTTCCCTCATCAGCGCGGCCGCCGCCCTCGCCCGAGGCCGCGCCCGTGCGCGACGATCTGCCTCTCGCTCGTCACGACAGAGCGACGGGAACTCCACCTCCGACAACAGCGGCATCGAGACGTGGGAGCACATTGTGACGGAGGAGGAGCCGACTGCCTACCACGTCCTCGCCTACCACGTGCGTGATGTGCGGTCCCGTGTCAACGCCCCTGGCATCGAGGTCTGGCTCGACCCTGGTGATCACCACGATGGCGCCTACTTACCGTGGGGGACGACAGTCATGGGCTACCGCGTCATTGACCCTACGGTGGACGGGCGTGACGGCTGGGTCATCCTCCACCATGATCACGGCGACACCACTACTAAGCTCTGGGCACCGACCCAAGTCCACGTTAAGGGGGACGACTCCTGGCGCACCGTCATGGTACCAGCGGATATGGGGCCCCAGTGGATCAGGTGCCATGCCGAGGACGCACGCCTCCCCGCCGAGGTAGTCCGCACTACAGGCCAATCCTGGTTTGCTGACGTCTGGCCCTTGTGGGATCGCCCGAGACCCCACCCAGACGACCCAGGCACAAACGAGCATGCGCTACCGCCTTTACCAGGACGCTGGTCTTGCCTACAGTGTCGATTCCAATGCTGCCAATATTGTGCGGCTCGCCGCAACGCACAGCTTGGCACCTCGGGCCAACCAACGTGCCCAGACTGCGGCCGCAGCGGACTGCGTACACTTATGGACTGGTCCACGGACTACTCGTGCAACAGTTGGACGTGTGCATACAGCACCAATAAGAGGGACTCCGACACATGCTGCCTGTCCAGCAGGTGTCCCCACCCCCCCAGGCCACACAACCAGCTCGACGTCCGTGCCACAGGGATGCCGCCGCACATCCTTGCCCGCCAATTCGGCAACGCGCCAGCCCTCCACGACCTCAAGGAACCCCCCCGAGCGCCTTCAGGCCCCGGGGGAGAACCTCCACAACCAGGGCAAGCAGGCTACCAGGGCCAATGGTACCTCCCACCACAGCCGCGGCGCGTCCCCAGGCAGGGATTGCCTGACGGCACAACGCGGCCACCTGGATTCACAGGAACGGGGATGCCCGAAGAACCTTCCCCCGACCAACCGCTTTGGAGGGAAGGCTATGTGCTCTTCAGCCCCCATCAGGCCCTCAAGGAGGAACTCACCTTCAACAAGACGGTCCGCCGACCCTTCTCCCTAGCCATTACCAACATGTACAGGGATCGTGTCACGGTCAGGACCGTCTGCGAGTTGATCGCCGAGCGCACCCACATGACCCGCACCCGCTGGCGAGATGTGGTACTGTACTGGGACGCCGAGGGTGGTCCTGGGCCTCAAGCTCTCGACTACGATATGCGACTCTGCGACGCCATGGTGAGCCGTGCCACGACCGAAGCCGAGCTAAACCACGACCGCAGCAACCGTGGTAGTTTCTGCCTCTATGGACCAGCGCACCAGCGGGCCATCAACATTACGGCGATCTCAGAGCCGCAGAACATCGACTACACGGAGCATGTGCGACGATACTCACCCGTAGGGGGGACCTACCCTGACCACGCCTTCGAGCACGTCTATCGGGGCTGGCAGCGGCCCGACGTGCCCACCATCCTCCCCGACACCCGTCCCCTCTCGAGAGCCGACTGGCAGCGTCACCAACAGCACCAGCAGCGCATCCAGCAGCGGGACCAACGTGACGCAGGACAGCAGGGCACACCACGCTACCGCTCCCCTGCGCGAGTCCCGACAGGCGGTAACACGGCCTACGACGGGGTTGCCGCCTACCACCGTGGTCCCATAGGTGCCATGCCTGCGGCTGCTGGAGCAGCCGCCTCCAGCTACGGCCAAGCCCCCAACGCCAGGGTTCACCCAGCGGCCATCGGCTACTCGCGTGCACCCCTACATGCCCTAAGGGCCACCTCGCCAGTGCCAGGGTCCACGCGCGCCTGGGGCCTTTACTCAGGCCGACATGAGGGCTCCTCCAGCAACCAGCCTGCAGTGATAACCCCTGCGGCTTCAGCCCAGGGGGCTGCAACAAACCGTGGCAGGGCTGGGCGCCCCGAAGGATGGCGCGATGCGAACGTGCGCGCTTGGCAACCGCGCCAGCACACGCCCCCGCCAAACGTAGCTGCAGCACTGCGCCCTGCCCAGGCCAAACCTGCCCCACCTGTGCGGGAGAGGCAGCCGCTCACCCCGCTCGTCCTCACGCGCATCCAGGCGCATCGCAGCGCCTCCCCGAGGCACAGCGAGGGAAGCGCCCACCACGTCAGCCCCCGCCCAGACGCGGCCGACCCCGACCAGGCCACAGCCACGGCGGAAGGCGGCACAAGCGCCTCTCGCCAGCCCAGCCCATCACCCTGCGCGGCGCCGATCCGATCCCCGAGCAGGGCGGATTCTGAGCGCGCTAATGCCCAGGCGACTTCGCCACGCGACCGTCACACGGGCGGGCGCGTCCCGCGCAGCAGGACCTGCAGCCGCCACAGTTCACGCAAGGCCCCAGGGAGCTCCACGAGCTCGCCGCCTCGCGAGACTCAGGCCGATGGCCGACCCCCCGAAGTGGTGCCACGCTTCGGAGCCAGCGTCATCGACCCTAGCCAGGTCGACCTCGAGCCGACGCCGTCCACGGACCACGAGCCGCAGCTGCCCACCCGCGTGATCGTCCCCATCGACGAGGCGCCAACCTTCGACCCGTTCAAGAACAAGTACCGTGTCAAGAACCTTGTGGCGGGTTTTGGCGGGGGCTCACCGCTCTCACCTCAGAGTCGGGGCGGTGCCCCCGCCACCTCGGCTGCTGCCGCGGCAGCTGCGGCCCCGCGGGGAATCAGCCCTGTCCGCAACGTGGGCCTCACGGCAGCGGGCATGGACGAGGCCCAGCGTCAGGCCTCCGATCGTGCTGCTGGAGCCGTTCCACCAGATGCTGCTCATCAAGACACTGACGGGGCGGGCGTGTCACCGCAGGAGGGACCAGCGGTGGCGCGTGCGCAGTACATGCGCGTGCGTTGTGCCGCCGCCGCGCCTGGCCGCCGCCGCTGTCTCGTTTTTGTCTTTGTGTTCGGCAGGATGGATCGAGGAGTCGCCTCCCTCTCCCACTGCTGCCTCCCCTACAGTACAGGAGTGAGGAGGAATTTCCGTGACATTTTTTTACTAATATTTATGAACCCCCCCTGGCGCAGTGCCGACCGTGTCCCGCCTACATGTTTGGCCTGACGGCGGCTTCAGCCCCGTTCAAGCTAACCCATAGTAACGCCATGAGCAACTACTGTGGCCAAGCCTCCTACTGGGGCGAGGGTCAAGCTGACCTTCACCGTGCGGGGCGCGCAAACCCCAGTTCCACCGATGGAGACGGGCCAGGTCGCTCCATACACCTCGTCAGCCTTAACATCACCAGTCTCTCAGCGAACTGGCCAACCATCACCGCCCTTGGTGTCGACCACAACGCCGCTGTCATAGCACTGCAGGAGACCCGACATGCCAAGCCGACTAGGCAAGCCATCGCTACCAGCGCCGCCAATCCTCTCCACGGTGGATACCACGCCAGTCTTGGGCCTGACCTTGATCTGGCGCGAGCCCAGCGCAGAGCTGCCCACGGCGGCACTGATCACACCGTTGTGGGCAACACTGGCGCCTCGGGAGGGGTCGCCATTCTCTCTAAGGATGCCATCGTCGACTCCACTGTCGACGACAATGCGCCCTGTATCGCCGCCCTCAAGGCCAAGAAAAGATGGCATGAGGTCTTTCTCCCACTCTGCACTCAACACCGCCGTAGGCGGCGACGAAATAACATGGGCCCGCGGGGATCTACATAGCGAGCCTTTACGGGATTGCTGGAGGAGACAGCACAGCTCTCTTTCGGCTCGCTGACTGTGCCGCCGCTAGGGTCGGCTCAGCCCCCTACTTCATCTGCATGGACGCCAACACGAACATTGACGACAATCCACACCTTCTGCACATGTTGCAGCACGGATGGTCCAACGTTGCTGAGGGCACACCAGACCACACCATGCACACCTATGGCAATATCCCTGATTGGGACCGCGTCACCAAGTGCCCCCGCACTTCGCGCATCGATTATATCATTGCCAACCAGGCGGCGCGATCCCTTGTCACCGACTTCTGCTACCTTCGCGACTTGCCTGCGAAGTCTCACGTTGGCCTGCAGGTCACGCTTGACCTCAGTCGCCTCGACCATACGGCCCGACGCCTTCTTGCCCTACGCCCTACCCGCCCGACGATGGAGTTCATGAGGGGCACGAGCTGCAAGCACTTGGGACCCTCATCGCTGGGCGATACCAGGACCGCATGGAGCAGGCCGACGCACGAGACGACGTGGAGCGCATGTTCACCCTGGCTAACGAGGCCAGTCATGAGTACCATCTCACCCGTCTACGCGATCTGCCACCTCCACCGCCCCACCAACCAAAAAAGAAGCCCCCCACCATGCACGGGCTCACGCCTACGTTCGAGGATCGACCGGTTGTCCCCCGCGCGTTCCCCACCTACGGAGCTTCCACGATTCACATGAACCGACTGCGCAAGCTCCATCGGCAACTCTGCGAGCTCCGTTTCATCGGACAGCACCACCATCTTGATTGCCGTGCTATTCCCCCGTACCTCGCGCAGCGCATCGACTGCACGTGGGCCGCGGCCCGCCTCTTATGCCACAAGCTGCGCCCCACGGTTCTCCTGGAATTCCCCGAGGCCTGGGCCCCAGACGAGCCAGTGCCGCACGGGGAGCACCTTGACGTTTTGATCCAACATCTCGACTTAGAGCTGGCGCGACGCGCGAACCGTGCCAAGGCGGAACGCATCAGGATATGGGCCGAGGGCGTCCGTGAGCCAAGCGGGCGAAAGGCGGCCATATACGCACGAGCTGCTGATAGCTCGCCCACGGCGTATCTCCGCACGCCTACCACTCCTGACGATACGCAACTCCACTGCGACACCAACGCCTTCAAACCTGACGAAGCTTGCACGGACGACAGCGACGCTGACACCGAAGCTGGCGGCTTCAGCCCCGGCGACGGTAGTTCGCCCGACACGGACAGCGACGAAGACCACACCCGTGAACCACACCTGCGCAAGTCCCCGACATCCTCCCTGCCAACGCCATTGTTGCTAACATCAAGGACATGCTGAAGCTCATGGTCGACACCTGGGAGCCCATCTTGGGCAGGTACCGTGCACGTGCGGGACATGACGCCGAAGCCATGCCGACGTGGGCCGACTTCTACGACGAGTACCGACAGGAGCTGCCTACGCCATCACCAGCTACCCCTTTCCACCTCACCGACGACCAACTCATCCACTTCATTCGCACCCGTTCACCGAGACGCGCGGGGGGTCTGGACGGTTGGACTACTAAGGAGGCAAAGGAGCTTCCCGACGACATTCTTCGCCTCTTCGCCAGCGTTCTACGAGCTATGCAACGCACTGGCACCATCCCAGAACCCCTCCTCCACGTCCCAAACCCGTGCCTCCGAAAAGGCCGAGGCGAACTCCCAACGGACCAACGACTTCTCTCGGTGCTTTCCGTTTGGATGTACGCGTGGGAAGCACCAGCTTACCGCAGCCTCACGGACTGGCGGAAAGGATGGACCCACGCCACGAGTTTTGGCGCTGTTCCCAAAGCTACCATTGGGGACGTCAGCACTTCTCTCGCCCTTCGCATCGAACACGCCAGAGCCCTTCTCCTTCCCTTGGCTGGAGCTGCCCTGGACCGTCAGAAGTGTTTCGACTATCTCATCACGGACATATGCCTTAACCTCGCGCTTCACGCGGGGTGTCCCCAAGACATCGTTACTGTCCGCAGAAACTTCTACAGGCGCCACAAACGTTACATCCGCATGAACGGTGCGTACTCTAAGGAACTGGCCAGGACAAACGGTCACCTCCAGGGAAGCTCTTGGTCCCTGGACGACATTAAGCTGCTCATGTGCGTCTGGACCAAGAGACAGCATCGTTACGTGCCGCGGTCACTCAGCACTACCTTTGTTGACGACAGCAACTCCACTACCCACACCGCGCCCGAGTTGCAGAAATCTCTTGATGAAACCGCCAAGTTTGATCGATTTTCTGGTCAACGCATTCATCCTGGAAAAGTGGCGGGGTGGGCGCTTACTGACGAGCTTCACACCGCCGTTACCCAGCTCACCTTGGCGGAACGGCCCTTACGCGTGGTCGACTCCTTCAAGCTCGTCGGAAGTTACATCAACGCCGAGGCAGCGCCGGCTCCAGCCGCGCTCAACCTCACGGCCACCGCTGACGCCCGTGTTCGCAGGGCGACTAGTCGCCTGCCGCGTATTGGCAAGCTCCCATCTCCGATGCGTATTAAGGCGCGGCACGCCCGCTCCCTTGCTGCCAGCGTCTGTACCACGGGCACTGACATCCAAGCCCCATCAGGCCCCGTCAAAACTGCCTACAACCATGCCCTTAAGGCGGCTATCCGCCCCAAGGGAAACAGGTGGGTCGAGTTTTGGACTCTCATGGCCGTGTGCGTCCCAGGGCACGCCCTGGAGATTGACGCCATTATGCAGCGTGAAGTCTTCCTGTGCCTGCGGCGACAGGTCAACCGCGACGCCACTCTCTGCGGCCTCGTCAGGGATCTCCAACACCATGTCCAGACCCTTTTTGGGGGAGGACCTGTTGGACGACTTGTCCAGACGCTTCAGCAGCTCCGTTGGACTTGGCCCACATTTGGCACCATGTACGACGACTGGGGCTGTCAGATCAGTTGGCTGAACCTTCCCCAAAACGCCTTCCTTCACATGCTGCGCGCCTCGCAACGCAGAGCCTTTCTGAGAAAAATCAAGCCACGGCGTCATGACCTTGGACACCTGGCTTCGGTCAGACAGGGCCTCGACCTTTTCGCCAGCACGTGGCTCGCCCGCACCAAAGGAGCTGCCAAATGCAACGCATGGCAGCTGGCGCTCCTCTTAAACTACCTGTCGGGCGGGGACCACACCCAACAGCGACGTTCTCGATCAAATACGTCCGCTGATCCCAGCCCTATTTGCCGTTACTGTGATGAGGAAGAGGAAACTCAGGAGCACACTGTGCGTGACTGCAAGTGCTGGGCCCGTGAAAGAGTCCCTCTCACCACCCTCATCAGTGACGAGCAGTGGGCCCGTCTTCCTCCGCACACAAGACATTGCGGGCTCTTCGATGAGGACCCAGCCCTCCTCGATCTGCAAGCCGACCTCGCGAGGGACCCGCTACCTCAACCCATACCGAGGCCCCCGCCCGAGGGAGATCCTGCGGCTTCAGCCCAGGACTCCTACACCACCTACCTTGACCACGACACTGGTTGGACATGGGTCTACGCTGCCACGGACGGTGCATGCACCAACCAAGCCATCCCTTTGCTTGCAAGAGCGGGCTACGGCGTCTACTACGGCATCGACCACCGCATGAACTACAGTGCGCGCGTTCACGGCATCACGCAGAACGCACAGCTTGCGGAGACCCTCGCCATTGTCCACCTCACGGCATGTGCTGAACGGCCCGTACACGTCTTCGTGGACAACCAGGCGGTGGTCGACGGCTTCCAAAGGATCATCGACGGACACTCACCTCCGCAGGGCACGCACGTGGAGTTCTGGGAAAAGGTCCACCGATGTGTCATGGCCAAGCCAAACATGTTCCGCGTAGAGAAAGTCGCTAGCCACCAGGGCGACACGGGCATCGACCTCGGGCTCATCGGGCCCATCGCGGAGGAGTTCAATCGTCAGGCTGACGCCCTCGCCACAGCGGCGGCACGTACTCATAACCTTCCAGACGACATCGTTGAAGCTGCCAAAGCACGACATCGCCAAGCGACCGTGCTCCATGGAGTCGCCGTTGCCATCTACGAGCGGAGACATCGTACACTTCCTCTCCCACACCGCAGGGCTGGGTTCACTGCTGCAGAACTAAACAAAATGGAACCAAATCCCCTGCTGTCTGACCAGGCTCCACCCGCGGCTGGACCAGACATCCCACAAAACCCCGACGAGCTCTGGGCCGAGGCCCAACGGGGGTTATTCGACGAACAGGAGGACGACCCGTTCGGCTTTGGTGGAGGTTTGGACTTCCTGGGCGACGAGTCAGCCAGCGCCAACCCTGCCCCGGCGGGCACCCGCACGGCGCCCCCGACTCCGCCATTGAGTGCGTCAGCCCACCCACATGACAACGCCGTTCCTTTTCAAGACGCTGATGAGCAGGACGATGACCTTTTCAGCCTCGGTGGGGGATCGGACGCTTTGGACGACGGACCAGCCAACGAAAACCCCGCCCCGTCGGGAAACCTCGCAAACCCTACTGCGACGCCGTCCCCAAGAGCGTTAACGCCCACATACGACGATATCGGTCACCGCCAAGACGCCGACCACGACCCGGGTGCCCCCCGAGGATTGAGTGGCATTGAGGACGCACCGCCGACACCACACGCTGCCGACCATGCCGCCCCACCGAGACACCAACCCTCTACGCGACCGACCTCTGCGGCCTTGCACGGCATCACGACTGGTCCCACCGCGCATACCACTCCGCCTCCCCATCGCCAGCGACCCGCGGGGGCGGCTTCAGCCCCCCCGCAGGGTACTAAACCAGACTGGCCCTCGTGCCCCACCCACGCCTCCTCCGTTGCTGAGCGAGAGGAAGCGGCTCCCCTGACCTCTCGGGGCGCGGCCCTAGCGGCTCCAGCCCTGGGGTCGCGCCGGCCCCTCCAGTCACCTTTAAGGGTGACGGACGTCAGCGTTCAGGGTCCCGCACGCCGCTTGCCCACCTGGACAGGCGTACCGAGGACCTCGCCTCTGTCTCGAGATCCTCGGCGGATGTCACTGAGCAGCCACCTCTCACCGACCGTGAAACCGAGCTGTCACAGGCTATGGCTGCCCTTCAGCAGAGGTGCTTAGCTCTCGCCGCGGACCTCGCCGCTGCCCAAGCTCGTCAAGGTCCTCTACTCCAGCGCCTCCACAGCGCTGGGCGAGCCTTCGCCGAGCTGCTCACGACCTCGCCCGATGGTGTCGTGCCGTCACTCAACATCCAAGCTATGTTGTCATCGTTCCGCGGCGCTCCACCTGGTGCCCCGCGCTAATCTCCTCCTTTCTGCCTGCCCGTGTGTACGTGTGGCTCCGCGTCCACGGTGTCAGGGCGTGGGGGCGGGGGGTGCCCCGTCACTGCGCGCCGCTTAGCGGCCAAGCGCCCAACTGGCGGTCCGCCAAGCCGCCTAGCCACGTGCCAGCACGTCGCCTTTCTTGTTGGGGCCTTTTACCTCACGCGGTCTGTCAGGTGAGATCTTCATCGTCTGTCCGCCGTCTGTAGCGTCAGTCGCACTGCGCCGGGGGAGGGGGTTTTGTAGCCCGCCCTCGTATCTTAAGGCTGCGCCGCCGCAAATAGTGCATGCGAGTTGTCGCACCGCAGTGCGCCTCGCGGACGGACCCTGGTCCGCCTACTTGTCCGATCTCTCTCTCTCTCTCTCTCTCTCTTTTCTCTCTCTCTCTCTCTCTCTTTTCCCTCTCCCTCTCTCTCTCTCTCTCTCTCTCTCTCTCTCTCTCTCGCTTTC